>JAYESA010000013.1:177304781-177812281 GCA_036927795.1 Iris macrosiphon | reverse complement strand
GTTGCTCAGGACATCAGGCGAGTACCTACCTCTGATAGTTTCCATTTCATGATAGCGTTTATATCACCTGTTCTAGAACTGTAATACTTGATTCTAACACATTGTTACACGAGCTGGTACTAGTGGATCCCGTCATGAGATGCTATCCTCCTTACCGTGTTCAGCGGGTACTCTATCACGTGTATTTCATCATGTGCTTCGGGTATTGATTCTCATGTGCTATCATGTGCTTCTTGTGCTCTCGCCTTCATGTGCGTGAGCTATTATCATGTATGTAGCGTGTTGTGGTTGGATCCAAGAGTATTAGTGGGGGAGGGGAGTAGGAGTTGGTTATGTGATCAAAGCCAAACAGTATTCATGTGTATGTCGGTTATGCAACTCACGCATAACGGAGTTATCGTAGTATTTTTCATGTGCAACCTAAGCCGATCACATAACGAACTTGTGCTCAAGGCACTTAGCTAGTATTCATGTTTTCTTACATGCAGTTACTTCTCTACTTGTATTGTTCTCCAGTGTACCTTGCAGCTACTTATTCTGCTCCAGCATATATTTATTTCCTGTGCATCTTGTATACTTTTCTATTGCTAGTCATATACACCTTACCATGTATTTGGAGTTGCTTTCAGAGGTATGTACTTCGCTCCAGTCCTGACTGGGCATATTTTTTCCAGAGGATCCCGAGGATTATTGTCCGACGTTCTACGGGCCGGGTGTTGATGAGTGCTGTGACCCCGAGACTGAGGAGGAGCCCTGCGAGAAGACGCCGTTAGCGCCCTAGTTAGCTAGGTGGGTTTCCTGGGTTGTTCCCAGTGGTTTATTTTGGATGATTGTACTTATTCTTTTGATGCTGTGAGATGTTGTAAACTATTATGGCCTTGGACTGTATATTTTGGATATTGTCTTGCTCTCTTTGGTTATGTTTCTTTGTTGATATCATATCGTGCTTTTATTCTTCTCCTAGTTATTGTGTTTTAGAGTTTATATATATTGCGTGGTTGCCCTCCTTTTGGAGAGGATTATTCATATATATATTGCGTGGTTGCCCTCCTTTTGGAGAGGTTATTGTCAGATTTTTGTGAGTTATATAGATAGTTGGTTGACCTAGAACGGACCTTTACAGCGTTCTACCATCGATTCTGCGGCGTAGGCTGGATGTACCCACGACTCATGCCCAATTTTTCGGGTGCGGGTCGTAACACATTTTTGGTGGCGGCCCATGCAGGTCTAGTTTTTAGGTTTACCTGCAATAGGATATAGGATATAGGCTGAGAGAGTGTGTGCTCAATCACAACTAGGACCCTTCCTGATTTTTTTTGCTATCTTTAATTTTCTGAAATTGTTTTCTTTTGCAATATTACTGTCCTTCTTTGATATCGTTTCTTGCACCGTATTGACTTTTTTGATCTGTGTTCTTCTTGATTCCATTCCAGCACTTGCTTTATTTGATTCCGGGGCTTCCCATAGCTTTGTGTCTGTATCTTTTGTTGTTAGACACCATCTTGTTGCTGAACCTTTAGCTAGACTCTGCAAGATCACGACCGGGGGTGGTGTCATCCTAGTCAGTGATGTCTGCAGAGACCGGAGAGTTACCTTGGGAGGCCGGGAGCTGAGTGTGTGCCTACTCGTAATGCCACTTCCGAGCTACGACATTGTACTCGGGATGGATTGGTTGAGTACGCATTGTGCTAGTATAGATTGTCGTGGATGCAGAGTGTTATTTAGTCCACCGGGTGAGCCAGAGTTTTAGTTTGCCAGAGGAGCAGCGGAGCAGACCGAGGGAGTCTTCTGCGGAGCCCTGGTGGTAGAGCCGAGGTTGCTACATCCACTGATAGAGGAGTACATGGATGTCTTTCCGGAGGAGTTGCCAGGGTTACCTCCGGACAGAGATGTGGAGTTCTCTATAGACTTGGTGCCAGGCGCGGAGCCGATATCCTAGCACGTCTATAGAGTCAGCAACAGTGAGCTGATAGAGTTGAAGAAGCAGGTGGATGAGCTTCAGGACAAGGGATTTATCAGATCTAGTTCTTCCCCGTGGGGTGCTCTGGTACTTTTTGTGCCGAAGAAGGATGGGTCGATACGGATGTGTATCGACTACAGGGCTCTGAACAACCTCACAATCAAGAACAAGTATCCGCTGTCGCGTATTGATGATCTTTTTGACCAGTTAAGCGGAGCGAGGGTGTTTTCCAGGATTGATCTGAGGACAGGCTACCACCAGGTGAAGGTCAGGAAGGAGGATATTCCGAAGACAGCTTTTCGGACCAGATATGGACAGTATGAGTTCATGGTGATGCCGTTTGGGTTGACTAATGCCCCGACAGTGTTCATGAATCTGATGAACAAGGTATTCCATCAGCATATGGACAGGTTTGTGGTGGTGTTTATAGACGATATCTTGGTGTATTCGAAGACCCCAGAGGAGCACGAGGAGTATCTGAGGATAGTGTTGGAGACTCTCAGAAAGGAGAAGCTTTATGGAAAGCTTTCGAAGTGCGAGTTCTTCCTTGACAAGGTTGAATTCCTTGGTCATGTGGTGACTGGAGAGGGTATCTTGGTTGATCCGAGAAAGATCATGGCAGTTGAGGCATGGAGTGCTCCGAGTTCAGTAGCCGAGGTCAGGAGTTTCCTGGGGCTGGCAGGCTACTACAGGAGATTTGTTCAGGATTTTTCTCGGATTGCAGAGCCGTTGTCCAGGCTGACTCGGAAGGACGTAGAGTTTGTTTGGTCAGAGGAGTGCCATATCGCCTTTGATGAGCTGAAGAGGAGGTTGACGACAGCTCCGGTGTTGACGTTTCCATCAGGTTCTAGAGGATTCACTATCTATAGTGATGCATCAGGGAAGGGACTGGGTTGTGTATTACAGCAGAATGAGAGGGTGATTGCCTATGCTTCTAGGCAATTACGTCCTCATGAGAAGAACTACCCTACCCACGATTTAGAGTTGGCAGCGGTCATCTTTGCTCTGAAGTTGTAGAAACACTATTTATACGGAGAGCGTGTGGAGATCTTCACAGACCACAAGAGCTTGAAGTATGTGTTTACCCAAAAAGAGCTGAACATGAGGCAGAGGAGATGGTTGGAGTTGATGAAAGACTTCGACATATTGTTTCAGTACCATCCAGGGAAGGCGAACGTAGTTGCGGATGCGTTGAGCAGGTATCCGGTAGCTATGTGCCTAACTACAGATCGTTATCTTCTGGCAGATCTAGAGAGCTTGGGCATTGAGGTGATAGTGTCTAGAGTTGAGATGCAGATGTGGGGACTGCAGATTCAGTCAGAGTTAGTAGACCGGATCAGGGCTACACAGTTTGAGGATGAGTCCCTGAGGAGCATCAGGGCGCAGGTTCAGATTGGATTGTCAGATGACTTCACCATTGCTGATGATGGTTCTTTGCGGCACGGTACCAGGTTGTGTGTGTCGAGTGGGTCGTTGCGCGAGAAGGTTCTTCAGGAGGCGCATCGATCCCAGTATTCTATGCATCCAGGTGGCAACAAGATGTATAGAGATATGAGAGAGCATATATGGTGGTATGGGATGAAGCGGGAGGTAGCGCGCTTCGTATCCCGATGCTTAGTGTGCCAGCAGGTGAAGGCGGAGAGACAGAGGCCAGGAGGTTTGCTCCAGCCGTTACCCATTTCGGAGTGGAAATAAGAGCATGTGACCATGGATTTTGTTTCTGGACTTCCCCGTTCTCCAGGCAGAAAGGATGCAATTTGGGTCATCGTGGACAGGTTAACCAAATTGGCCCACTTTCTACCATTCAAAGTGGGTACGTTTACAGAGAGACTAGCAGAGATGTATGTGCGCCAGATAGTCAGACTGCATGGAGTTCCTGTGAGCATAGTATCAGATCGGGATAGTCGCTTTACTTCGTATTTCTGGAGGAGTCTGCAGGCTAGCTTGGGCACCCAGCTCAAGTTTAGTAGTGCGTATCACCCACAAACAGATGGTCAGTCAGAGAGGACCATCCAGACACTTAAGGACATGCTTCGCACTTGTGTTTTGGATTTCAGAGGCTCTTGGGAGGATCATTTGCACTTGGTAGAGTTTGCTTACAACAACAGCTACCAAGCCAGTATCGAGATGTCACCTTTTGAGGCGTTATATGGACGGAGGTGTCGCACTCCGTTATCATTGGATGATGTAGGCGAGAGAGCTTTGCTTGGCCTGGAGATGGTGGTTGATGCAGCGGAGAAGGTCAAGCTCATTAGAGATAGACTTCGGGTGGCGCAGGACAGGCAGCGACATTGGGCCGATAGCCACCGGAGACCTTTGGAGTTTGAGGTATAGCTTAGAATCTAGATTTTTGTTCTTGTGTTTGCTTGTGATTGCTTGTTTTAGACTAAGTGCAGAGACTTTGTTTGTGCTAGGTTGGAGATCTGGTGTTCCTGAGGATTTCTCCGATGCGGGGCACTATTCGCTTCGGTGGAGGCGGGAAGCTTAGCCTACGTTTCGTCGGACCCTTCCGTATCCTTGAGAGGGTCGACGCCGTGGCGTATAGGCTTGAGTTGCCGCCTATGCTGGAGGGAGTTCATGATGTGTTCCACGTGTCGCAGTTGAGACGGTACGTGGCGGATCCCAGTCACGTATTGGATCACTCAGAGATCGTGGTGGGCCCTACTCTTAGCTATCCAGAGCAGCCGGTGGAGATTCTGGATCGGCGGAAGAAGGTGTTGAGGAACCAGACTATTCCCTTGGTTCGCGTCGCGTGGAGGCATCACTCTCCGGGTGAGTCGACCTGGGAGAGGGAGGATGAAATGCGCGAGCGATACCCCTATCTTTTCGAGCCCTGAGGTATGGTTCTTTCTTTGCATTCCTGTCCTAGTTTCATCTTTTTAATTTCGAGGACGAAATTATTTTAAGGAGGGTAGGCTTGTCACTACCCAATTCTAGAAAATAGATTTTTATTTTTTATTTTTATTTGATAAATTGTGTATTATATTTAATTAATTATATTTATATTTAAATAGTGATTGTATTATTTTTATTTGATTATTTTAGGGTTTTGGCTAGCCTGGACCCATGTCAGACCCTAGTGGACCCATGTCCGACCCAACCCACACCCTTGTGAGACTTATTTTTGGGGTTTAGAATATTTATTATATTTTTAGTGGGTTAGTTGGAGAGATTTGGAGTTAGTTTGAGTGCTTTTGGAACCCAAAACCCAAAACCAAGTGACGGGGGGGGGCGTTTTGGGCATTTGGAAACTTGTGGAACCCTTATTTAGGTGTGGCCGGCCCTTTCCAGCAGCCCCCTACCCGACCACAGCAGCCCATTCCCCCATTTTTATCTTCTTCTTCCTCTCCACTCTTTCTTCTTATTTCCTCCTCCCAACTTCAAGTAAGTGCCCTATTCCTCTTCTTTCTTCTTCTATTCTCCATGGTTGTTAACCCTAACCTTGCATTTTTCCCCAACCTAGGTGTGTGGAGCCTAGACATAGTGTGGAGGCTAGATTTGGTGGCTTGGAGCTTGAGGGAGGTGATTTCAAGTGATTCAGAGACTTTGGCCTTGGGATTCCAACTCCCAAGAGGTAAACCCTAACTTTCTCCTTGCTAATTACTCTTATGTAGTGTAATTAGTGGTTTAGAACCTTCCTAGATCCTAAGCCTACCCGTGGGAGGAAGTTGGAACTAGTTTGGTTGAGTTTGGAGACTTTGACACTAGGTTTTGTGTCAATTTCGGGTGGAATCCGAAATTGGCCCAATTTTGGGTAATGCCCTAGGTTAGACGGACCTAGGTAGACATTGTCGGATGTCTTGAGGGTGAGTGCGTGTCTCCGTTCAGACACGGGAAGTCGCGTCGCGGAGAAACGGGCGTTTTGGGCGAATTTGGGGTTTTCGTCGTCGCCGATTCTAAGTGCGTGCGCGTTTTCGCCACGAGCCTAGAATTGACGGGGTAGTATTTTTTCTAGGATCTAGGCATCGTTTAGAACCCGTGGATAAATTTTTGGCCGATTCCGAGTTGGTTTGGTGTGCGTTTCAGGAGATTTTCCGAACTGCACACTGCGTGTTCGTCGAAATGACCGAACGGCCATTTCGACTTGGTTTCCTAGTTTCAGGCTTGTGCGCGAATTGGGTTAGCATCGGGGAGTATGTGCTAGAATTCTCGGATTATATTTTATATATTTATAGGTGTTTGTGCGTGTCGGAACCGTTGGGCGTGAGTTGGAGAGCGTTGTGGGCGTTGTGTTGTGTTGTGTTGTGTTCGTATTTATGTGTCTATATATATTTGTATGTGTGTCTATATATGTATATATATATTTATATATATATATGTGTGTGTATTTATATATATGTGCTTATGTATGTATATGTCTATGTGTTGGTGTATATATATATATATATATATATATATATATATATATATATATATATATATATATATATATATATATATATATATATATATATATAAGTGTGCATGTGTGTGTGTATATATATATATATTAATGTGTATGTGTATATATATATATATCTGTGTGTGTGTGCGTATATATATATATAAATAGGTGTTTATATATATATATATATATATATATATATATATATATATATATATATATAGCTATGTGCATATATTTATTTGTGTGTGTATATATATGTGTAAGTGTTTGTGAGTGTGTAGGTGTGTGTGTTAATATATATGTTAGTGTGTGTGTGTTAGATTATATATATAAGAGTGTGTGTATATATATATATATATATATATATATATATATATATATATATATATATATATATATATGTGTGTGTGTGTGTGTGTGTGTGTGTGTGTGTGTGTGTGTGATTGCGAAGAAGGGGGGAGGCTGCAGCAGACAGCAGCTAAGCAGCAGCAGCAGCAGCAAATGCAGAATGCAGCAGCAGCAACAGCATGTATAGGCAGCAACAGCAGCACAGTAAAGCAGGCAGCAGCAGCAGTACAAGCTAAGGGCAGCAGCAGCAGTACAAGCAAGCATGCAACAAGGTAGTTTAATAGTTAGATTATTAGATAGATAGATTTATAAATAGATAGCTAGATAGATGGATTGATAGATAGTTTATTAGATAGATGGATAAGTAGTTAAATAGATAGATAGATTGATAGTTAGATAGGTAACTAGATAGATATGTAGATTAATAGATAGATAGTTAGATAGATTAGATAGATATATCTATAGATAGGTAGGTAATGGATAGATAGATAGTTATATATATATATATATATATATATATAGCTAGATATATATATATATATATGTATAGGTAAGGTAAGGTATGTACGAGTATTTGTGTGTATGTGTGAATAGGTATATACATAGATACTTGGATATGTATAATATGTGATAGATATATATTTTCTAGCCTAGATTATTAACTAGGATAGATTAGATAGATATATCTATAGATAGGTAGGTAATGGATAGATAGATAGTTTTATATATATATATATATATATATATATATATATATATATATATATATATATATATATATATATAGCTAGATATATATATGTATAGGTAAGGTAAGGTATGTACGAGTATTTGTGTGTATGTGTGAATAGGTATATACATAGATACTTGGATATGTATAATATGTGATAGATATATATTTTCTAGCCTAGATTATTAACTAGGGGTATGTCTATATACCTAGATAGCTAGTTAGAGGGGGTATGAGAGCGGTATCTCAATTCCTTGAGATACCGAGGTATCTCAATACCTTGAGATATCCAAGGTATTGAGTTTCGAGCGGGCTATTTGAGCAATAGCCTAGGAATAGTATTTGAGTGATTTTTATATGCTTATGTGTATATATTTACGTGTGCTAGCATAGGTTTTAGCGGGTTTAGGCGGGGTGCGTGGCCTAGGACGAGGTATCGGATACCGAGGGTATCCCGGTATCTCGAGGAGGCGAGTTTGAGAGTTTTCTAGATTAATGAGCTCAGTTTGACCTAGAATTTCAGGGGCACCCTAGTTTGACCTAGCTTTGACCATAATTGTCCTCGTTGGCCGTAAAAGTCAACGTTTGACCTAGTTTTGACCTAGAGTTGACTTTTTGGACCCCGAGTTGACTTTTTGACCCGAATTTTACCGGTTTGACCCGTTCAACCTAGAATAACCCTAGAAGCCTGTTTTTAATTATTTTATGTCAGTTTAACTCCTTAGAACCCTGTTTAATTTTGCTTTTCGTAATAGGTTCTTGCGACACCGGTCCGGATCTCGATCCTCATTAGTTGCTCAGGACACCAGGCGAGTACCTACCTCTGATAGTTTCCATTTTATGATAGCGTTTATATCACCTATTCTAGAACTGTGATACTTGATTCTGACACATTGTTACACGAGCTGGTACTAGTGGATCCCGTCATGAGATGCTATCCCCCTTACCGTGTTCAGCGGGTACTCTATCACGTGTATTTCATCATGTGCTTTGGGTATTGATTCTCATGTGCTATCATGTGCTTCTTGTGCTCTCGCCTTCATGTGCGCGAGCTATTATCATGTACGTAGCGTGTTGTGGTTGGATCCAAGAGTATTAGTGGGGGAGGGGAGTAGGAGTTGGTTATGTGATCAAAGCCAAACAATATTCATGTGTATGTCGGTTATGCAACTCACGCATAACGGAGTTATTGTAGTGTTTTTCATGTGCAACCTAAGCTGATCATATAACGAACTTATGCTCAAGGCACTTAGCTAGTATTCATGTTTTCTCACATGCAGTTACTTCTCTACTTGTATTGTTCTCCAGTGTACCTTGCAGCTACTTATTCTGCTCCAGCATATATTTATTTCCTGTGCATAGTCATATACACCTTACCATGTATTTGGAGTTGCTTTCAGAGTTATGTACTTCGCTCCAGTCCTGACTGGGCATATTTTTTCCAGAGGATCCTAAGGATTATTGCCCGACGTTCTACGGGCCGGGTGTTGACGAGTACTGTGAACCCGAGACTGAGGAGGAGCCCTGCGAGAAGACGCCGTTAGCGCCCTAGTTAGCTAGGTGGGTTTCCTGGGTTGTTCCCAGTGGTTTATTTTGGATGATTGTACTTATTCTTTTGATGCTGTGAGATGTTGTAGACTATTATGGCCTTGGACTGTATATTTTGGATATTGTCTTGCTCTCTTTGGTTCTGTTTCTTTGTTGATATCATATCGTGCTTTTATTCTTCCCCTAGTTATTGTGATTGAGAGTTTATATATATTGTGTGGTTGCCCTCCTTTTGGAGAGGATTATTCATATATATATTGCGTGGTTGCCCTCCTTTTGGAGAGGTTATTGTCAGATTTTTGTGAGTTATATAGATAGTTGGTTGACCTAGAACGGACCTTTACAGCGTTCTACCGCCGATTCTGCGGCGTAGGCTGGACGTACCCATGACTCATGCCCAATTTTTCGGGTGTGGGTCGTGACAGCATACTCTCCAGCCATATCAGCTCTGCAACTCCGAAGGCCATAGCTCTGTACTCCGCTTCATCTGTCGATCTGGCCACCACTGACTGCTTCTTACTCCTCCAAGAGACCAAGTTGCCTCTTACAAATATAAAATAGCCCGAGGTAGACCTTATGTCATCAGCACAGTTAGCCCAGTCAGAGTCACAGTATCCCTCGATGCTCATATGATCATTCTTCCTGAATATCAACCCCTTTTTCCAGGGGCACCCTTCAAGTATCTCAGAATCTGCTACACTGCGTCCATATGACCCTTCCTTGGGTCATGCGTGTAGCGGCTTACCACACTCACTGTAAAGCATATATCTGGACATGTGTGGCTCAAATAGATCAACTTGTCCACCAGTCTCTGGTATCTGTCCCGGTCAACTGGTTTTCCAGCCTCAGCATCCATCTTGAACCTCTGATTGATCGGTGTCGCTGCAGGTTTGTATCCCAACATCCTTGTCTCTGTGAGAAGGTCCAACGCATACTTTCTCTGAGAAAGAACAATTCCCTCTACTTCTCGAGCAATTTTAATCCCAAGGAAGTACCGAAGAAGGCTAAGGTCCTTAAACTCGAACTCCTTGCCAAGCTTTTCCTTGAGTCGGACAATCTCCTGCTCATCATCTCATGTGATAATTATATCGTCCATATACACCGCAAGCATGGTAATGCGGCTGCCACTCCGACGAAAAAATACAGTATGATCGACGTTGATCTGCCGATATCCCATTTCTATCATCGCTCTCCTGAATATGTCAAACCACACTCGAGTAGACTGCTTTAGTCCATAGAGGGACTTATTCAACCTGCATACCTTGCCCACTGTCTTATCAGTACAGCATCCTGGTGGTATCTCCATGTACACCTCCTCCACTATATCCCCATAAAGAAACGTATTCTTCACATCCAGTTGGTGTAGCTTCCATCCACCATTTGCTGCCAAAGAAATCAGGGTCCTGACGGTGCTCATCTTCGCCACTGGTGCAAAAGTCTTGTCGTAGTCAATGCCATACGCCTGACTGTATCATTTTGCCACTAGTCGAGCCTTGTAGAGCTCAACCTGTCCATCTGGGTTTTGCTTCACAGTAAAGACCACTTGCATCCGACTGCCTTCTTCCCCTCTGGTAGTTTTACCAGTTTCCAAGTGTGGTTCTTCTCAAAAGCCCATAACTCCTCGTGCATCGCCACTTTCCTCTTTGGATCATTTTTGGTAACCTGCCAATTGTTAGGTATAGTAATACTATCCAAAGACGCAATGAATGCTCCATGAGAAGAAGATATGTTATCATATGAATCAAACTGTGCAAGATCTCAACCATATCTATCAGAAGGATTTTCTGTATTGTTGCGAGTGGTCCTCAGTACTGATATTGGTGTGGGAGGGTAGGAAGAATGATATCACCTGAAGAAAAATTTGGTGGTGGTGGTATAGGTATCTCCGGAGTCGAGACGGACGCATGCAAGGGACTTGCCACTGGCACTATAGGTACTGGTCATGAAGTTTGCTTCCATTTTCTACTGTAGGTAAGTAACTCCCCCTGAGCCATGGGCCTAACACCTCCCATCTCCTCCCCTTGTTCCTCTTCACTCTATTTCCCATGTTCCTCTTCACTCTCCTCCTTAACTGTTCCTCCATGCCATACTCCTAAATCAGTCACCACACTTTCACCAATCTCCCTCTCTCGCCTCATACTCTCAATGTCAGGTGAGTTGTCCATGGATGAGGTTCCCTCCTGACAATAATATGGCTCAAGCTTCCTAAAGTGAACATCCATGCTCACAAACCTCTTATTCTCTACAGGGCTCCAACACATGTACCCCTTCTGAGTCGTCGAATAGCCCATGAAGACACACTCGATTGCTGTAGGGTCAAGTTTCCCAACAGACGGTCTGTTATCCTTCACATAACATACGCAGCCAAACACTTTCAGCGGGAGTATCCCACTATTATTTTCTTACAATATCTCACATGGAGACTTCGATCCCAGTACTTTTGAGGGCATTATGTTGATTAGTTGAGCTGCTGTCAATACAGCATGCCCCCACAGACTCTGTGGGACATTCATGGCGATCATCATGCTCTTTGCCATCTCTAGAAGGTGTATGTTCTTCTTTTCTGCCACTTCATTCTGTGCTGGTGTGTATGCACATGTGGTCTGATGTTGTATCCCTTGGGTTGAAAGGTATTTCTCAAGTGCTTTATTGGTATACTCTGTCATATATTCAGACCTCAGTACCTTCACCACTGCTCTGTACTGAGTCTGGATATGTTCATAAAAATTCTGGAAACAGGTAAAGACATCTCTCTTATTCTTCATCAAATACAACAAGGTGACACGAGAGGAACAATCAATAAAAGAAACAAAATACTTGTAACCATTCATAGTAGTTGTGGCGCACGGCCCCCAAATATCAGAATGTATAATATCAAAAATAGAAGAGCTCCTATGGCCCATACTAACATATGAGATCCTAGTAAGTTTGTCTAAATCATATGCATCACATACTAGTTTCTCCTTATTTGCATAAATAGATGGATACAACCTACTCAAAATACCAAAAGTGGAGTACGCCAACCGCCTATGGTGGAGTATTAGTGTATCCTCGGCACTTATCTTTGGTTCTCCCATTTCTGCCTCTCTGCCACAGACACCAATGTCGAATCTTGCCCTTCCCGATCCGGATACCACAGTCTATCATGCCAAGTGATATTCCCAAGTCTTCGTCCCATTACCTTCTCCTGAAAGATCACCTTAGGAATATTAAAAGAGACAATAAATTTTAGTTGGAGAATTATATAACTAATGGACAAAAGACTGACTGGAAAAGAAGGAGTATGCAAAATATTGGATAATTTTACTGAACCTATACAATCGACAGTATCCTTACCGACCACAGGCTGAAAAATACCATCGACTGTTTGAATGCTGTCCACCGATGCTAGGTGAGTGTAGGAAGAGAACTCACTAGCATTCTCTGTCACGTGTCGAGACGCACTCAAATCGATAATACAGCCCGACGATCTAAGGGAAGACATAGATGCAAGGGCGAGTGAGTCGTCGGTACCTTCCGATGGATGGACATACATGGCAGCGTTGCCTCCGGCGAAGACTGAGGTGGACGTCTCCTCAGTCCCACTCCTCCTGTCTCCATCGCTTGACGCTCTCTTATTTCTCCTAAGTACCTCCAGCATGCCTACCAGTGCCCGATCCTCCTCAGTATAGGTACTATTAGTTCCCTCCTCGCCTTCTGCTACCAGCAGGTTCGCCCGATAACCTCCTCGACCACCCCGTCGACCCCCACGACCACGATCACATCCTCCAAACTGTCCACGTCCACCACCTGAATCTCCTTCCTTGGGTGGTTTGGTACAAGCATACCTCATATGGCCTACCTTCCCACAATTATAGCACTGTAGGGGGTCTCCCTTAGGTCATGTCCCGCGTGAATTAGCAACCGCCAGTGCTGACTTCACTTTAAGAGGACTATATGTCCCTGCCTGTAGCTTGATGTGAATCTCCTCCTGGATCATGGCCAAGATAGCCTCCTCAAGTGTAGGAATCTTCGGTTGGGCTAGAAGTAGTACTGTCCTCTAAGCAAACACTGCGACTAACCCCTTATCATGTCCCAGTCCCAAAACATCGAGGGACTAGCCACGTAACAATGGCCAGCAGCACATCTCCAATGGAAAAATCCAATTTAATGGACCTGTTAGAGTGCACTTAAGCTGTAATACATAAAAATATAGTCTATGAATACCTGTCACAGTTTATATATCTAATCTCATCCACAAATAATAACAAAATCACAAAGAGACAAATCCAGTCACAATAATATAAAATAATCTGTCCAATCAAAGCAATATAAATAATGTCACGGGAAACAACCCGTCATCAAAATGGAAAGGAAAATAAATTCAAGTACAATATCCAGAAGTTACTACAAGATCAAATATCCAAGAACACTAAGCATAAATAATGAATGGTAAAAATACTGTGTGCTCAAGAGAAGTCCTCCGGAACAATATCATCCTCTGCAACATGTACGTCTCTAATAGTAGCACATGTCCCGTAAACCTCGGGATAGCTTTCCTCGTCTACACCTGGAGACATAATCCGAATCCAGGTCCTCAGGGGACATAGCAAGGTACAATAAACACTCAAGCCAAATAAAATGCAGCAAGTAAATATAAATAGATCCTCATGGCAAGCTATGTAACCAGCTAAAGAAAATGCAAAATGAGAGCATCACTAGTACTCAGGCTGAAACCACTACAAGCTCTGTGTCGGGGAGCCGGTAGCAGGAATATCAAGTAATGGGCCAAGCTCTGGAACAGAGGCTAAAGCACCGCAATAATAAATATATATGTATATAATCAGCCTGTAGCCTGTGTCTCTTCCCACCCAATGTAACATCATGTCTCATGTCCACGACGTCTCATGTATACATACTAAACATATACTACCATATATTTATATATGTATATAATAACCAATAATTATATACATACCAATTGAATACATATACTAAATATATATAAATATATATACCAATGAATAATATACATATACTAAATGTATACATACTAAACATATATATACATATATGCGTACGTATACGCATACGAGTACGTGTACGCAACATGAAAAGTGTATCTCGAACCTGTGCGCGCGTGAACGAGGGGGTTCGACATCGAGGTGGGCTGTTGTCGAGGTATGGGAACACTGACAGTCGGTCGTGGCGAGGTTCCGGCGTGCTTCTGGTGGTCGTCCAGGCGAGTGCAGCGGCTGCGGGCATTCAGTCATGCTCCGGTCTGGTCTGGCATTCAGTCAGGCGCGGGGTGGTTCGGTTCAGGCGAAGGGGGTCGACTCCAGCGTACTTCTGGCGGGTTCAGGTGACTACGGGTCCAGCGGGGATGTCAGGTCAGGCTGGTCGCGGTTGAGCGCGGGATGGTTGGCTCAGGTCGAGCTGGGGTGCAGCGGTTCAGTCGAAGTGCTCCGGCGGTCAGTGTCTCGGGGTGTAGCGGGGTGCAGCGTTCATGGGAGGCAGGAACAACAGCGGGTCGAGGCCGTGCTTCAGTCGAGCGGGCAGCTCAGATCGACGGGTGCAGGCGTTCAGCGGATGAGTATAGCGGTTCCGGTCGGGACTGGCGAGGCTTCTCCGGCGAGGGGATGAGGGTGGAGGCGTGCAGGGAGAAGAACATGAAGATGGGAAGGAGAAGTCGGCTGATGTAGTTTTTAGGGTTGAAAAAAATAAAGTAAAGTTTTATGTATATATATATGTGTAAGGGGTATTGATGTTGACCTAGAAAAGTGGCTTGGTCAACATCCTCCTTGGGATTGGGCCTTGGCTTCTCATATAGAATTTCAAGGGCTAGGATTACATAGATTCAAAATGGATGGCTACGATTGCATTGGTTCAAAATAACGGAGGGCTATGGTTTGATGATGGTTGGTATTGAGTGTTACACACTCCAAAATCATGGAAAAAATTCACATGAAGGAAATTAGGATTTCTTCATGTATTGGTCCAATGGGGTGTGGCACCTCAATGCACTTTTACATAAAAGTGTCCAACAATTAGAAAATTGCACAAAATAGGATTTTTGGATTAAATTAATTAAAATAAATGCAAATGGTGTTCTTGAATTAATTAGAAGTACATGGGGCTAAAATTAGGTGGGACACAAGTATCATGGACGTAGCAGACTCAGAATAGAATATTATCATAA
Source organism: Iris macrosiphon (assembly GCA_036927795.1). Lineage (NCBI taxonomy): Eukaryota > Viridiplantae > Streptophyta > Magnoliopsida > Asparagales > Iridaceae > Iris > Iris macrosiphon. Next base: position 177,797,130 of record JAYESA010000013.1, on the reverse strand, counting down.
ATTGGGTTGTACGAAGCGGGTCAAGATTGTGTCTCCAATTTTGATTGGAACGCACAAGGATACAAAGTTGAATTTATTTAGAATTAGGAATAAACGTCTGCGACGAATATTGTGCGACTAAAATGTAGCACAAGAGAGCATATTTATAAGTTATACATAGGTCAAAATGGAAGACTAGCACATCTAAGACAAGGGTATAAAATTTGTAGGAAGGCAATGGCTAGTGTAGTGCTCTGATTATTGAAGCAACGGTAAGGTGCACTAAATGATATAATTATTATAAAATTATCTAAAATACCGTGTTCTATTTCTATTTGGATTCAAACTAGCCCTAGTCTTACTATCTAAGCCAAGTAGGCCTAATTTTGGGTGAGGGAGTTTACAGCCTGTACACTTAAAAATATGATCGATACATGCTAGTCACTAGACGAATCATCCCTCGCATGCTAATAAAGAATACAACATACCTAACTAAAGGAATAATCCCATCTTATGTCTTTTTTCATAGAACATAGAAGTAGATCGGTTGAACGGAATAGTATGCTCGCTTTACAGTTCTAATAACCTTACCCTCGTAGCGTTACTTTTGTTCCTTGTATGTTCCTTCAAGTATATTGCTTTATATGTCTTAAAATGCTCGTCACATACATATTATCTCGATATAAAAGCACAACACAAATCATGGTTCACTTACCTGTGGCAGGAAGACTATCAAAATAGTCATTCCAAGCCAAATGATAGAAACATGGAAAGTCTTCGGGGCCGTTGGGTCGTAAAGACAACTCCCAAAATGGGAGCTGCAATAAGTAGTAAAACATCAGCATAAACTGTGTACTGAATGGAACACACCTGATCATGAGAAATCTGAACGAGTAAATGCATTCGCACTATATCAAGTAGTTATGTTCATTCAAGGTCCTAAAATATTTTATATAATAAAATCTTAGTGTTGATCGTCAATGGTCATGGATTGCCTATGCACAAGTTTATGGTTCCTGCGGACGGTACGCCGGGACACCGGGGTCGATCCGATCTGGATAAGAATGTCTCATAGTCAGCTAGCAACATCAGCATGGGGGTGACAGGGCCTTGTAGTGGGGCTCGCTACCTGCGCTGCAACGGCCGTCGTCCGCCCGGACTATAGTCCATGATGGCTCGTCAAGTAATGTGAATGTGTTATTAAAAATTATCATTAAAGTCTCATTAAGTATCATTAAAAGAATCATATGGAAACCCACGTATGGCCTCGTATGGACTTGAGATAAGTAGCGGATGTACTGCACACTCCGCGTGTAGGTCGTTAATTGAACCAAAAAATCTGAACCTCTGAAACATACTTGAATAGTCTAAGAAATCTGAATTGTTTGAGTATAATGCATTTGAACAACCCGAGTCACAAAATAATATGAGTATCACAAATTTGTATATGTCGTTCACCTGAGTCAGAAACATGCTAGTAATACATGTGTTTGCTTATATGGTTTTGGGTTTCCTTATACATATTCGTGCTTGGTTAAATTGGTTGTATTATTTGGACAGGAAAGGAACAATGGTAAGTTGGTAAGTTTTGCCGTGTTTTCCTTATATCGTACGGTGCACTGCCACACGAGTTAGGCTTTACATCATTGCTATAAAACTGATCCTAAGGCAAGATTAGAAAGATAACTTAATAGATGGTACACGGAACCTATATAACGTGTTTGGATTTGTCGAGCGGGCGAGAAGCCTCCCCACCAATGCATTAATGTACTGATAACCCACTAGATTGCTTGCAGGGTGCGAAAGATCCTCGTTCGGTATGGAGTATCCCCTAGTGTGCGTTAAGTCATGGAGTTTGCTCTAGAGCCTTGGAGCGTTGCGTTCGGAGCTGAAGCGCATATACAAGACATAATGTTGGAATATCGCCTATGTATCATCCTAAGTTGTAAGTCGCTTGGCATGCCTTTATTGTTTGAGAGAGATAGAGAACTTGAGCGACTTGTAATCTTGGCGGCTCAATCCTGCTATTCCTAAATTCCAACCAATCTCGGCCGCATCAATGAAGGCGGTGAATGAAAGTGATTAGAGGAATTGGTTGAAGCGGGCGCTTGCTTAAAGTTGATCTAGCGCTGCTTGTAATAATTTTTGTTTATCAATAAGGAGCTTGTTATTATTTCATACTTGTGGTCATTCAATGATCCGCTATGACAATTCTGTGAACTTGTCACCAAGAGCCTGTTCGATTCTTATTCTGTTGCATTCAGACTATCTGTGCGACTCTGTGGCTTAGCTATTTCTTTGCCTGTTTAGTTCTTATTCCGCTGCATTCGGACTATTTGTGCAACTATGTGGCTTAACTATTTCTCTGCCTGTTCGGATTTATGGCCTTGCATGGACGCAGCTTGTGCTCGTGCGACATCACGTCCTGATGGGCACAATTGTCCCGCGGGAGCTCTGGCGCATTGATTCGTGCCTAGCGGGGACGGTCGATCCTGCGGGAGATCGGGGCGTGACAGCCGTCGCCGCCTCCACCCACCCCCGCACCCTGCCGCCGCCGTCCGCTACATCCCGTTACCCGCCCCCCCTCGCCGCTGCCGCTGCTGCTGTTTTTTCTTCTTCTTCTTCTTCTTCTTCTTCTTCTAAGACTGTCACTATGTTGACAATCCTTCCAATTGGAAGGACTGTCAACATAGTAATAGTCATAATAATTAGGACTGTCAAAAATGTTGATAGTCCTTCCAATTGGAAGAACTGTAAATATTGTGACAATCATAAAAAAAATTTGGACAACCTTGAGCAATTTCTTCGATGGCAAACTTGTAAATAACTAAAAAAAATTAGGCTAGGCTAAGTAAGTTTTGTAGTGCCTTTAGAAATAGCCTTTCCGAAATGAACTTCTCCCATAGTCTGTGCCCTCCCTCCCCTACCCCCCAAACTCTCGAGATTCTCTCTCTCCTATGTTACTTTTTTCTTCCTCTTCCTTTCTTCTCTTCCTTCCCCCAGCTCCACCCCCTCCCCCATCTCTCTCGTCCTCAACCTAGCTCCGGTCAGGACTCGTCTCCGACGTTGCCACCTACTGTGAAACTCGTCTCACTATTCTAGTATTCGTACCCAGGATACGCGTATTATACATGTATAACTTGCTTATTATTTTATTTTTTATATCCTGCCTTATGCCATTCATGTATTGTTTATGTTATTTTTGTAAGTTTTCCTTTGGTTGCATATTTTTGACCGTTGGTCCCTTAGTTTTCCTGTGAGTGGCTGCGGTGAACCCGGGTGAGAGGTATGGATCATGATCCAATGGCCTAAAACAATCCCTTTTCCTATATGAGCAAAATATTTCTCTTTTATTCGCTTCTATTTTTCTTTCATTTTTCTTTCCCTTCTTCGTTTCTTCCCTAACAGAGAGCAGCAACCGAACTTGGCCTTGGTCGTAGGTAACCTTGGTAGTATTATGCTAGAACTTGACCGTAGGCAAGTACATTTTGCCAACCGAAGGAACAACCGTAGATCTTGCTTTGATTCTTAGTATAACTTGTTTAATTACTTGATAGGTTTCATTTGGTTAACACTTAGAACTTGTCTTCATAATGATTTTGATTTTCTTGTATTGTTGCTCATGGAGCCTGAGAACATCAAGTCGGAGAATGCAAAGTTAGCCTGAGAATTCATACAAAAAGTACGCAGGGAACCCGTTCCAGTGAGCGCACTTGCATGTGTGTCACAAATCCTTAAAAAGTGCACCAAGATATGTTTAGTACTCTGGACGCACTTTTCTATTCTACATACATTTTGTACTATGGCAAATCCTTCAAAAGTATGCCAAATCCTACTTGGCGCATTTTGAATGGGTCTGCAAAGTCATCAAGAATGCGCGCCGCTGCTTAAAAGCCAAGTTGGCGCACTTTGCAGTTATTACAGAGTTGACGCACTTTGGTGAACTTTCCTTACCGGCGCACTTTTACCTCTTTTGGAGAATGGCACATTTTGATGTGTGGTGCACTAGGTGGCATTCTTCAGAGACGACCCAAATCTGTGGCCATTCGTATTACTTAATGACTAAACAAAGACTTTTGACCATTCTCGAGAATTGTGTCCTCGACTGCAGTGTCGTCTCGACTGTTGTGCCGTGATTCGAGATATGTATTTTGTCTTTTAGTAGACCTTCCTGTGCTCATTTATGCGCCAAGACCCATTTGTACGCCAATGGTGGCTTTTGGCCCATTGTGCGCGGATGTTCTTCTTGCCTGATTTTTTTATGCGACAATCTTGAATTGTTAGTTTATGTGCCTAGATGCTAGTATGCTCTTTAATATGCTTAACTCTTAATGGTTCCCTAGTCTCTTTAATCCAGTTATTTTGTTAATCCTGGTTCTTTCCTAAATATAGCATTCTTGATATTGATCTTAATTTTCTGACATGATATAGTGATTGTACATTATAGATGAACCCCTGAATCTTGGCATAATCATGATAATCCTGATAGTGACTCGACGTAGCACACTCCTAACATGCTAGAATTGAACATGGATAGTATTGGCATTGTTAATCTTGAACTCTCGACACCAGAACTATACTGATACTCCTGATCCTGATACTCCTGATAATGGCTTGATGTAGTGCACTCCTGACTTGAGAATTTTGGAGACTATCTGATCAAGGCTATTTGTAGCACCTGTATTGCATGACCTGTATCCCCGTGGTTGATTTTGATTATACCCATCAAGTTACTTTTAGTCTTGTATCATGTCTAAGGCAGATTCCTAAGCACCACAGTCAGGAATTCTTGATCACTTTTCTAGGTTAGTAACTATAATGAATGAATTAGAACCACCTAGAGAGATTTCTGGCTACATGCAATCCCGATATTCCAGCGACACCTGATGGATTTGGAACTCTCCGTCATGAGGGACAAACTTCCAGCACACCGTCGAGTGTTGCAATACCAAAAAAGATAATAAATGATTATACCTGATAAATCTATAATATGTACTTGTTCGTCTAGATAACCCGAATAGTCTGCAGGGCATGTGGTTGTATGTAATCTCAAACTGTATGTGTTAGTAACTAGGACTGTGACAACCCTAATTAGCTAATGATAGCAAGCCATAGGGAATGATTGGCCGTGATTGCTTGATTTCCCGTCTAGTCTCCTCCCGTCCTGATTTTTTTTTTTTTTAGCAATTGATCCAGAACTGTACTTGAAGCCCGACTCTAGATATTCCTGTTTAATACTCCAGAGCATGATTAGCTGTTATTTTACCTGTTGTACTTATCTTACATATTCCTGGTACTATTTTCTTATTGATTTGTCTGCGTGCTAATTTTAGTTCCTAAGTGTGGCTCCCTTGTGGTACTTGCTAATTTGGGGTCTGACCCCACTGGTTTTGTATGGCAAGATTTTGGAGCAGAACTGTAGGATCTTTCATACCTTTCTCCTCAAGATGGTGAATACGAGGAGCATCAGATTTTTCCTACCCCCGCTCTCCAGTATTCTGGTTATGGGGCGTGACACCTACTCCTTCTCCCTCCCATCCGGCTCCCCCGTCGGCACCCTCTCCAGCTCCTCCTCCGACTCCAACCAGAAGGTCGTCGACTTTGGGAGCTCCACCGGCTCCTCCTCCGCCTCGTGGTTTCATTGACACAGGCGTTCCAGAGCCGGGAGCTTCTGGAACGTCAGAGTGGAGGCGACGTCCTCCATCCCAAAATCCTCCACGGTCGGTGGAGAGGAGGCAACGTCATTCTGGAGCTTCTGGAACGTCGGAGAGGACACGACGAAGGTCGACCTCGAGGACACGATGACCTCGACATGACGATGGTGGACTCGACTCGAGTCCTAGACGAACTCGAGCCCTAGACGCCTTCGCGTTGTCGTTCATCATCGATGCCTCGGCACTCGAGCCCTAGACGAACTCGACAGAGGATGACGAACTCGACACGACTCGACCAGAGGGAACTCGAGTGGACTCGACTCGAGGAGGTGACTCCGGTGACCTCCCTCGAGCATCTCGACGTAGACGAGGCAGATGTGGAACATCTCCTGGTCCAAGCCGGTGGTGGCGTGGCTCCACGTGGTTTACCGGAGGAAAGCTTGACTCACGAGCGGTGCCCTCGTCGGAGCTCACAGAGCTCGCCGGATAAAACTCTGTCTGGAACTCCTCGCTAGTCACAACGGGGCGGGGGATGACAGCCTCTGCCAGCAACATCGACGATCTCGATCTATGTCATGCCCCAATCCCAAAATACCGAGGGACTAGCCCGTGGCTATGGCCAGCACCACAATTCCAATGGGCAAACCCAATTTAATGGACCCGTTAGAGTGTACTTAAGTTGTAATAAATATAATGGTCTACGATAAATGTCACAGTCTAATTTTAATCTCATCCACAGAAAGTAAACACAATTCAATATGATAGACTAATCAATATAAAGAAATATAGTCCATCAACAAATCCCAATAAAAATGTCTCGGGGAACAACCCGATAATAAGTTAATATAATAATCCAAGAGTCAAGATATAGAATAAATGGAAGCAGAAATAACTGAGTATGTAACAGAATACTCAGGAAAAAATCCTCTGGCACAATCTCGTCCTCTGGTGTTAGTACTGCTCCAGCGCCACCTCTTGTCCCGTATATCTCGGGGTATTCCTCCTCTACTGTACCTGATGATATTGTAAACTCCCTCACCCAAAATAGATATTTTGTGTATATTTTATATTATTATATTTATTATATATGTTGAATTTATTTAGAATATGCTCTTAGTTAATTAGAAAATAAATTTCTTGATATATTTACTTATATAAATATTCATTTAGAATTATTTTAGGTTATTTTAGATTTTTGGAGATTTTTCTAGATTTTTTTTTTGGTAATTAAAACTTAGAAAACATAAATTTCTAGGACTTCTATGATTTACTATACGACCATACTTGCATGTCGTTCCTACCAAATATTTATTTTAGTTTAAAATATTTAATTATATTTTTTTGTAATTTATTTAGAATTTTAAGAAATTTATTTAGATTTTAAAATTATTTAGGATTTATTTGGATATATATAGTCTTAATATTATATATATACTAATTTAGTGTTAATAGATATTAATAAGATTTTATAAATTATTTGTATTATCTTTAATTATATTTAAGATTATAAATTATTGAGATAAATTCAAACTCTATTTTAAATTAATTCAAATCCTGAACCAGGAAATCAACTTCATGCATATCCTATCCTTATTTAAATTCATCATAATCCTATCCAAATTAACCAATCCTATTCTTATTTAATTAAGTAGTGTCCACCATTATATATACCTCATCCTTCATATTTTTCTTTCCCAAATTCCTCTCTTTTTCGTCAAAATAAAAAATATTCAAAATTCGTCATAAATTCAGCCACATTTTCTACTAGTTATGACGAATTAAAAAGACGATATCTCCTAGCTCCGGACTCCAAACACGCTCCAGTTTTTTTTGTTAGAACGATAATGAGGTTAGCTTTCTGATAATATAAATTGTTTTTCTAAATTATTAGTATTAAATTCTGGAAAATTTATAGAGCACAGCATGTCCGAAAATAGACGTGTTTCGATATTTTTGCGATTCCGGGAGAACCAGGAATCAGAATCATGAACCGTTTAAAGTTTCGGAAATCTAATGTCGAGATCATCGACATATATTTTTCCCAGAATTTATTTCGAAGTATTTACATACTTTTAATTCTGTAGAACTTCTAGGTTAGAATTTAACCATCGGTGCACAATACAAAATTTGTATGTGCCATAATTCCCAAACGAATTTGAATTCAGACGAGCCGTAAATTCCAGTATATTTTTTATGCTGAAATCTACAAAAAATCATGCATGAAAGTCGAGTTTGTATTGGTTGACTTTTTGGTCAACAGATCGCCTCGATTTGCGTGCCATGAGTCTCGAGTTGATAAAATTCAGTTTCTTTGGACAAAATTTAGGAATTAACATAAAAATCAGAATAATAAGATTAAAATAGGATTTTAGAGTAATTATCCCAGAATTAAATAAATTAAAATAAATTAATGGTTATATTATTATATAGTTATATGAATATATATGTAAGTAAATGCTAATTGATAATTATGACTAAATATTCAGACTGTATGACCCTAGGATATCGTGGACTATCCCATACTTACCTTGACCATGTTGACCCTAAGAACTTGTGAATTTGTCTGCCTTGCGTACACTAATGTACCGGCATAGACACCTGTCAGTTGACTGACTGATTTCGTACAGTACTTGAAGACGCGACACCCACGTAATTCAATGCGTAATTGACCGTGTTAGATGACTAGTGTTACCCCTAGTATACCCCCTGATTCCAGTGTAAATATGGTTGAGTATGTGCTAGTGTAATGACTAATAATTCTATTATATTATATTTATGTGTACATAGGATATTGGATTGTTCTGCGCGATTTCTGGAGCAGGTTATTGGTACATTGCAGCTTCCTTGCCAGGCAAGTATACCTTGCCATTGTACTGTTATTTATACTCCATATGTTGCATGCATCTTTATTTTCTGTCCTTAGTTCATATATTTTAACTGTTATACAAAATGCGCGCGACGGTGTTGTCGCGTTATATTTTTATTTATGTATTGCATTGACCTTGTTCATGAGACTACCCCATTATCATGTAGCACCATTAGATTTCATTTGACTGTGACACATATTTTTACACGAGTGGTGAGTCTCATATAGATCATGGACGCACGTATTGACTGATCATCGGTACGTGTGGGACGTGCGTTAGGAATAACTGTAGAAACTTTGCATGCTAGAAGACTTAGCAGTTATTAGAGGTCTATGGACATAGTCTATTGTAGTACGGTGGTCCCATCCTTGTCCTTGTCTGGTTGCAGGATTGGGCTAGATACTAAGAATAGGCTATGGACCAAATCGTGTCATGGATGTGACATGCTTAGAGCATGGGGTGGGGAGAACAACAAGTACCGCATTTGAGCTCCTTTACACTTTTTCTCCTGTACGCCCGGATTCTCCGCTGGAGATACGGGTCATGATGACCACTATATATTATGTACTATCAGGCGGGCCACCGGCGTTCAAAAGACGACGTGCCTTTTAGGCCCCCGGATCTCCAAAAGAGAACCATGCCAAATCCCAATTTTCAGCCAGATAGCTCACTTGTGGGGAAAGTTGTTCTTAACTGCATTCACATAGATGGTTAGGCGACCCCAATGGATGTTTATTTTCAGTACTTTATTAGCATGTGTTTAAGTATACTTGTTATGTCCCTCTGAGGACCTGGTCCGCTGCCAGGTGTACCTGTTCTTGAGTATTTGCAGGAGCGCAGATTGGAAGGATATAGAAGCTTCGTGGATGTCTTCCCTTCGAGCCGTGATTGGTAGCTGGTACTTATATTGTTTGAGTGAGTTGTACTTATATTGTATTTACTTTTCCCATTTGAGTTGGTAGTGGATTTGTTTCCACCTAACTATTATCTTTAGATCCTTCTTATTGAGATCTAGTTTCATAGATACTGGTTATTTATTTCTATATGATTTTGGTGGATGAGATTTAGATTTTACCCTGTGACTTGTATTACATTTTTACCACTTGTGGATTTGATATTCATAATACAGCGTACGTATGGATTTGGTTTCCATATATTGGAGTTGCCATATCCATGCGGCTGGCATGCTTACGTGTCCTAGTCCTACGTATTTTTGGGACTGGGGCGTGACAGATATAATCTGGATCCAGGTCCTTAGGGGACATAGCAAGGTACAAGAATAAATCAAGCCAAATAAAATACAGTATATAAAAATAGATCCTCAGGGCAAACTATATAACCAGCTATGTGAAATGTAATTTGAGAGCATCACTAGTACTCAGGCTGAAACCACTACAAGCTCTGTGTCGGGGAGACGGTAGCAGTAATATCACGAAGGGCCAAATACATGTGCCAAAGCTCTGGTACATAGACTAAGACACTTTCCAGTAACATAAGTATATATATATATATATATATATATATATATATATATATATATATATATATATATATATATATATATATATATATATATATATATATATATAATCAGCTTGTATCTGTGTGTCTCTCTCCACCCAATGTAACCTCATGTATCATGTCCATAACACGCAAGATCATGACCTCTAGCTAGTACAACGATTCATAATGATATTTATGTATGCAAGTCTTATGTCACGAATCCTCTAAACCTATACAGAATCACCATGAATAACTCAGAAAAGATTATGTCACATGAATAGTGTCAAGTGTCCTATGGTATGACGTACTTGATGAAGCAAGCACGTAAATATATATAGGATCGTGGTATCAACTCTCTAAGTGACGTTATACGACTCCGCGTTCGGCGTCGGCACCCGAATCTTGTTTGGACGCTAAGCAATGTCTCACGGTCCTAGGTTGAATATGTATAACACAGAAGTATATAGAAATAATACAAGCAAATAATAGTACAAGATCTTATGCAAGTTGGCAAGTTACACTTGCCTGTGTTCTGAGCTCCGTCAGTTGCTCCGATAAAAGTAAAATCTTCAGGTACACCTCTGGATACTGAAACAAACATTACCATCGTTCTCAGAATATGTGAAATAGCTAGGATTGACTACCCATAAGTCCAATTTGGACACAGGGATAGAATTGACAGTTTTCTGGTCAAAATAGGGTCCACATGTGGCCCACTTCGCAAAAAAATGCCAAAGTCAAAGTTCTCCAAATTTGTCAAACTTAGTGTCTATGAGTCCAGAACGATGATACGAACCCAACGGAACGTCCATAACTGAATTCCGATGAGCCGGTCATGAAATTGCCCGTCAAGTGGAGCCGTGGGGCCCACGAAAATAGAATTTCGTCAACGTTCTCAGAATCGAACCAAACTTGGGTCACAGAACCAACGTAACACTATGAATCCGATGGCACAAGTTTTGTTACGAAATGACAAGCATGCACGAAATTATAACGAGTGTCAGAATAGATCGATACAGGATTTTTCGACGGATACACGTTGATTCTGATGTGCACGCACATCCAAATCAACTTTCATAAAATTCCACATGTCCGTATTGACGATACGCACATTTTGATACAATTTGCATACGACGAAGTTGTCTCGTTTAGTGGGACGCACCCCGTTTCCGAAAATTTTGGGTTTATAAAATCAAATTTTTGGTCAACTTCAACCACAAATAAAATACAGCATACAACAAATTAAATAAAATAATTAAAGGGTTTAAAACTTGTTTATGTTGTCTAATTCACTGTTTAAGTAGAATTTAAAAATATTAACTAGGTTGGAAAAAATGGCCATGAACATGGGCGTTTGGGACAATTTTTTGAACTATAAATTGGGTCATTTTTTCATGTTTTGCGTCGCGATTTGCGACCGACACGGGAACGATACCCCGAACTAATTATACAAGGTTTGAGAGGGTCATGTGGTCTTTACATAGGATTTGACAGATCGATATTTGGATAACTGTGCACAGAGATACAAGAGTGGGAAGAAGGGTACCTCACTGCTTGATGCTGCTCGGGAATTCAGGCGACTTGCGGCGGCGACTTTGCGACGGTGGTGCACGGCGGTCCAGCATCGTCATCGGCGGTGGCTTATCGGAAATGGAAGAGGGTTTGATGGTGGATGAGGGGGTGTATCTGGATGTTTATATAGGGGTCGGAGTGGACGGTTACAGGAAGCCGAAGAGGGAGGGTTCGGCCGGTCGGGGGAGCGGAAAGGAACAATCGGGGGGGGGGGGTTCGATTACTGTAGTTAGGTTTATGGGTTTCGGGTGCGGGTTAGTGGGTTCGGGTTTGGGTAGGATTCGGTTCAGTCTAGTTTGGTTTGGTTGGTTCGGTTTGGTTCAGTTTGGTTTGGTTTAAGTTAGTTTATTTAAAACTAATGCAATTAGTTATTTAAAAATAGTTTTGGAACCCAATAAATTACAGAAAAATTACATAATACTCTATTATTAATTATACACCCAAAAATATATATTTTTCACAAATTTGAATAATTAATTTAATACAAAAAATATAAATTCAGAAGAACATTTATTATAATTAATTAAAAATTATAAAAAAATTTCAAAACTCAAAAACTATTACTAGGAATATTGAGTGAAAGGGTAAGGATATTGTTTAAGCAGAATAAATAAAAACTATAAGAATATATCAACACGTAGGGTAGAAATAAAAACTTGGGTGGCACTGCCATCTTACTAATCTAGACTAACATGGTCATATTAATCATATTACTAGGTATAGGCTAGGGAATGGAACTAATAGGCACATGCTAAAGTATTACTAGGTATATTCGCTATTATAGCTAGCTAAGATAAAACTAAATCTTACTCATATTTGCTACTCCTCGAGTCTGTGTCTCCCCCACTGTCATCGCAAAAGCCTGTCCACGTCCCTGTGGTAGTGCCATTTGTTGTTGTTGGACCTGCTGAAAGAGTGCTGCATGTGGTTCCAATGGTGGCCTCGGCTGATATCCTTCCTGTGCTGATGGTCTGACTCCACCAACTTTCGTCTGTGGTGCTCCTAGTGTTGGATAATCTGGTTTATGTGGCTACTGGACTAGTCTTGGTGTTGGTAAAGCATGTCGGTGTACCATCGGTGCTTCTTCTCGACGCTCAGGACAATCCCTGGCTGAATGCTGACTGGATCTGTAAGCTAAAAATAATCCCCATTTATGCCTGCATTCCTTCTCAATATGGCCTACCTTGCTACAGTAGTAACAAGTAGGAAGGACTAGTGCTAGTGGTGTAAATGCTCTCGGTGATGGATTCATCTGTGGTCGCTTTGCAGCTCCTCCTTGCTACGCTCGGTCTGGTGCTAGTACATGCGACCACTTCTGGCTGGACTCTCTCTTGATGACGCGTTCTATGCGTCGGGCTGCAGCAAGGACGTCTGTAGAAGAAGTAGATGTAGCATTGCCAATCTGTCTCTGTAGCTCAAAGTTTAGTCCGTCAAATAATTCACAGTCTTCTCTTCTTTTGTCGGAATTAGTGTAGGTGCGAAGCGGCTTAAACGGATGAACTCCGCATTGTACTCTTCCACTGTCATATTGTCTTGAGTGAGGCAATTAAACTTGTCCCAAAGTTCCGATCGAGCAATAGATTGAATGCACATCTCCTGAAAGAGTCTAGAGAACTCCTCCCAAGTGACTCGGTCTGATCCGAGCCGTCTCTCCTCAGAGATCCACCAGTTATGTGCATTGTCCGTCAAGTGCATTCTGACGACAGTCATCCAACGCTCCCTCAGAAGCTCAGCTGCTTTCAATTGGTGTTGAGTGTTTGTGAGCCACTCATGAACTTCAGTTGGCTCCTCCTTGCCAGAAAAGGTACGAGACTTCAGCTGGCGAAAATCAGTGATAGATCCCGTCGATGGCCGTATAGCTGGTGGGTTCACTTGCTCTAGTGCGGTCACTATACAGTTTCTCAGGTTCTCTGCCTCATGACGCTGGGCCTCTTGATGAATCTGTTGTTGGGCTTGCATCATTGCGTAGAATATTTGGAACATCTGTTGTCCGTCCATAGGCTGTCCTATTGGAAAAATGGACATCGGTGGAGTAAACTGCGGTGGTGGTGGAATGCCGTCTCGTCCGAACCTCGAGGCATGCTGATTTGCTTGATTGCTTTGTTGAGTGGAGGGATCTCCACTTAATGTCGTCACTCCATCGTCGTAGGTGACCACAATATCTTGTGGTGTACCTGCAGGAGTTTTGTCACTGGCTCGTGGATCCATTACTCTGCATACAAAGTAAACTATGAGAGGCGCACAGAGGAATCAAGGCAGGATGCAAGTCAAGAAATTATTTTTAAGTCGATATAGAGGTCAAGAACATGTCAATATGTGGATGAGATCCTATAATTTATCCTATCATAATTTGTAGGCTTGCTCGGTTCCTTAGTTGAAGCCGAAGCAACATAGTCATAGACCTGCATGGGCCACCACAAAAATCATGTCACGCCCCAGTCTGTAAACCCCCTGATTTTTCAAGAATTTTTAAATTTGGATTTTTCATAATTTTCTGGATTTTCTCGGATTTTTCCGTAATTAAAATCAGGGTTTTAAATTATTAAATAATTTTTAATTGATAATAAATGATATTAAAATATTATAAAAATAATATTTTTGGGTGTAAAATAAAAAACTGGACTTAGGATAATTTTTCTGGAATTTATTGGGTCCCAGACCTATTTTAAAACACCTAAAAACTATTATTATTTAATTAATTATTTATTGATTTATTTATTTATTTTTAATAAAACCCAAACCCTGGCCCAACAGGCTTGGCCCATCCCACCGGCCCAACCCGTATGGCTATCGGGTCGGGTCGGGTCCGCCCGACCAAACCCGACCCGCCGCCCGACCCGCTAGCATCCAGCCCTCCCAGCACGACCCGGTCGCCCCCCCGCGTCCGCCGCCGCCTCCCGCGGCCGCCGCGCCACGCCGGCCACGCTCCCCCGCCCGCTCCGCGCAACCATGCCACGACCTCCCCTCCTCCGCCTCACCCGCCGCCTAGCCCGGCCATCCCAGCCTCCTCCACCCCCTATAAAACCCTCCTCCGGCCGCCCCCTCGAATCCCCAAACACCCCGACCACCGGCTCCGACCCCGACCGCCGCTCCTCACCGCACTCGCGCCGCCGCCAGCCTCAGGCGCCACCCCGCGAGGCTGCCCGTCTCCGCCCGGCCCTCCTCCCTCCGCCTCGAGCCTCTGCCCTAGCCGGCTGCCGCAGCTCCCAATCGACCCCTCGGCCACGCCCAGAGCCTCCCCGAGCCTCCGCCGTGTCCGCCGAGCAGCCCTGACCCGGACAAGGCATCCTCTGACCCGGACACAGCGGAAACCCTAGGGTGAACAGTACCCTGACACGTGTCGGACACGCGTCGGACACAGAAATTCGGGTTTTTTGGACCCTGTTCAGGTACGCGTATCTCCCTGCTCGTTTACCCATTTTTGATTTCGTCAGTTGCGTTGCGTAGCCTGCATGACCCCCTCGGTGCCCGTGCAACCCGCTTGGGGCATCGCGTCCTGTGGCGATCGCGAACCGCGATCCAAAAACAGGAAAAACAACGCCCGGATTTACCCCGGAACTGGGTACGCCCCGCCAAACGGGACGACTTGGTCGCGCGCGGTCTTCGCAGATACGTGCGCGTCGTTGATACGGACGTGCGGGATTTCGCAGAAGCTGATTCGGATGTGCGTGCACACCGAAATCAGTACGTATCCGCGGACAACGCCCCGTATCCGACTTTTCTGAATCGCGCCCTAACTTTGTGTACACACGTCGGATAGAAACGAAACTTGCGCCATCGGACTCGTAGCGATACGCTGGTCCTGTGACCCAAGTTTGGTTCGAATCCGAAAACATTGACGAAATCGCGTATCGTGGGCCCCGTAGGCCCCACTCGACGGGCGATTTTGTGACCTGCTCATCGGAATCCAATTCTGGAAGTTCCGTTGAGTTCGTATCAGCGTTCCTGACTTGTTGACACTAAGTTGGACGAATTTGGAGACCTTGACCCTGACATTTTTTTTGGTGCAAAGCGGGCCCACATGCGGACTCCGTTTTGACCCAAAATTGTCATTTGCGCCCCTGTGTCCAAATTGGACTCAAGGACAGGCATTTCTAGCTATTTGATATCTTCTGAGCATGATGGTAATGGTTATTTCAGCATCCGAAGGCATATCTGGAAATTTCTCGAGGACAGAACCGTAGTTGGAATCCAAACATCAGGCAAATACCTGCACTTCAAGTTTATTCTTTATATTATGATAATTAGTTCCTTGCTCTACTAGCACCATTGGATGATTACACTTAGTGTTAAAATTTGGATTTCATGTCTCGATTTTCGTGTCGGGAGGGAGGATACTAGGAGGCATGTGGTCTACCCTTTCAACCATGTCATGACTGCTAGCTGTTGAGTACGCGACTGTACCATCAGTCTTATACTCGATTGTTCCTGACTGCTAGCCGTCTATGACGTGCCTTATTAGCCTTATAACCCCTACATGCCAACTATGTATTCTAAATACACAATTTTACACACATAGTTTTTTTGTCTTGTTGCAGTTCCATTTTCTGGTCTCATTATCTTCCTGTTTTACTCATATCCCTGATTTATAGCAATTAACCCTTAGTTAATTTTACTACTTATTATGTATAATTTTTATCGTGATACTTAGTCAGTTTTTACTACTTGTCATAATTATTTTGTTTAAACTTGTTGTGTATTGGTACTTTGCTCATTTCCTGACTGGATCCGTTGACATTTAGGCGATGATGAGGACTATGCCCCCACCTTTTATGGCCCATATGACGTAGCAGATGATACTATGGAGAAGCCGGTTCCTACTCAGGAGACTACTTTCGAGGAGTAGTTAGCCAGTTAGCTAGTATTTTCTTTCAGCATAGTACTCGGGTTTGTCCCCGATTTATCTTCTGGTTCTGTATTAAACTGTGGATTTGGATGTCACAAAATTTGTCTTATGAAATCTTAGCATTCCTATTTCCTGTTATTATCCTTGCCTATTTATTCTTGTGAATGAGCTAGATTTTAAATTACCTGTGAATATGACCTAGACAACATACTACCGCCGACACTGCGGCGTAGGCTGGACGTACTCGCGAACCGGTGCCTGAATTATTTGGGTGCGGGTCGTGACACAGTCCCAAAATACCGAGGGACTAGCCACGTGGCAATGGCCAGCAGCACAACTCCAATGGGCAAACCCAATTTAATGGACCCGTTAGAGTGTACTTAAGCTGTAATAAATATAATGGTCTACGATACATGCCACAATCTAATTCAAATCTCATCCAAAAAAAGTAAACACAATTTAATATGATGGACTAATCAATATAAAGAAATATAGTCCATCAACAAATCCCAATAAAAATATCTCGGGGAACAACCCGATAATAAGTTAATACAATAATTCAAGAGTCAAGATATAGAATAACTGGAAGCAGAAATAACTGAGTATGTAACAGAATACTCAAAAAAAATCCTCTGGCACAATCTCGTCCTCTGGTGTTAGTACTGCTCCAGCGCCAGCTCATGTCCCGTATATCTCGGGGTATTCCTCCTCTACTGTACCTGGGGACATAATCCGAATCCAGGTCCTCAGGGGACATAGCAAGGTATAAGAATAACTCAAGCCAAATGGAACACAGTATATAAAAATAGATCCTCAGGGCAAGCTATATAACTAGCTATGTGAAATGCAATTTGTGAGGATCACTAGTACTCAAGCTGAAACCACTACAAGCTCTGTGTCGGGGGAGCCAGGTAGCAGTAATATCACGAAGGGCCAAATACATGTGCCAAAGCTCTGGTACATAGACTAAGACACTCTCCCGTAACATAAGTATATATATATAATATATATATATATATATATATATATATATATATATAATCAGCCTGTAGCCTGTGTGTCTCTCCCCACCCAATGTAACCTCACGTCTCATGTCTATAACACGCAAGATCATGACCTCTAGCAGTACAACGAGTCATAATGATATCTATGTATGCAAGTCTTATGTCACGAATCCTCTAAACCTATACAGAATCACCATGAATAACTCAGGAAAGATTATGTCACATGAATAGTGTCAAGTGTCCTATGGTATGACGTACTTGATGAAGCAAGCACGTAAATATATATAGGATCGTGGTATCAACTCTCTAAGTGACGTTACACGACTCCGCGTTCGGCGTCGACACCCGAATCTTGTTCGGACGCTAAGCAACGTCTCACGGTCCTAGGTTGAACAGGTACAACACAGAAGTATATAGAAATAATACAAGCAAATAATAGTACATGATCTTCTGGCAAGTTGGCAAAGGTACACTTGCCTGTATTATGAGCTCCGTCAGTTGCTCCGATAAAAGTAGAATCTTCAGGTACGCCTTCGGATGCTGAAATAAACATTACCATCATTCTCAGAATATATGAAATAGCTAGGATTGATTACTCATAAGTCCAATTTAGACACAAGGACAGAATTGACAGTTTTTGATCAAAACGGGATCCACATGTGACCCACTTCGCACCAAAAAATATGCCAGAGACAAAGTTATCCAAATTCGTCAAACTTAGTGTCTACAAGTCCAGAACGATGATACGAACCCAACGAAATATCTATAACTGGATTCCGATGAGCCGATCACAAAAATGCCTGTCAAGTGGAGTCATGGGACCCACAAAAATGGGATTTCGTCAACGTTCTCAGAATCGAACCAAACTTGGGTAACAGGACCATCATAATACTATAAATCCTATGGCGCAAGTTTTGTTGCGAAATGGCAAGCACACACGAAATTATGACGAGTGTCATAATAGGCCGATATAGGACTTTTCGACGGATACGCGTTGATTTTTGTGTGCGCACACATCTAAATCAACTTTCGCAAAATTTTACATGTCCGTGTTGATAATACGCGCCTTTTTATGCAATTTGCACACGATGAAGTCGCCTCATTTAGTGGGACGCACCCTGTTTTAAAAAAATTGGATTTAGAAAACCAAATTTTTTGTCAACTTCAACCACGAATAAAATACAACATACGACAAATTAAAATACACTAATTAAAGAGTTTAAAACTTGTTTATGTTGTCTAATTTACTGTTCAAGTAGAATTTAAAAATATTAACTAGGTTGGAAGAAAAGCGACCATTGTCACGACCCGCACCCGGTATAGGGATGCAAGTCGGAAACAACGCCCAGCCTACACCGCAGCATCGGCGGTAGAATGCTGTCTTGGTCTACTATACTATCTAAAATCTCAAAATAATATAAAGTTTGCCAATAATAGCTCACACAAAACTCAATCACAAACTAAAGCACGAGAAGATATGAAGGAAGTCTAACTATACATCAAAAAAATATATAAATCATCAACAATAGAAACAAAAATCAATAACTCAAATAGAAGCCGGAAACAAATCCGGTACCAAAAATGCCAAAGAGAACTAATCATGCTACCTAGTGAATCCGGCTAAAACTTTCGGTAGTCACTCCAGAACTAGTGGGTCCAAGTCTGCACCATCTATAAGTCAAAGTCCAAAGTATGTCGGACACCAATCTCTCGGATCCTCTAAAAAATGTTTTTCAGTCAGGAAATGAGCAAAGTACATACCTCTGAAAGCAGTTCCAATAACATAATCGAGCATATAAACAGATATAGAAATGAAATACAAGATCACTAAACATATGAATGATGAACAAAGATATATACAGGTAATGTACGAGAATATATAGATCAATAATATGAATATCACAATATGATGAAGTAAACTGCAATCTAAACTATCTAATGTGCCTTAGAATACGAGTTCATTATGTGATCGGGTTGGGTGAACATGATCAGGTAAGACGGATTATAAGTGAAGTATGTAATCAGAATGTACATAATTTGTAACAATGGCTTTGATCACATAATCAACTCCTACTCTCCCACCCCCAACTAATATCGATGCATCCAATCATGATACGCTACGAACACGAAAATATAACCACTGTCACGAGCAGTGGGTGTACACGAATATCATAACCACCGAACACGAGCGGTGGGTGTACACGAATAAGCACACTGAACACGAGCAGTGTGTGAACACGAAGTAACATCAATACCCAGTATACACGATGAGATACAATGTACACGAGTACCCGCTGAACACGGTAGGAGATAACATCTCATGACGGGATCCATATAGCACCAGTCCGTAAAATCACTGTGTCGGAATCAATGTATACAATTCTAGAACATGCATATATACAATATTATGAATTAAAAATAATCAGAAAAATGTACTCGCATGTGGTCCAGAGCAATGAATGTCAAACTGTCCAAACTGGTGTCACACAGACCTATATATGGAATATTGCATTAATACAAGGTTCTGGAAAGAAAAGAAGTTAAACTAGTCAACTTCTAGGTCAACAAGTTAATTCTAAGTCAAAAGTCAAACTAGGTCAACTCTAAGTCAACTATGGTCAACTATAGTCAAACTATGGTCAACTACCCATTTCTAGGTTGCATGAGTCTAACTCAAAGATATTGGGCACACACACTATAAATCTAGGTCATACAAGGTACATCTTAGGATACTAAGATACCGTATCTCAGGATACGCAAACAAGGGATAAATATAACACATATGTACATATCAAACAATATTATATATATAAAATCCTAATTATCAATGCTAAGTGGATACCTTGGTTTCGAACCAACTTGGTATCGCAATACTAAACCTCTATCTTGATACACAAATCCAATACCTTGGGTATCCTTAATACCTTGGCATTTACCTTGGTATCTCAAGCTAATGTCACTCTATTATATATATATTAACTATCCAACTATAACTATAAACTACCATGTATTTATTATTTATACAATACTATATACCTTATTTTAGTCACCTTAATATCAAACCATAATTAGTTTATAACTATCCGATTACTATGCCAATACCTACTACTCATACCTTGGTATCTCTTGATACTTACCTTGGTATCTCAAGGTAATGCCAAAATCTTCATATATATATACTAACTATTCATCAATAACTATATGTATACAAATATCAATCCAATATAACTTCTAGTATGTACTAAATAGAATAAATACTAACTACCAACTACACACTAAATACTAATACATATATACGTACATACATACATACATATAATATATATAACTAAAGATACTCATAACAATAGATAACTAAAATATACTAACTATTCTAATAATATTATATGCTACAACTAAATATATTATACATATAGTATACTAAAGCATAATTAGAAAATTAGGAACATATATACGTATATATTAAATACATATGACAATAGCATAGTAATATATACATATATAACAACACATATATGTATACGTATATAAAATCATACACTATATAAATACATAACAATATATAATATAACTATATATATAACCACATATAAATATATCTACTATATTATATATACATATACTACCACTTATAAATATATATCTACATGTAGAAAAATAGCTACATAATAATATACACATATAGTATATATACATAGATGCATAGATCTAAGACACAACATTACATAAATATATATATACACAATATTATATATACATGCATATATATAATTATATTTCTCCATGAAATAAGAACACAAAAGAATTAGATCTACAATTAAATTGCACATACATGGACCGTATCATCCCGTATCCCACTAGATCTAGGATACACATGCGACACGAGTCCACCACACATCCAAACGTACCCCGAAGGACACAAACAAGTCATATATATTATTTATGAACAATACAAAGAGTCAAATATAAATCTACGTGTCCGTGTCAAAATGTGATATGCTCAAAGTCCCGTGTCGGAGAAAAAAACCTCCAAATCAACACTTATCACCAAATTAATGGGAATACGACCTACACGTACCCAATTGTGGACACGACACTAGCCCCAAACACACAAGCACATGTGAAATTGATCTATAGGACCAGTTGACACACACAACAAATGTTAATCTCGGAATTCAAGACTATAAGTTTTTCTCCATAAGGTTAATTTCTTCATTAGAGGCCCTAAGGGGTATTTAGACTTTACATAGTAGCTTGAGGGAGTGGGCAAGTGAAGCCTATATAAAGGGATGCAAACTTTCTCTCTCTTGATGTTTCATTCCAAATCTAGATCTAGAAAATGGCCTCAACCAAGATCCCTACCAAATTTCCACCCAATTATTTTCCAAATCATCATTGGAGGCTATTAGAGCATGGATATACAAGAAAGAAGCATTATGCTTCTTTCTTGTATATCCATGCTCTAATAGCCTCCAATGATGATTTGGAAAATAATTGGGTGGAAATTTGGTAGGGATTTGGTTGAGGACATTTTCTAGATCTAGATTTGGAATGAAAAATAAAGAGAGAGAAAGTTTGCATCCCCTTTATATAGGCCTCACTTGCCCCCTCCTCAAGCTACTATGTAAAGTCTAAAATACCCCTTAGGGCCTCTCATGAAGAAATTAATTAAGGAGGAAAAACTTATAGTCTAATGAGTTGAACATAATTAATCATCCTCCTAATAATTGGGCTTCTAATTATTGGGCTCAATTCTAACTAGAATTAAATGTTGGTCCATGAGTCTAAACTAAACTAGTTGGTCCACTAATACAAGTCAAAAAATAAATCTAACATGCTAATAATAAATAAATAATATAATAAATAAATAAAAATTTAACATGCACAATATTTAATTAATTACCAAATGACTAAAATACCCTTTCCTAGAAAATGTGGTAGTGACAACCATGAACATGGGTGTTTGTGACAGTTTTCTGAACTATAAATTGGGTCATTTTTTTCTGTTTTGTATCGCAATTTACGACCGACATAGGATACGATACACCAAAACTAATTATACAGGGTTCGAGAGGGTCATGTGGTCTTCGCATAGGATTTGACAGGTCGACATTTGGATAACTGTGCACAGAGATACAAGAGTGGAAAGAAGGGTACCTCATGCTTGCTGCTGCTCGAGAATTCAGGCGACTTGCGGTGGCGACTTTGCGACGGTGTGTGCGAGGCGGTCCGGCGTCGTCGTCGGCGGTGGCTTGTCGAAAATGGAAGAGGGTTTGATGGTGGATGAGGGGGTGGGTATGGATGTTTATATAGGGGGGTGAGAGTGGACGGTTACAGGGAGACGAAGAGGGAGGGTTCGGTCGGTCGGAGGAGCGGAAAGGAACAATCGGGGGTGGGGTGGGGGTTTGATACTGTAGCTAGGATTATGGGTTTCGGGTGCGGGTTAGTGGGTTCAGGTTTGTGTAGAATTCGGTTCAGTCTAGTTTGGTTTGATTGGTTTGGTTTGGTTCAGTTTTGTTTGGTTTTAAGTTGGTTTATTTAAAACTAATGTAATTAGCTATTAAAAATAGTTTTGGAGTCCAATAAATTCCAAAAAAATTACACAATACTATATTATTAATTATACACAAAAAAATATTTTGTTCACAAATTTAATAATTAATTTAATACAAAAAAAATATAAATTCATAAAGAATATTTATTATAATTAATTAAAAATTGCAGAAATTTTTTCAAACTCAAAAATTCATAATTAAAATTCCTAAAATTAAATTCTAAAAATCTGGGTGTTTACAATCTCGAGCTCCATTATGGTTTTGGGACATCGTGTCTGTGAAGGGACACATGACATAAAGATTTCAGTAGAGGGACACATGACACAAAGATACAGTGGGAGGGACACATGACAGGACACGAAGATTTCAGATGAAAATTATTTTATAATTTTTTTTACCAAACATTACTTTTAGTTTTTTTTTTTCTAAAAGTCATTTTTCAGATGAAAGTAACAAAACACAAAGTTAGAATTTCTATATTAAAAAAACAGCTTTATAATTTATTTTCATAAAACTATTTTAAATTTTTTTTTCTTTCCAAAAAATATTTTCAAACAGATTACTTTCTCAAAAAATATAATATAAAATCTCTCATATATCTTTTAATTTTCAATCATAAACATACCAAATAAGAAAAAAGAGTGGAAAGTCCCTAAAACTCGAACCAAACTCACAAGAGTAAGAAGAGAGATTGCTTGCAAGTAGGATAGAAATTCAACTTTAGAAATCTCCATTGGAGATGGCAAGTTTATTCTAAATGTTTCACTAACGTGTCAGTCATCCGGAGCAGGAGCGCCAGAACCAATGCATGCTTTCGGGACCTAGTCCTCTTCCACCATCCATTCGGTAAATAAATCGAGCCGAGACCAAGAACAGGAACTTCTCGAAGGAGCCGGCGGTCGGAGATGGCGGGGATGGAGTTGGTCGGCGGCTTGGTCGAGAAGTCGAAGGAGCTCGACCAGCTTCGGAAGGAGCAGGAGGACCTCCTCCAGGAGATCAACCCGGATGCACAAGAAGTTCCAGTCCAGTAATCTTTTCCAAACCCTAATTTTTGACGGAATTTTTTTTTTTGTTGTTGTTGGAATTGTTAATGCGTTTTGCTGATTCGATCTGATTCGAGTAAGAATTTCGTTCAAGTGAAGAAAAAAAAAAGCCCTTAATTTTAGAGGATCGATACGAATTTCGGTGGAAAGTTCGAAACTTTGACGGAACTGACGGAGGAAGTTGGTCGAACTAGAAGGAGTTGTGGGGTGGCACGTGTTTACTTTGGTTGGAGTTTTGGGTTGTATAAATCTGGGGGCAAGATCAAGTTTTTGTTTGTTTGTTTGTGTTGGTAAACGCTAATTAAAGAGACATTCATAATTAGCTTTAGGACGAAAGAGATTTGCATGAATTTTAGAGGATGGACAAGGAATATGGTGGAAGGTTTAATTTTTTTTTTTTTTTTAGAGGATTGATAAGAATTTCCTAAAACCATAATTGGGAAAGGAAAACCCTAACTTTAGAAGATTGATAAGA
Source organism: Iris macrosiphon (assembly GCA_036927795.1). Classification (NCBI taxonomy): domain Eukaryota; kingdom Viridiplantae; phylum Streptophyta; class Magnoliopsida; order Asparagales; family Iridaceae; genus Iris; species Iris macrosiphon. The sequence continues at coordinate 177,772,632 of JAYESA010000013.1, read as the reverse complement.
ATTTGGTGGAAAGTTCAAAACTTTGGATGGAACTGATGGTGGAAGTTGGCAAACTAGAAGGAATTGTGGGGATATTCATAATTTCCCCAAAGGGAAGTGTTGGCAATTGTTTACTTTAGATGAGATCAAAACTTATTTTTTTGAATTTGTTGAATCGGTAATCTTGTTGGTATTTGATATGGTTACTGTAATATATACTTTTTGTCTGTTGGTAAGCTCTAATTAAATAGTCATCATAATTTTTTTTTTATTTGATTGGAGTAAGGGTTTTGTGTTTGTAAACCCTAATCGAAGAGAGGCCATGAACAACTAATTTGATTCTGTTCTGAGTATAATTTCGTGTTGGCAAACCCAATTAAAGAAAGACACCAAATTTATCTCCTTCCAACTTTACATTCAATTTCCGAAATTTTGCAAGTGGAAGTAAAGGTAGTTTCCATGTCTATCGTAGTTCCGTCCAAGTTCCCATTTGCTAAAAACACCAATATGAACTTGTGAACTACTCGACTCTGTCTAGATTTGGAAAGCAATGTGCTTTATTGGGAATTAGCTTGAGTGTTGATTCAAGTAGTCATAATTTCGGATCGTTGTATCATATTATAAAAATGTGTTAGTCAAGTTGGTAGCTTGTATTAATGATTATTGGCTATCAGCATTCCTTACTCTGAACTAAACCAAGTGGGATATGTCAAGATAATTGTGCAATGCATTGTATGCACACCACGTGTGCCACTCGTGATTGAATTAAATGTGGACTCGTGATTGAGTTAAACGTGGAATCGATATAATGGTCCTCTATACTTGTATAAGCTTATACTTCCAATTAGGATAAAATCATAATAGCCCCCATATTTCATAGAAATAGGTTAATAAATGCTTAATTTCAAAGGAGAGGTGCTAATGCTTGCTTTGGGATTGCTGTTGCTTTTAAAAAGTCAAAAAGTCACAACATAAGTAACTTTTAACAACATGTGGGAGGCTGCTGTCAAAAGCTGCCTCCCGAATTGAAGTGACTTTTGAAAAGTTTTTTTGATAAAGTTGTTCTTACCAAACAGTCTTGGACTGTTTTCAAGAAGAAAAAAAAAGCAGAAGCAATGGCCAATATGCAATCCCAAACCCAGCCTAAGAGCCAAAAGTCTTAGTATAGGTGATAAACAATGTAATTCAAGATATGTCATAGCTAGTAGCTAATTGAGTTTGTAACACAAGAATGCTAAGAGAAGGAATGTGAAGAGCTAATAGTAGTATATAATAGCAGTTAAGTGTACGTGACCATTTTTATATTATCTTATAGTTTTTAGAGATTTCCATTTTTTCTATGAAGCTAGTGCATTCATTGACTACAAATTCAACGCATGCGTAGCTATGCCATAAATTGAATAAATCTGTACATGGGTTCATGTGAACCACGAATGTGACCTTCCGGATCCTTGTCACCTTAAGCTTTATTATATTGATGTTAGGTATTTTCAATCTAAACTTTAGAACCTCTAAACTAAAAATTTCAGGTCGTGAATTTTGATAGGTCTTAAGGAGCCAATTTTTTGAAGAAGTTCTATATGTTGGCTTGATGATTTTCGCGTGTTTCAAGTCTCTGAACCCTTAAAAAGGTGATACTAAACTTGGGAAATGTTTCTAAATAACTATGTTTCTTCAGTTGCGGTCATTATAATCTTACCACACACTAAATCAAAAATCTTTAGGAGCATCCAGTATTGTCTGTCCTGCACCAAGACTGATGTTTGATTTTTCAACTATACTTCATCTCATGTATGAGAATAGGGATCAAACACACTGTTATGTAAAAAGTTCCTAGCTTTATGTTTATGGATCTCAAAGGCTGTCTAGTGTCTACAACTGGGAACTTTTCATTAATAATTTATTTTTAACGAAGCAAGTTGCAGACAAACAGTATCCCTAGAGATATTGCTCAAGTTTGAATATTTTTTTGGTTCCCAAAAGCTATTGACAGTTGATATAGCTTCAACCTCACAAGTCTCGACTCTTGAGATGTGATATCTATGCCTTTTAGAGAGGTAAAGTGTAATGCCAAAATCTTCCTTGGGGCCCCTAAAAGATGTAGAATTTGCTTCTCATCGGCAAGTAGATTAGTTTATCTTCTTTGTTTCTAGCAAAAGTTTGCAAATTAAGACCCAACGAGTCGACTAAAAGAAGAGTAACTTGTTGAATTTGATTTCTTATTTTCTTGTAAGAAGAATATGATAATTTTTGAGAAATAAAAAAAATCTCTCAGGTAGACCAAAAGAAGAGTAACTTGTTGAATTTGATTTCTTATTTTCTTGTAAGAAGAATATGATAATTTTTGAGAAAAAAAAACATCTCAGGTATTCGAATTTTCATTTGCAACTAGTTGACCTTAAGGTGTTTCGGTGCCTTTTTTGAAAAGTAAAATATGTGAAAATTAAACAACTAATAACTTCTTTTTTAGTTCAAATAAGAAGAACATATACTAATATACCTGGCTGATGTGGCAAAAAACTTTTCTTGCTCAACTACAACAAAAAAGGGAAAAAAGGAAGGTCAAACTAGAACTCAACTTTTGTTAGTAAATTCTCTGATGAATTCATATGGACCAGACCAAACTACAACCTAGTAGAGGCAAGCCAGACTCCACGCCATAAGTTGATTGACGTCCACATCAGCATCATGAAACTGTCAAACGGTGCATAATTTGCTAAGAAGCAAAGTGAGGAGAAAAATAGCCATTTAATCGGATTGAGTTTTTGGTTGTCTGAATTTTAAAGGATCAACTAAAAATGTGGCAAGGATCAAAACTTTTTTGTTTTGATTATTCTTTTGGCAAACGGAAACTAGGAAGCTATCTCTACTTCCCTCTAATTTCATGTTTGATTATCGGAAGTGAAGTTGGAAATCTGTAAGACCCACCACTCAAAATGGAAACTTCTCCTATTTTAATTTCCATCCAAATAGGTGGAAAGTCATATAAACTCATGGAAGTAATAGTTACTCAATTTAAATTTTATTGACTTTGAATCTAATGTACCTCTTAATCGACCACGTTAACGATTTTTTGGTAAATCCCATCTCATGACACAATCTAGTTTCTAACAGAAAACATTATTTGGAAAACTATTTTCTTAGTTTCCAAAAGCTTTCAATTTCCAAACACACAACCCTGACATGGAGAACTGGTATTCTCCTAGTTGGGGTAATTATGCATGAATATCAAAGATTTAATTCAAGTAGCCATAATTTATGATAGTAGGTATGACACTTGATCCCGAAGTGTGTGTCAGTGTGAAATGCGCTAACTAACAATCATTAATAATGTTAAAAATGATTTTGGGAAATTTATAGACGGCCATGTACAATATATTTGAAAGTAACAAGACAAATTACCAACTCAAAGGAAATAGATTAGATGACCAAGAACCAACTACACCTGCATCTAAAGGTTTGAACATAACTTTTGAGAGTGAGGAGCCAATTTTTAGATGAATTTGTATGGTATGACTTGATGATTTTGTGGTGTTCTAATCCTCTTACCCCTTCAAAAGATGATAAGAAGCTCGAGAAACGTCTCTAATTTCCAATGCTTTCTTCAATTGCTGCCAACCTTACCTTACCCCGCTCTACTCTAGCACATTAGGAATGTATCCAGTATTTTGAGTCCTTTCAGAAAGACCGGTCTCTCTCTCCCTCCCTCCCTCCCTCCCTCCCTCCCTCTCTCTTTATATTATATATGGATCAAATACCCTTTTGTCATACAAATATGTAGCGTAAATATACTGGACAAACTTTATTGATGATCCAATCCTTAAGTGATTTTCTTTCCCTTAAGGAAGACTAGTTGCAGGTTCAATTGCAAAAAGTAGCACTCAGTGAAGTCCATTCGTTAAGTGCTAAAAGAAATGAAATTATTTTCTGGTGCTTTATGTTTGTTATGGGGATTAATTTTCTAAGGATCTTTAATATTCTAAATATTAACATTGTCTCACTATATCTTACTGATTTTCTGTTATGCTACCTAGATCCAGAGGCTTTTGAGAAATCAGGGGATGCATTACAGAAGCTTCGATCATTATATATTCATGCAAAAGAGCTCTCAGAAAATGAAATGAGGTATGTCTTAAGAAGATAGCGGGCCTCTTGCTAATCTTGTCACCATGTGCATGTCACTTTAACTAATTTTCAAATATAAAAGGTTATAAAGAAAAACTTGTTTTTATACCTTTCACTTCTACTTTTACCAGAATGTTGCTCTTGAATTCAACGGCCAAGTAATTCAAAAATAAATTTTCGGTGAAGCAGAGTTAGGCATCATGTTCTGTATAGTACATATTTCGAAATGAAGATTAATAGAAACATGGTAGTCAAATGCGCGCCTCGTAACAAGGCGCTATAGCTGCGCCTCGCACCTCACTATGCGATGCGTCTTTCTCCGGGCACGCCTTTCAACAAGGCGCAATAAGGCACATTTTTTTTAATATATATATATATATATATATATATATATATATATATATATATATATATATATGAGGAGGGATCGGGATCCCCTCATTTTTCAATTCCCCAAGTATCCCTATGATCACAACCGTTGATCTTGTTTAAGTCATCTAATCTTAACCATTGATTTGAATGGTTCAAACCAACGGTTAAGATTAGATGACTTAAACAAGATTCAACAGTTGTGAAAGAGGGGATATTAGGGGATACAAAAATGAGGGGATCCTGATTCCTCCTCTATAACTTTGAGGCAAGGAGATATCCCATAGCTTATACAAGTGGGAGGGAGGTAGTCATTTCTATAGTTGCCAAAGTTGGCTATAGTTGAACTGAAAAAATTAAAATTTACTAAAAGCATGGTAGGAAGAGTACAATTTCTTGTTAGTTTTGTTGACCGCTACTACTGCTCTGCTAGTTTACTTGGCTATGTTTTAACATGTTTTTATTGGTTTTAATACGTTATTTGGTTTTGTTTCTTATATTACTAATTTATTTATTTATTTATGTATATTTTTAGAATTATTTGTATTACCTCCCATTGCTAATCCCTAACTCTGTTCTCTTCCAAGTATTAAATTTATTACTACTACCCCACATTTGTCATGAGTTAGGCATTATTAATGGTGGGTGTGTGTGTGTGGGGTGGGGGGGGGTTAAATACAATTAACACTTGAGAAAAGGATATATTGGGGGGGGGGGGATAGTAGTAATTAAATTAATAGTGGGGTGGGGTGGGGTGGGGGGCAAAATTAGGGATTAGTAATGGGTGGGGATGTTGGGGGGGGGGGGGGGTGGTGTAAATACAAATAACTCATTTTTTTATTTTCTATTTTTATGTCTTGCTTTGCTCGGACGTGCGCCTTGCTTGCGCCTTTAACTTTCTTGAATAGAAGCATAGTCACAAGTTCGGAAGAGTTTATAGAACAAACAACATAATTTGGTTTTTTGTTAGAAAGTTGCACTCAAGTAGTTAAACTATCCATAATTTACCGAATAAAAGTTGTGAACTATTCACAAGTTCTGTGAATACTTTGTCAATTATTGGAAAATTTGTTGCGTGTCAAATTACTCGAGCATCTATTAGTTTTTCCCTTGTATTGTTCAATGAGCACAAGTGCAAAGCTAAAAGATAATCTAAGAATTTGCAGAAATGATTCAAGCAGTTGAGAAATTTAAGAGAATTTCTCAAATCATTCCTAAGCTGTCATCTAAACCTACTTCTAGATATTGTACACAAATAAACTTCTTTCTTCCAGACCAGGAAAAGAAAGAAGTGATTCATGCTTTTACAGTACAAAGGCTCAACTAAACCGTAACATGACTATAAGCTTCCTCCTGAACCAACTAAAAACTGACCGAATCCATAAAAATACCCAACTGAAACTCTCGATTTCTTCTCTTAATTGAATTCGGTTGATTGATGGGGTAGCTGGTTGATCAGAACAGATGGGCTGCTTCATTGCAGCAATCAGTTGCTGTTGTTTGCTGCCCGGTGTGCAGCTGTTTCTGCAGCCCTTTTCAATCATATCGCTTATTCATTTCATTACACCTACCGAAGGTCATCGATACCGCTTCTAACTATATGAGTTTGATTACTGTATTTACCATGAAGTGGAAAAACAAGGTGTCAGCTAATTGGTTTGAACCTGAGTCAAGTTGATACGGTGAAAGTTGACCACCTTTGTAATGTTCCGTTCCACACGGTGCATTATGCTGACTGGTTGGCTCGAAAAAGTCCTGTTGGATTTGGATCTTATGCGGAGGGATCACTCAGAAGGCTATGTGATCGTGACGAGTAGTCACTTTTGATAACAGTGAGTGGTGTTGGTTAATCAATCCTTAATTTTCACGCTTAACAAAATGATTACCTTGTTATTGGGTAGTGTACTGATCAATGATACCTTAGAAGAAATCCAGAAAGATAACGAAAGATAACTAAACTATTAACATGCGTTGTTGTAGAATGCTGAATATATTATATTGTGGTAACAAAATATATGAGACAAAATAAATAATCACATTGCTATCAACCGGTTATGTTATAGAATGCTAATTATGACGAGTCCCTGGAATTGGGCAGGTGAAGAGAGTTCCTAGATTGGACGGTAAGTATTGCGAGCTATGGCTCAAGGCAAAGAAATGAGAACTGTGGTATATTTTTACCAGGTTTTTCTATACATGCATGATATGTTCTTTTATTAGTAAAGTTGCATATGTATGCATGGTCATGGACAACTTGTGCACAAGGTTTATTGTTCCTCGAATGGTACTTCGGGGCCACAGATCCGATTCATCCTAAGGGTAACAAGGATGGTGCCGAAGTACTGGCATCAAAATATGCGGGACTTTTAGTGAGGCTAGTTACCTGCACTATAAAGGATACCGAAATTCCGAAATTCCAGTGGTGCTGAAGTAGTAGCACGGGTGATTCGGAAACCTCCCGGGGACTAGCTTTCTGCCTGTGAGGGGAACCGTCTAACCATATAGTCCAAGATGACGTGTAGTCAATGACCTTCATATAAACACGATGCATGCTAACAAGTGCCTTATGCAGACAAATTAAGTTATTACTCATTTACATGAATACCTAAACGACCGTGGGTAAGAATCACTAAAAGGTGATAATGTATATACTTTACATTTCGGTTGAATGTGAAATATCTACATGCTTTACATTTTTGTCAGATACGAATTGTTAACTGACCCTAAGGCAACATATCGATATCACATTTAATAATGTTTCTATCACATGATTACTTAGTGTTGATTTTAGGTGAGTTGGGTCAGCCCTCTCAGCAGTACACGGCAATGTACTGTCCCACATTTGTGGGCATCCACAGGTGTTGGGAATTTACAAGTGCAGTGAGTAGCTTGAACAGTTATGATGCATCGAAGGAATTGTTGGGTGTGCAAAAGCTCTTTTCGTAAAGATGGTGTCTTCTGTTATAAATGGCACAACATATGGAACATTGTAATTCTTTTGTAGCAGTGAGTTGTAAGCCAAGTCAGACAAGTTCATTGTAAGCTAAGACTACAAGTTCTTTGTAAGCCAGGTTTGACAAGATTTAGTTGGCCATTAAGAGCCTTTGTAATCTGTTGCAATTATCAATAAAAGAGATATTTTTATATATCTTGTTGTGACATTAATTTGTATGCTTATTTCTGCTGCAATGTCGTTGTTTCTGAAAAATATCATTTAACTGTGTTTGGATTGCCTTGTACAAGTGCAACCTAGACTTGTACAACATAACGTCCAGTGGTTACTTTTCGATTATCTGGAATCATGACGTGACATAATGATATCAGAACACGACTTTACGTCCTTGGATTCTTACTTGAGTCATTTCAAATCTAAATTGCTTCCGCTATTATCCAAAGTTGCTTCCGTGAGTATTCTAAGTTGCTTCCGCAATTGGAAGTCCTTTAACTTCCTTGATACTTACTGGATGTTCCATATAATAAGTCTAAATATGTTGTGATATCCTGAATGAATTTATTGATAATAATGATACCAAGAAACACCAACAGTGATTCGTTGTAATACTATAATCAGATAATCTGTGATGATGCTTTGTTTGTGGGATCAACAGAAGGTTTGAGTTGATCAGTGTGCTTTGGCTTGGTTATGTTTTAGACTGCGAGGAAGTTGATATTGTGTTTGTGGTGTGTTGTGCCACCGGGAAAGGATAGTCCGGAATGGACGTTGGATCAGTGTATGAGAAGTATTGTGCCAGAGATGACTTAGTTTATGAGTGGTAAATGCCTATACCCTCTTAGTGATGTTATGTGTCTTGACCCTTATGATAGTGATAGCGATGAGTCTATCAGTGAGGAATGAGATAGTGCCGAGTCTTAGTTGGGAGTTATGCTTTGTTGTAGTGTAATTCGAGTGTTCGTTGATAATTTGGATTCGGAAGATCAGAATCATATCCTTGATAGCTTAATGTTATGATGGATAAAGAGAATTTGAAAGGATAAAATAGATGCTTTGGCTGGGGACAACGATATGAATGATACATTTAGATGGTGACTAGAGTCGGTCGGATGAATGTTTAAACTCAGAAATAATGGATGGGTATTACTATTGGAGGCTTATTGTACAAATGTCAGACCGAATATTGAATGATGATTGGAATAGGTCAGTTAGAACTTTGATGTTGAACATCAATGCTTTGGGTGTGCTATTGAAAGTTGCTTGGGGATGTTGGTGAATAATTCAAAGGATGTAGAGAGTTGTCATTGACCTTTAAGCAAGGTTCAAAGTATCGGTATCGGAATCGGTATCGGACCATTCCTATGAGTATCGGGATCGGCGGTATCGGTAGTATCGGTAGTATCGGCGGTTTCGGATCGGAGTATCGGATTTTTTGGTATCGGAAAGCAAACAACTATTAGTAAATTATTAACATTTTAGATAATATATTTTATACAATTATGCATAATTTAAAGTATTTTCAGTATTGTTTCTTAGTATTTTTGATATTGAATGAAATAGTAGTCATCCTTGTCGATTGATTTATATGCGATAGATAAATTTTCCTCTTTTATATGTTTTTACAACCTTATTATGCTTTTACATCCTTTCTAATTGGTCTTTTTAATTCAAATTTTTTTGCCGAATTGACTGGAAAAGAGACCTCTAATGTCGGTATCGGTCAGTATTGGGTATCGGTCGGTATCGGATCGGGACATGCCAAACTGTATCGGTATCGGCCGTATCGGATCGGTATCGGCCGATACTTTAAACTATGCCTTTAAGTGGAAGTTGTGTTTGCTGAGATAGTCCTTGTGTATGTGCATGTATACTTGAAGGACTGAGATGTGTCACGAAGTGACAAGCATTGACCCTTGGATATTTTAGTTGTACGGAGGATGATTAATCAACATACGAACTCATGAGATTGAATTGGATTTCTTGACCTTTGTTGTATAGAATTATATGGAAGTGCTTTATGAGAATTCAATGGCTGGAATACAAATAAAGATTGAGGTGTAACAAGAGGTGATAGACATTATTGGTGGATAATGTAACTGCATGGCTAATAGTTGGTTGGCATATAAGATTTGTCGGATAATCAAGGTTCTAAACGACGGTAGGCGGCTGCGCGGTGGAAAGAGTCCGCCTACCGCCTAGGCGGTGCCTAGGTGCCGCCTAGACGGTTAATACATTTTGATTTTTTTTTACTATTTTACAACAGTTTGTTTCATTATATACATATTTTAATGTTGTTTTATGCATAACTATGTTGTAGAACAAAGATTTATTAAGTTTTAGTCTTGTAAAAGTGAACCATAGATCCATAATGCTTGTAAAATCGTTTGACCAAAGTATCTTGTTAGGTATTATTCCGCCTAGGCGTCCACCTACGACACCAAAGTTTCGTTGGCCGCCTATACCATCTCCTACCGAAAAGCGGTGCGGAGAGAGACCACCTACCGCCTAGGCGGTCGAGACGGCCGCCATTTAGAACACTGCGGATAATTATTCAGTTGTATGATTCCTTTCATATAGACTAAGATGGTATGATGGTTGATGCTAGATAGTATGTAACATGGTTATATGGCTGATGTATGGTAATATGTAGATATTGGTTGAATTTGGTTTAACATAAGTAAAATTCTTTTATGAGATTTTGATGAGGTGATGCAAAATAAAGTTGATGGTTAATATGAATATAATATGAATAAAGTTGACCTCGACGGTATGGGTAAATTAAATGCATAAAAAATTGAGTATAAGTTGGAAAAGAATTGAGTGCAAGGATTGTAAATGATACTTTTGAAAGGATTGTAAATCATAGACTTTTGAAGCTGTATATGTGAGTTTGAAATTATGTTGAATGTTTTGTTACTGTTATGTTTTATCGATTTTCGTAGTATGGATAATGACATTGTTGAAAAGGGAACTTTGGATTCACTGAAAATTTGATGTTACTGAGCTCGAAAAGTTGAAGTTTTCGAATCGAGTAAAGTTGAATATTTTGGAAAGGGACAGACCAATTGTGGCAGTAAATTTGAGTTGAAATCCAGTAACAGTTGGGTTACCCTTAAATTGGTCGATGATAGCTGAACAGTGTGATAACATCTCGAGTTGCTCATAAGAGAACAAGTATGGGAATTACATTTCAGGTAATTGAGAATTTCGATTTTGCTGGCTTTGAGTTAGTTTCTTTGGCTCGAATAGATTTTAAGTTCAGTGCTTGGGTCGGTGCCTAACCTGGGTAGTCCTGATGCTCAAGTATTTGTTGTTTGAAGGATCTTGATTATGAGGAAATAATTCTGTTTGCGGTACGATATAATTGAAAGCAAAGATTGTGTATATGCTGGACCGAAAGGATGTTAATGAATTTTGAGAATTGATGCTAAGGGTCAGCTTGGTCGAGAGTATGAAATGATTAGTATTTTAAAGATATAAGTTGCATTTGTAGCTTGTTTGATTTCACTACCATTGGCAATGGCTGAAATGCATTATATTTTTGAGACGTCAAAAATATGTGTACGATCAAAGCTAAGTGGTGAGCTGAATTCAAATGGAGATGCAGGAAGGATTATTGTGTGCTAAAGGAAATGCACGAGTGTTGGATAAGGAAAAGAGATGGTAGATTGAATCATTTGTATCAATTCGCATGAGTGGTGAGATGTCGAACTGTGCAAGTGTTATTGTGAGATGTGGAATTTGAGCTGAATGTCATGTTGCTTGAGGAATTCAGTTGAGGTGGAATGAGTTTAGTTTTATATTTCGTTGACATTTTTTTCTGAGTCGTATATTATGTAATGTCGTCCTCCGCACGGTACATTATGATGGCTGGTTGGCTCGAAAAAGCCTTGTTGGACTTGGATCATATGCGGAGGGATAATTAAGAAGGCTATGCGATTGTGACGAGAAGTCACTTTTGATAAAGGTGAGTGGTGTTGGTTCTTCAATCCTTAATGTTCACGCTTAACGAAATGATTACCTTGTTACTGCGTAGTGTACTAATCAATGATACCTTGCAAGAAACCTAGAAAGATAATGAGAAATAACTAATCACATTGCTATTAACCTGTGTTGTTGTAGAATGCTGAATATGTTCTATTGTGGTAACAAAAGATACGAGGCAAAATAATTAATCACATTGCTATTAACCGGTGCTGTTATAGAATACTGATTATGATGAGTCCCTGGAATTGGGCAGGCGAAGAGTTTCTAGATTGGACGGTAAGTATTGCGAGCTACGACTCAAGGCAAAGAAATGAGAAATGTGTTATATTTTTATCATGTTTTTCTATACATGTATGATATGTTCTTTAATTAGTAAAGTTGCATATGTATGCATGATCATGGATAACTTGTGCACAAGATTTATGGTTCCTTGAATGGTACTCTGGGGCCACGGACCCGATTCGTCTTCAGGGGAACAAGGATGGTGCTGAAGTACTGACATCGAAATATGCAAGACTTTCAGTGAGGCTAGCTACCTGCGCTGTAAAGGATACCGAAATTCCAGTTGTGCTGAAGTATTAGCACCGGTGATTCAGAAATCTTCCAGGGGCTAGCTCTCCGTCGGTGAGGGGAGCCGTCTAACCATATAGCCCAATATGACGTGTAGTTAGTGACCTTCATATAGACATGATGCATGCTAACAATGTCTTATGCAGACATAATAAATTATTTCTCATTTACAGGAATGGTTAAACGACTGTGGGTAAGAATCACTAAAGGGTGATAACATATATGCTTTACATTTCGGTTGAATGCGAAATATCTACATGTCTTACATTCTTGTCGGATATGAATTGTTAACTGACCCTAAGGCAACAAATCGATATCACATTTAATAATGTTCCTATCACATGGTATGATGATAACTTGATGTTGATTTTAGGTGAGTTTGATCAGCCCTCTCACTAATACATGACGATGTACTGACCTACGTTTGTGGGCATCTACATGTGTTGGGAATTTACAGGTGCAGTGAGTAGCTTGAACAGTTTTGCGGCATTGAAGGAATTGTTGGGCGTGCAAAATCTCTTCTCGTAAAGATGATGTCTTCTGTTATAAAGGACATAATGTATGGAATATTGTAATTCTTTTATACCGATAAGCTGTAAGCCAAGTCAGACAAGTTCATTGTAGCCCAAGACGACAAGTTCTTTGTAAGCCAGGTTTGGCAAGATTTAATTGGCCATTAAGAGACTTTGTAATCCGCTGCAATTATTAATAAAAGAGACTATTTTTATATATCTTGTTGTGACATCAATTTGTCTGCTTATTTTTGCTGCAATGTCGTTTCTGAGGAATATCATTAACCGTGTTTTTTTGTTTTGTACAAGTGTAACCTATACTTGTACGACATGATGACTTGTTGTTTTTCGATTCTCCAGAATTGGACATAACAACATTGACTTCTTTAGTCACATATTGAGGGGTGTTATATTATCATTGGATGGTATACATGAGAAGTCAATATATGAAGAATAAAGGTATAAAGGTGCGGCTTATGGGTAAGCTCACACCTTTGTTATAAGTCTGGATTATTAGTAAGGTGGAGCCAAAACCCTATGCTAGGTGGGGCACCTCTAGATAGTAACATGATAATTTATGTTTTACTATTTAACCTTGTGTATTATCATTAGATTTGATGAAAGGTGGAGATAAAACTAGAATTACAGAATACGAATGCAATGCAAGCAGCTATAAATTTTAGTTTTTTAAATTATAATAAATTAATGTGTGAGAACAAAAAATGTTAAATGATTTAGAAAAATAGTTCTTTTGGATATATTTTCTTTTTAGATAGATACAAATAAAACCCTACAAAATATAAAGATGATTTAGAACTTCTAAATCATCTGTTTTTGATAAGTACAATCAGTTTTTTTAGATGTGGATAACTACCATTCTAAATATCCTAAACACATAAAACATACAAATTATGAAGAAAGAAGAATTTAGGGACCTTTATGCTATTATTTTTAATTTAAGAAACCTTTGGTTGTTAATTAAACCCAAATGTGAGATAACCATCATATATTTAAGGTAACTATTATTATTTAAGAATGCGATGTGGCCATAAACATACTTATTAAAAGCAAGCCTAGGCTCACGCCCTATGTTTTATGGACACGGATGTCTCACAACACGGTAAGGACACGACGACACGGTAATGAGGACATCGAGACGTACACATGTCACCTTTGGCGTGTGTACACGAGACACAGGAGACGTAGTATGGTGAACCCCACCACCGACCAGATTTGACTTTCATATGGGGATTCGACATTGTTTTATTTTATTTGGATAAGCTCTAGACTTGTTAGTAGCTATCAAATTAGTTGAATTTTACTCTCTTTTAGTCCCATACCGGAAGTAGTGGTTTTCTTTACAGTTGTTCCTTCTACATAAAGGGAGGCATGTCTATTGTAGAAAAGACAATTATAAAATATTGAAATTATGATTTTTTTTGCTTTAGCAATTATTGGTGCGTTTGTTGTGATTGAGGTGTGAAGCCCAATCTAACCTAGGTACGGATGGTGAACTGTGTCCTAGTTCAATAAATTTTATTCTCTCCAAAAAATTCAACTGCCATCATTTGTCCAAAGCTGTTGTCGACCTCGCTACCCTCACCTTCGTCGGAACTCTAGCCGTCGCTTGCCATCGTCGCAGTCGACCATCTCCTTCGTCACAAACGTCAACCAACGGTCGAGTTTCTACCGGGTGTCAGGTAATTAACTATGTTTTCTTTTTTCAATTTATTAAATATTGTTAGGTATCATTAGTCTCTAATTTTTTTTCTAATATATTATTAATTTTTCCTGTCCACAAATATTGAGAAAGAATATTTCAGTTTGAAATGGCACAGCCAACTATTTCTATATTAATCTTAGGATTGTGCTAAAAATAGAATATTTGGATTACAATATTTTTTCGAAAAAATTATTTGACTTTGAATTAATTATGCATGCTATTCATCGTATTGCAATAATTTTTTATATCATCTTCCATAAAATCAACTGCTAAAATTAATCATGCTTCTTGGTGAACGTATTTTGTACAATTTGAATGTTGAACATGTACCAGCAAAAAACACATCACATCACAGAGACACAATATCAATCTTGGTGTGCCCTAGTGTATTTTGGAGAGTTCGTCATGACACTGTCACATTTTTGGAGTGTCCATACTTCCTAACTCGCGCTTAGCCAAGAAGCTAGGGAGCTTGTATCTCGCTTTAGCTAGACGCGTGCTTTCCTTTTGTTGTGAACATGTGTGTGACATAATACGAGAATCCACTAACTTCACCAGCCCTCTCTATCTACGGTTCAAGCACTATTGAACCTTTCTTACTTTTTTACTAGCAAGTTCAATGTTCTAAATTTTGTTAGGCGGAATCGGTGAGCCGGAGGGCCGCCCAGCGCCTAGGCGCCGAACTGTATTTTTTTTAGCATATATATATGTAAAGTTTGTATGTATATAAAATGCCACAAAAGCTTATGTGCTCTTGTGGCTAGCAAGCTTTGCTTAAGTTCCTGTGATTGTGTAGTGTGTGGTGGTGGTTAAGAGTTGGAATCCCCCGTTTGGGATTCATTTTTTCATTTTTTTAACCTAACCCAAATAAAAGAGGAGAGGAGAGAGGGAGATTCCCATCTCCAGAGAGAGGGAGACTCCCATCTCCAGGCCCTCCGCCTCCTCTCCTCTCCATCTCTCCTCCCCTCTCCATCTCTCCCCTCCTTTCATCTCCAATCTCTCCCCTCCCCTCCCCTCCCCTCCTCCCCATCTCGTACGGCATGTCTCCGCAACAGTAGCAGCAGCAGTAACAACGTCAACAACAGCAGTAACCACGACAACAACAGTAGCAGCAGGTCAGTTCGTTTTTTTTGTTGTTGAAATTTTGATTTGTTTTTTTTTAAATTTTACATATGTTTTTTTCGATTTTTATTTTTTAAATTTTCAAAAAAATTCGGCCGAACAAGCCTCCTAGGACCGCCGCCTAGGGGATTTTCGGTGCGACCGACGGTCGCCAACCTAGATCGATTTTTAGAACATTGAACAAGTTTGACCTAGAACATAGCAAAATAGAACAATTTGAGGTCTAGCACCTCTATTTTTCTTTTAGTCACACATACGCTTTTCTTTGCTCGGATGTGCGCCTTGTTTTTGTGCTTTGCTCCCAGGCCCTGGAAGACCTTAGTACCTAAGTTCTTTTTTTTTTGCCTTTGATAAACATGTATATTTAAATGGTTGGGGTGTTTCTTTTCAAACAAGGGCGTGGATAGCTTATGCATATAGGCTATAGCTGATGCATTTATTAGTTTTGTAGCTTTCGTGATGCCAAGGTGAGACATGAAAGTGAATCATATGAATATATAAGGTACACCTGATGGGAAAAGGTATGCCCTTGTCAAGGTTGTGTTTCATGAGGAGGCATACTCAAAGAGTTCTCATTGACAAAATTTATTTGTGTTCTCTTGGCAATAGCCCAACAATCTAATTATCATATTTGGCAAATGGATGTTAGGACTGTACTCCTTAATGAATTGGTAAATGAAGGCAGCTTCATGAGCCAACAAGTGTAAATTTTGTATAAATACTTGGTTCTGTTTACAAGCTGTAGAGGGCGAAATGTGGGATCAGACAAGCTTCTCGGATGTAGCGTATTCCGATATGATTACGTTGTTCCAAACAACGGCCAGAGATTGCTTATGAATATAGCTGATGTTGTAACTAGTTCTATAGGTTTCTTGGTGCTCAATGTGGGTGACATTATTTTCCGCTCGAAACGTTATAAGCGTACAACTTGTAGAAAACTATAGTGTGATCAATGAGATTAACTTATTGAGTTGTTTGAATATATATATTAAAAATTATTATAAACCAATCATAATATCATAATGTGCTAATGAGTATCGATCTCATTTCTCAAGACCTCTTATTTGTAACCTTATTGATTTACCAATTAGGCTACCATTTGGATTTGAGTGTGTGTGTGTATATATATATATATATATATATATATATATATATATATATAACAAAACATAGTGGTCTTTTCCAACAAAAGAAAGAGGATAAAGAATGACCAAGATAGATCATAGATAAGAGTATTACCGACAAAACTAGAAGTATTACGATTAAACCAGCGGCTAAGTGTATATGTCATCTAAAGAAGTGTTACGGTAACAATTTTACAAACATTATTATTAAATGATATAAATGATAAACAATTTCAAAAATTTTATCAAAAAGTGTCAGAGGCACATGAATAACTAGTATATGTATAAAAGAAATTTGATGGAAATCCATGTCCAAACCAAACATGAGTTGAATATAAAACTTATATAAAGCCCATCATCATCATTAACAATAAAGAAGTTCCCAAAAGAAAAAAAAATTCTCAGTCTCCGATGGCTTCCCTCATCGAGCAACAGCCTGACGTTTAAGCTCTACCCTCTCGTCATCATCAACATCTCCGACCACCACACCCATCTCATGGCCCAACACTCCCACCACCCTTCGTTCGCCCACGCCGCCGTGGCCGACGACGACGGAGGCGCTGATGCCCCTAAGACGAGGGTCTTCGAGTGCGTGATCGGGGTCTAGAGGGGACGAACGGTGGAGATATTCAACATCTTTGAGTTGATTATCGGTCTGATGACCGGGACGCTCGAGAGAGAGTTCCTTCTGAAGAAGCAAGAGCTAGGTGACTTTTTTCTAGGATTTTGAATTTTTTTACGCAGACCCTCTGAATTCTCTCTTGGCATTGCAAACCCTAGATAGTAGAGTTCTTAACTTCTTATACTAAACTTTTTTTGGTTTCATTGTTTAAAAATATGACTTTACTTTGCATGTATACGTGTACCTAACCTTAGAAAAAAGATATGTTCTTTGTTACTTATTCCTTTAATTAGGTCTAGTTTATGATCCTTTGTATTATATTTTTTTCATTTTGGGGTGCTCTTTTTCATATGGGCCCCTGGGGAATTGGCTTTTGGCATGACAAACCCTAGACTTAGAGTTTTTCATAATAGGATTCTCTTCTACTTTGTTAATTTTTGCATGCATAGCTAACCTTAAGAAAAGAGAGAAATTTGAATATTTCTGATTTTATTTAGAGTTTGGATTATGATGTTGTGTAAAAAACAAGGTTCACAATATCGGTATCGGAATCAGTATCGGTATCGGAACATTCCTATGAGTATCGGGATCGACAGTATCGGCGGTTTCGGATCGGAGTATCAGATTTTTTGGTATCGGAAAGCCAATAATTATTAACATTTTAGAAAATATATTTTATACATTTAGACATAATTTTAAGTATTTCAAGTGTTGTTTTTTAGTAGTTTTGAAATTGAATGAAATAGTAGTGACCCTTGCCGATTGGTTTACATGTGATAGTTAAGTTTTTTTTTCTTTTACATGCTTTTACAACCTTAGTATGTTTTTACACCCTTGTTGATTGGTCATTTTCATTCAATTTTCTTTGTCAAATTGATTGGAACCCCCAATGTCGTTATCCTTCAGTATCGGGTATCTGTCGGTATCGGATCGGGACATGTCAAACTGTATCGGTATCGGCCATATCGGATCGGTATCAGCCGATACTGCAAACTATGGTAAAAAGGAAAATCAATAATAACTCATGTATTCTGTCATCCTTCTTTTTGCATATAGGATGGATTGAGTCATGGCATGACAAACTCTAGACTTGAGGTTTTCCTTATGGAAGGGATACAGGAATTAGGCTTGATAGTTGGTTCTAGTGTGTGTGTGTCTGTGTGTATAAATATTTTTTTTAATTAATTAATTACTTATATATATATATATATATATATATAGAGAGAGAGAGAGAGAGAGAGAGAGAGAGAGAGAGACTCTTCAATACTCTCACTCAAGCTAGAACGTGTGAAACATGTTCAACTTGTTACATAGAATAGAAAAAAAAAGGTATCTAACAAAGCTAAAACAGCAGTAGTCACTATTAGTAAATAACAATAACACTATACGAACACAGTCATCAACAATGGTAGATCGAATCAGATCACCTCATGAGCAGAGACATTGAGAGATAGAGACGTGAATAGTAGCGACACCGAGAGACACACATACTACTAGTGTGGATAGATGAACTACCAAGAGTAGCAGTTAGAGTGCAAAAAGCAGCGGCGAGGAGAGAGAGTCCGAGAGTAGAAATGCAAAGACAGAGGGATGGGTAGAGTTTGATATATAGTATCTTGGCAATAACCTCCTCAAGTTGGACATGAATAGCGGGTTTACTTTGGAAGGAAAAAAATCAATATTTTAAAGGCTTAGTACAGTTGGCGACTAGGAGTGACATAATTGATCGATGAGGAAGGAAAGCTATCAAGAGTCGAGCCGAGGCCACCGCAAGCGGAGCTACTGGACTTGGACTCAGCTATTATCAAGTATTATGCAGGTCGAATTGGATCCAATCAACGATGAGTCGATGGCTGGAGTCGTTGTTGACCAAGCAATATCAAGCTGCCAAGTCGTGCTTGAGGCAGAGTTGACCAGCTCGATGGAGCAGATCTGGTTGTTCTGGGGAAGAACGACTCTTGTCTAGTGCAGCAGATCTGCCCGCTGCGGATTGAGGCAGGTACTGTCGACAACTGGTCGAGGTTTGTGGACTACCATCGAAATGATCTAGAATCACTGGAGATGAGCTGCTGCTGTGGCTAGACTGGAGCGAGAGAGAATGGCCATGTTCACCGGTTCGTCAAAATCTAGATCTGCTAAATGAGGTGGTTACTTGTGTTTATATGCCAAGATCTTCTGTTGATGTCGAGAACTGAATCCAGTGTCAAGATCTCGATTTATTGACGAGATGATTGCCGGTGGATTGAGCTCGCATGTGATGGCTGCTGGCAGTTAGAACTTAGAACAACAGTTAGAGAGTGTGAGGGTTAGGAGAAAACAATGGAGAGAGAAAAAAAAGGCTAGGTTTGGTTAAAGTTTTGGAGGCCAGGGTTTTGGAGAATAGAAGGTGGTAGCTAGGCTAGGACTAGGACTAGGATTAGGGTAGAGTTTTGTGAGCGAAAGAAAAGAAGGCTAGGGTATTTGACGAGGAGCTAGTGATTTTTGGTTAGAAAATGAAAAGGATAATGGATGACTGACTAGGATTAGGTTTTGGGGAAATTTTATTTTGGAGGAGAGATGTATTTGCTGGGGATCCAATATCATGTAGTAAAGCTTTGGAATTATTTTTAAGTGGTTTGAGTACATATAGAATTATATATATAGAGATACAGAACCTTCCTTGTAGAAATATATCCAATATGCGGCTACAGAGTAACTCTATAAACCCGCCAACTCTAACATGGCTTAATGTTTCCTGACCTTCCAGATGATAGAAACGACTAACATTGTAGTCTAGTTATGCATATTGCATAAATTTCTGTAGGAAGATGGCAAGGTGAGCGTAGTCGATAAATATTATGTACATCTTTGAAAGTTGTACAAAAGTTGAAGGAAATTTTTTACGCAAATGGTACTTATTTAAATGATTGCATGAGAACTTACATGATTAGTTAGTGTATATATTAAATAATCCCAATTGGGTGTAAAATCAAGTATATTAAAAAAAATTCTTTTAACAGGCTTGTAATGTTATGCCTTGTGTACTCGTGTGTATCAATCTATCTTGATTTCGCATCTTACACAAAGTGTAACTCTTGGCCTTTAATTCCCAGTTGCTCCTGATGTTTGCAACTTCACTCTATTAAATTTTTTAATACCATATTTTATCAGAATATTTCCGCACTTTGTGTTCTTTTAATTTATCACTCCAAGTGAAATTATTTGTACTCTTTGTTCAATTTTTACAAATCAACATTACTGAGGTTATGTCGTTCTTTTAAGTATTTCGAACATCCGGAATCCTATCCAAATGGCAAAGATATTCTTATATTAACTTCTTGCTTTAGGTTATAATAATATCAACATTATTCCTTCCACCTAAATTTACTTATGATTATTTCTCCAGTGCTTCAAACCAACTGGTGAATCAGTTGGATGCTTTACTGCAATCTGGACTTTCAGCAGCACAACGAAAAAAGATAGGTGAGTCCTTGCCTAAAAAAGATGCCTTTGGTTTCATATATGTTTCTAAATATTGTTTTTTTTTCAATTGACAAAGATGGACTAGGTAATAGATCGTTTAGATTGGACATGCATCAAATACTTGAATTCAACCGTCTTTACCTTCTCTTATATGCAAAGTTTTGGATTCTAGGAGACTTGTTGGCTATGTTGCACTTGATATGGCTACGAATACAGATACATGATAAAAGACATTTTCAAATAGTAAAATAAGTAGTCACCTATGTTGCGTGAATACTGACACAGATACTTATACTGACTCGACGGACACCATTTTCCTATGTCCGTGCAACATAGCTTTTGGGGTTCAATTTCATGGAACTTACAAAAAAGGTATTGTATTGTATCTTCCTAGAAATAGATCTCCTTTGGGCCCAGTAATTGACAAAAGCTAGTCTATTGATTCAGGAATATTTCAACCTATCACTTCGTTTCATTGAAATGTAATACACTATTCATGCAACTACATTTAGCTCTCAATACGGAGAAGTAACCAGACACTTTGGTAGCCCTAATAGGTCATGATATGATCAAGGGTATTGTTATTATTTTGTAGTGGAAAGTTGTTTATATAGCTCCTACATAGCTCCGAGTCCTTCATGAGAACGTTTCATAAATGATATGGTTCTCATTTTACATTCAAATTACAAAGTATATGGTTACTAGTTATATGTTAACTATATCTATGCCTATAGTCAAATTTGTGAACTAAATGAGATCTTTCTTCCTCCATCCATCATTAAAGTGCTCCTGTTCATGATAAACACTGCACCTGCACTAGATGATCATGGGTACTTGTCCTCTAGGCTTCTCTAATGAAAGCTTTGAGGTGCAGTTGAGGAGGGGAGTATATGAACAAGAACTGACTCTGACAATTACGGCTGAAATATGTTTTAACTGGTTAATGCTACATTGTTATGGAATTGTCTGGTTGTGAAATGACAAGTAAACTGATAAAATAGGCAGTAATTTGCCTCTTTATTTTCTGAATACGTTGTATGCTTTACTTGCCAGTTGAAGGTAAGCTCTTTGTACTTATGAATCTATGACCATTAAAAGTTGCAATGCATTTTAGTAATTTGTGGTATTTTTGATACACAGTAGGGGGCAGAGTTTCTTGTGTTTTATCTTTTATGCACTAAATTATGAATAAAAAGGACTGGTATTGTGAAAATGATGAAATGGTCGAAACACACTTTTTCTTTCTTTACAGATATACTTAATTGTGGTGACTTATTTTTTTATGAACTTACTGGTCGATAGTTGTTCTTGTGATTTTTCAGAAGTTAGTGAGCAGAAAAAGAAGCGGATGAAGTCAGATACAGATATTTCTAGATTTTCCAATGCTGCATCTATGAGAAGTCAACTAGAGCATTATGCTACTCTAAAGGGAGAGCAGGTAACTCCACGAAACCAGTAACCATATTAATGTTAGAAATATCCATTTCTTTTTGTACTCATGAAGTTATTATAGCTCTTTTTTAGATATTTATGTGACAAGTTTTCTGCTAGCAGTACTCTTTCCAGATATGTTCCATACATGTGCTAATGGTGTCCTTTCCTAATTGTCTTCTAATTCTGTTCTTTCATAAACTTGGGACATATATTTAGAAAACAGTTACTTTGGAAATCAGAATTCCTCGCAATTACATGTTACTTATGTACCATTCTTTAGATCTTTGTTAACCACTGTAATAATATGAACTATAGAGTATGCATGCATGTGTATCGAAATGAAAATAGTTCATTTATTAAAAGTGGTATGCATGCATGAGTTTTAAATAGGACCCTTTTAAATAATAAATTTATTTTAAAAACTTTTGGTCTTCATAGCTGCCTAATGACAGACAAGGACTTCAATTGGCTGTTGTAGTTAAATAGTAAAGATATTTAACCCTCAACCCTCAACATAACTAGTTATGTGGGCTTTTGAGATGTCCTAGTCGTTTCACAGGAAAGTTATATGAGCATCATAGGATCTTTTTCATTGCTAAGGTCCCGTTGGGAGTTTTTACCTATAACAAATCATTCATGCGAGAAAAAAAACAAAGTGTATGAAGTAGGTGCAGAGAGGTCCTTGAAAACCATCAAAACTTTCGATTGACTTGTGATTGTCTTCAGTTCTTTCGCTGGCATATCTTCTTTCTTTTTGTGTTTTTCCTTCACAAATGCAATCCAATTTTATGACTAACATAACAATGATCTATGGAAAGCATTTCTCACATCGTCTTAAAATTTTGTTAAAACTAAACTACTACTAAAACCTATAAGCAACTTTATTCGTTTTCAGGTAGCCGCAAGGGTTGCCATTGAAGATGCTGATAAGGATGAGTGGCTCGTTATGAAAGTGATTCATTTTGACAAGGATGCAAAACAGTAAATCTTTGCCATCTTTTTGCGTGTTTGATATTTTGGACTCGTCTCAGAAATTCCAATATGATATCCCGATGGTTTATAATCTAACTTTCTTTGTAATTGAATAACAATGTGATTCCTAAGCCAAACGACATGAAAAATGGGTTAGTGCTAGTCTACTTTCAATTTTGTTTTTGTTTTTGAGGATTGATTTACGAAGGAAAATTTATACAAAAAACAAAAAAAGCTAAATGTTCTGGGATTACTTGAATAATGAGAGCTTTCCATCCAACCGTACTCATTGCAGTTTCTAATAATTTCAATATGATCTACTATTAGTTTTTGTACAAGCATGTCAATTGTATTCAACTCTTGTCACATGGTCCTCAATACATGCCCTAACCTCTTGAAAAATAAAATTTCGATCCATATTTCCATTCTACTGAGACATGAAACCTTTCCAGCTGAAATTCTATTCCTTGAAATTAAAGTGCCCTCTAGTATTACATATATTTTTATATTTTCTACCTAATCTTTATTTTTTGCAAACATCTAATTTTCTCTTCTACTATCCACTTTTGTAGGAAGTGTTAATTAGGTATGTCAAATGACAAACTGTGTAGTTAAAATCAGGGTTTGCTGTATTGGCGGATACAGATATATATATCGATCGTATCATATTGTTTTCTCATGTCCCGGTTTCATATTGACTACCATTGCTACTGGCTGATATATGCAGACCAAAATTGGAGTTCTATTCGATCAAATTTGGAGTTCTATGTCTCGGTCAATTCAACAAAAGAGAAGTAGAAGAAAAGGAGATAACTACGTCAAAGACAATGTTGACACAATGATTATGTTGTGTCGAAGATCAACACATGCTACAATGTAGCAAGAATATTCCGTATTAACACACTATAATGATATGATCATTATCATTTGTCCAAGTAGTGTGTATATCAAAAAATTCACAACATGCATCCATCTTAATACTATCCCATTGAAAATTATCTATTGTGGGGGTACTTTGTCTCAAATAGTAAACAATAATATCTATTACAAGTGAAATATTCAACAATATTGATTATCATTACATTTATATAAAGCATGTTCCTAAATGTTTCAAACATTTTTTTCTTTCTTTCTTTTAATAATTCCTTATATTAATTTTCTTTTTGAAACCAAGCAATGCGAAACTTCGATTGGAACCCGTCGAAGTCAAAACGAAACCGCTGATATCGATACTCATAAGAAAAGTCTGAAACCGATTTCGTTATCAATAATGCAAACCTTTGTTTAAATAGAAGAAATATTAAATATAATGTAAAATACTTTAAAACTAAAACAAAAATTATATATATATATATATATATATATATATATATATATATATATACTCTTTCCTCCAAACATTTGATGACGACAACACGATGGTAAACATTGTCGTCCATGATCCTCTTCCCCTCCCCCTAGCTCTTTCCGTCTCTACTGGATTTGTTCCCTGGAGTACCCTCAAAGAGGAACCTCTTCTTAGCCATTTCGTTTTGGGTTATGAAGACGAGCGAAGTAAGTATTCGGGCATGAGATTTTTCAGGACAATGTCGTGAAAATGAAGTTTGCTGATTAAAAGGACCAAGTAAACAAGCAGCAACTGGATGCGCACACTAGTTAGAAACTTAGAAAGCCCCTTTTAGCACCCCTTCGTCTAATAGTCCTATTATTAGGCCTTCGTTAGTTCCTTTCGGACTTATGATCTCATGAACTTGTGCTCTCATCGATCAAGAGAACTTTTCGAGGGGTGATTTTCGATAAGCACCCTTCTGAAGGGTTTAGGTTTGAAAAACAATTTTAAATTACGTCGGTCAAATCTAAGCCCGTCAAATGGGGACGACACAGGTAAGGGGGGATTTAATGGTTTGGGTGGTGTGAATGAGGGAAAGGCGATCCGTGGGGTGGGTACAACATGAGGGAGGGAGGAGGGGAGGGGGGGGGGGGGTGCTAGGGATAGGACTATGTGCACGAGCAGGGACACAAACATGGATTAGGATACGAAGGGTACGGGATACGGACATTTTCGAATATTTATAGTGTAATCACCTATGTTGCATGAATACAAGCCATGGTACGAGTACAAACACAATACATATACAGGCACCGTTTTTCCGTATCTGTGCAACGTTTCCCGTGTCCATGCACAACATAGGGTATGAGTGAAATTGTTTTTATTTTTATTTTTATTTTTTTGGTTTCCAATATATTTAAGTTAGGGATATTCTTGTCATTTGACATCCGTAAACTAAGAGTTTCAACAAAACAATAGACGCCGATGGTCCTGTCTGCAAAAAATATATAAAAAAATGATTGTAGTAAGGAAATATAGAAACAGAAATATTAGGGGTTGTGTATTTTTCCCAAATTCTGTTTGAGATAGTTTTTATATTTCCTTCTACAAATACAGACTACCATGTCATTTATATGTCAATCTTGGTATTTTTAGACCAATTTCAAGCTTGTTTTTTCTGTTTGACATACTCTTTTCTTAATGGTATATGGTTAATAAACTTGGCCTATACATAGTTTCAACCTTGGGAGTATCATTGGGAGTATCATTTTTCTGTATCATCTTTACTTCTCTAATACATTAGGTCACCAATTTATCAAAAAAGGATGCAGAAACTTAACTATATAGCATGTGTCCCTCATTGGCATGAACACTAGCATGATGATTAAAAAGTTCAATGTAGTGGTCGCATTCATGGTAAAACTTATTTGACAATGTAAACTTCTTTGTAGGAATTCATAATCAACATAAAAAGGTAGTTCAATCAATGTTTAGTTGATTAAAGAATCTAGCTGATCGTCATTTTCACCCTTTCTTAAGCTGAGAAATTTGTCAATTGTCACCTGATCTTCTTTGATTTTACTTTTTTATTTTACCCAAAGTAAATGGGTTTGTTAAAATCCATGTGTTTTTTAGGGAATAATTGAATCCTCTCTTATACATAGTTGCTTGGTATAACTTGATAAGATTGAAGTCTAGAAACATACGGAAGTACAACAACTTACTTTTTATCCCTTTTCATTCTTTTATTTGATATTAATTTTTTTTTCCGTTTGTTTATATAACCATTATTATTATGTTTTCAATTCTTAGCCCGTTAAGCTTGGGTTCTTCCCATTGAAATCAAGTACAATGGAATAAATACTATCCTATCGTATATTGTCATAGAATTAAAACAAGATCGATGAATTGGAGGTGTGCTTCTGGAGTACTTTTTGACCGGAATATACCTTTGAGTTTTAAAGAAAAATTCTTTAAGATAGCTAAAAGACCAACAATGCTTTATGGATAATAGTGTTGGTCAATTAAGAAACATGTCCATAAAATTAATGTAACAAAATGAGAATGCTAAGATTGATGTGGTAATAGATTAAAAGATATGATACTTGTTAGAGTTATTTTGTTATTTATCTTATGAGGGTATAATAGTATTTGTGGGTGTATTGTATATTAATATAAATAGACATGAGATGCAACATAGGGTTTCATGTCCTTGCGATCTTCTTTCTCATCTCTCTTTTCCTACTTTCTCCTCTCCATCTCCAAACTTTACTTGGTATCAGAGCATCTTTTGAAGGTACTATAAATCCTATCCACGACTTGGCCGATCGAACTCGACCGTGAGTTCGACAGGGGGTCGGGGGCGGTAGCCCTGATTCCACCAGGGGTTTTCGGCTGTTTTTCGTCTACTTTTCATGATTCGCCGTTTGTTGTTCATGGGCGTTCGTGGTTCGTTTATGAGATCTAGGGTTTCTACATATCTCCGTTGGTTGTTCGTCGTCGGCTGAATCCCTTCGGATCGGAGCGCATTACAGAATGCTTTGTGAATAGCCCTCTCTGTTGGTAAGGCGAGAGCTTCAAGCCCGATTTCTGGTGGTTCGTTATGAGATCTAGGGTTCCAGAGATCTCGTCTTTCTGTTGCATCTGCAAGTATGATGGAGACCGAATATTTTGGTCAGGTTAATAGTGCTGGTGTTGGTAGCGGAGGTGGTTCTCCTTTTATTGTTATTCATAATGAAGAATTGGAAAAATCTATTACTGCGATGAAACTCAATGGTGCGAACTACCTTGCCTGGTCCAAGTCTATCAAAGTGGTGTTGAAGGCGAAGAAGAAGTTGAAGTTTTTGACAGAACTCCCGCCTAAAACGTCCGCTAAGTATGATGATTGGATGAGTGTCGATGCATACATTATGTCATAGTTGTGGCATAGTACGAAGCCGCACATCGCTGCTAATGTTCAGTGGTGTGAATCCTCCAAACAGATTTGGGCATCTTTGGAAGAATCATATTCGCAGAAGCTGAACGTGGCCCGTATCTATGAGTTGTGCGAGTTATTGTTTAATACAAAGCAAAATGAGAAGCATCTGAATGAATATCTGGCTTTAAAGAAGGCTTTGTGGGAGAAACTGTTACAATATCATCATGTTACTACTGATTTTAAGAAAGCTCAGCGATAGAAGGAAGAGTTTCATGTTTCACTTATCCTAGCCAGCTTGGATCATGCGCTCGAACCTTATAAGGCTTAGATCTTGCTGGAGAGTAGTTACCTACGGTAGAAGATACTTTCTTCCGTCTCAATCGCTCTTTTCTAAGATAGTTTTGTGTTGTCGAGTAATGACTCTTCTATCCTAGTTACTAGTGCTGCTGGTCGTGGTGGTGGACGTGGTGGTGGTAGTTTCAGTCGAGGAGGAGGTCGTGGTGGTAGAGACAATGGTCGTCGTAGTGGTTGTGGTGGTAGTGGTAGCTGTGGTCAACCACGGAAGTGTAACTATTGTGGAATGTTCGGCCATATTGAAGACTACTGTTAGGACAAGTGGAATAAACCAGAATATGCACATCAAGTGCATGATGAAAATATGCAGTCCCAGGTCACCACTTCTGCTCCCAAAGATAATACTTCATGTTTCAATCAAACTTTAACGTCCGATACCTCATTTCCATTTGAACAGATCCTCCAGAAGTTGAACGCGCTTACTAGTACCACCTCTCAACCTACTGCAACCATGACACATATAGGTAATCCTGTTTTTGTGGCAACCCAGTCACCATCCACCTCTTGGATCATCGACTCAGGAGCAAGTTCCCACATGTCTGGTATAAACTCTCTTTCATAATCGTAGTCCTATAAAACATAATATTATTTTGGCTGATGGGTATACTCGTTCTATGCTTGAAAAATGTGTCATTCACCCTACTCAATCATTGTCATTATTTGATTCATTATGTGTCTAATTTTTCTTTCAATTTGCTAACTGTGAGTCAGTTAACCAAATCTCTTCAATGTTCTGTAATATTTTTTTCCAAATTCTTGTATTTTTTAGGACCCCAGGATAAGAAGATGATTGGTTCGGGATATGAAAAAGATGGACTGTATTACTTGGATCTACCTAAAAGGCTTTCACTTTTGTTTCTACTTCTTCGTTGCAGTGACATTATCGTTTGAGACGTCCGTCTTTAGCTAAGTTGCGTCAAGTTGTTCCTAGTTCGAGTCATGTTTCTGGTCTTGAATGTGAGGCTTGTCAGTTAGGCAAATATCACCGTAGTTCTTTTTCTCGTCGTATTGAGAGTCGTCAGTTGCAGTATTTTGATCTTGTTTATTCTGATATTTGGTGTCCGTCTAGAGTCGAAAGTCCGAAAGAATTTCAGTATTTTGTTATTTTTGTTGATTATTCCAGAACGATTTGATGTTATTTAATGAAAGAAAGATATGAGTTTCTAAATGTGTTATCCGTCTTTATAATGCAGTATATGTTCAGTTTGATAAACGCATCAAAATTCTGCTTTCTAATAATGCTTTGGAGTATACTCAATCTTCTGTGAATAATTTCTGTGTTATCGTGGTATGATTCATCAAACCAGTTGTGTCCACACCTCTTAGCAAAAATCGACACCTTTTAGATGCGGTTCGAACTCTCATGTTCAATATTGATGTCTCTAAACAGTATTGGACATATGTTGTTCTTACTGCATATCATCTAATTAATTGCATGCCATCATCTGTATTAAATAACAAAGTTTTATTTTCCATGTTACATACATATTTTACTCTTTTCTTGCCTCCTCGAGTGTTTGGGTGTGTCGCTTTTGTTCACAACTTGAAACCTAATCGAGACAAGTTGGCTCCCCGATCTCTGAAGTGTCTTTCTTTGTTATCCTCGTACTCAAAAAGGTTATCGTTGTTACAGTCCACAATCACACAAGTATTATGTCAGTGCAGATGTTACCTTATTTGAGTCTACCCCTTTCTTTCCCTTAGGAGATCGACTTATTCCATTTTCATCAGATTTGATATCTTCCATACTACTTTCGGTCATTCTTGTATCATTTTCTGTCTCATTTTTTCCTTTACAGGTTTATCAGAGATCCTAAGACAAGCCAGTGGTTCTGTAGAATTCAGTCCTCAACCAATTAGTTTCCGTGCCTACGCTTTCTTCTCCTATCATCATAGATCCATATGATATTTCCATTGCTCTCTGAAAAATAAAACGTCTTTGTACCACAAAGAACAAGCATAATATTTCTAATTATATTTCATTACACCGTGCTTCTTCATCTTTTCTTCATGCGTTTATTGTTTCATTGTCTTCTATTTTCATTCCCAAAACTTATAAGCAGACTATCTTCTTCTAGTTGAAAAAGTACAATGGATGAGATGTGTACTTTACATCAAAATCAAACTTGGGAGCTTACATCACTTTCTGTTGGAAAGCAGACAATGGGTTGTAGATGGGTGTACACTGTTAAGTATCATCCGAATGGTTCAGTTGAGCGCCTCAAGGCATGTTTGGTTGCAAAAGGGTATACTCAGACATATGATGTGGATTATATGAAGACTTTTTCTCCAGTGGCTCGGTTGGCAGGAAGTGGAAAACTCGTATTTTGATTGAAGAAAACATTATATGGACTGAAACAGTCATCTCGAGCTTGGTTTGACAAGTTTAGTTCAGTTCTCATTCAGTATAGATTTTGGCACATCACATCAGATCATTTAGTATTTTGTCATTCTTCCTCAGCAGGTATTATTGTGTTGATTGTTTATGTTGATGATATCATTATATCTGAAAGTAATCATGTTGGGAATGTAGACTTGAAAGCCTACCTTAGTCGTCAGTTTAATACTAAGGTTTGAGTCTTCTTCGATATTTTTTTGTAATCGAGGTTGCTCGATCTAAGAAGGGTGTGTATCTATCACAACACAAGTATGTTCTAGACTTTGCTCTCAGAGACTGGAATGTTGTGGTGTCGGCCAGTTGAGACTCCTATGGATTATCATGACAAGCTTGATGCTGACAGGAGAGTTATTTGAGGATGTTGGACATTATAGACGTTTGGTTGGCAAGCTTATATATCTTACTGCTACACGACCATACATCACGTATGTAGTTGGAGTAGTTAGTTTATGCATGCCCTTCGACAACCACATTAGGAGGCTATCTCTCGCATTCTTCGATACTCGAAGGGTACACCTGGAAACGGTTTGTTGTACAAACATTTCCAGTTGCTTATGGTGATGGGGTTTAGTGATATTGATTGGGTAGGCAGTCACAGTAATAAGTTTACTTTTGGCTATTGTACATTTGTAGGTGACAATCTTGTCATGTGGCGTAGTAAGAAGCTGGCTCGTTCTAATGCAGAGATCGAGTACCGTGCGATGACTCATACAACTTCTGAGATGATATGGGTGCAAGTCTCTTCTTCATGTAATGGAGATAATGATTCCTATTTCGATGGAGATGTATTGTGACAATCAGTCGGCAATGTTTATTGCAAGTAATCCGGTGTTTCATGAGCGCGCTAAGCATATCGATGTGGATTGTCATTTTGTTCGTGATTTGTTGCTGAAGAAACATATTGTTTTGTCTGAGCATCAATTAGGTGATATCATCACCTAACAACTTGCTCGTGTTCCATTTTTTTTATGTAGCGAGCTGGGTATGTCTGATCTATATGCTCCAGCTTGAGGGAGGGTGTTAGAGTTGTTTTCTTATTTATCTTATAAGGATATAATAGTAATTGTGGGTGTATTGCATATCAATTTAAAAAGACATGAGATACAACCTAGGGTTTCATGTCCTTGCAATCTCATTTCTCATATTCTCTGTTTTTCTACTTTTCTCCTTCTCTCCTCTCCATATCCGAACTTCACTATACCGAATGAGCGTATCCGTAGAAAGTTAAATGTGACACCAGTTGAGGACAAGATGAGACAAAATCGTCTTTTAGATAGTTTAGATATATGTAGTGCAGACCAATAAATTCTCATCTAAGGAGCGATAAGATAGTAGTTAAAGCAGTCGCTAGGACAGAGGTATGCCTAAATGAACATGGACCGAAGTTTTCAAGAAGGATATAGTTGTTAAATCTTATAGAGGACATGCCACTTACAGAAATAAATGGAAGAAAAGGATTCAAACAGCCGACCCCAAAATTTTGGTATAAAGATTTGTTGTCGTACCCTATACTATATTATGTTATATACTAATATAGTTAGAACCATACTCACCTCTTTCTTCCACATCGGCTTCAGAAGTACTGTTAAATATGCACCTTATGTGAAGGTTCATCTATATGCTTTATGTTGCAGATTTGAAGTGCTTGATGAGGAGCCAGGTGATGATGAAGAAAGTGTTCAAAGGTATTTTTTTGTTGAGATCTGTCACTTCTTTTGTTTGTAAACTTATTTTTGCTAGTTGTGTATGCCATTCATACAGTTTTTTTCTTCCAAGTATTTGTCCGGTTATTATGTTGGGATAGAATAAGGTTCAATTTCAGATGATGTGGGCACAAACACAAAATACTAGTTATAGGCTTGTGTTCTTCAAAAGATAAATTTTATTAGTCATGATGAGTTTGTCATAATGTATGCTTTATCATACTCTCCTACGTAAAAATAATTGGTTGAGTATGATTAAAACCGTGCATATCCAGTTACTTCTAACATGCACACTTGTGTTAAGCAGGGTGGAAAGTGCACACACTGACATGCTAACTGACATATACATACTACACATACATTAGTGCAACATATCTATAGATCATTTTATGGGTGTACGTCCAAGTGACTGAGATACCTATGTATCATTCAGAAGTACTGTGGAAAGTTCGTTATTTCTACCAAGGCATTAAAAGCACCAGCACTGCTTGTGTGTCTACTTGCAGTCTACCTACATTAACTAAATGTATTGGATATGTAACAAGTTCCCTGTTTATCCTTCGTGAGGTAGTTTAAGCCATTAATTTGGCGTATGCAAAGTATAGATTGAAATCATGATCTAAGTATCTAAATATCCATCAAAATCTAAAATCATAACCATCAATCATTAAGAAAAAAAACATCAATCATTGAATCATCATCTTAACACTTCGAGAGTAGCTTTCTTCAATTTTGTCATTACCTCTTAATGCCACAAAAAACGTTTCCTCATTTACAATCCAATCATATGGCCTTGAGTCTTCCTTTCTTGGTGTTCAAACATTTAGCTCAATAATGGGTACCTCTCTATACTGATTATTGGCCAGACACTACCACTCCATCAGCTTGTACTCCAATAGTGGCACAATTCCTCTTCAAAATTCTGGTGTACTCAGTTTTACCATTTACTTCTTCTTTCACTACAATCTTTCCTAGGTTTCTAATTATGTTGTATTCTTGCTGCTTGATACGAGCCTAATCTAGCTCAGTGTATCAGTCTACATTTTGTATCGGAGCTTCATTGAACTTCACGGAATCCTCAGCATTAGCAGCATTGGCTCAGTACATTGGCTCAGTATTGGAGTGTCAGAGGCTCAATACTTAGTGATTCATTGCTCTCTGGCTTGGGAGTTCACCGAAGACTACCAGTGCACATACTAGTGATAAAGCCTTAGCTTTAGTTCAAATAGAGTTTCCCTCCTTAAGAATTTGATTACCTCTGTGTCAATGATAGTATTAATAACAGAGTATTGCGCAGTCAACAGTGAGTAACGAAGACTATATATAGTCAGCAACCAGCCTGGAGGACAACTAGACAGGTAATCCAATCTGGATATAGCCAGGTCAGCAGTATCAGAGTATGAGATCAGTGTGTAATATACGAATGATACCGAGATTTCTTATAAAGGGAGGAATTGTAGATGAGAGAGGCAGCAGAGAATGAATTGTAGTTTTCCATTCCTTCTTTCAATTTACATGCTTATAGTTAGTTACACTGTAGCTTTCTTAGATCCCCAAAATTAATGAAGAAACCCTAGCTCAATTTTTAGTTCCAGATCTTCTTCTTCTCCAATTCAGCAGAAATTCATGTTCATTTACATAAGTTCTCCACCAATGTCTGGCCATTTAGGATAGGGTCCTATAAATTTGGTATCAGAGCCATTGATTTCTTGGAACCATGGCGGTCGGCAAGGAGATCTGCTGGAATCACCACCGCAACCACCGACGTGGAACTACCAGCCATGGCCGTACTCTCCACCGCAGAGACATCAGCAACAGTACGCGAATCCGCCGCCGCCTCTGCCACCACAACTGCCGATCTCGAGCTTGAGCTCACGGCTATGGTTCTCGGAGGATCCTCGCAACCGGATCGTGGAGGAGAGTCTCCAGTCTCTCCAAGGTACGCTTCAAAATCTAGATCACAAACTACAAATCTTGGATATAGGAGAGAAGTATATCCGGCATATTTTTCGGCCATGGAGCCTCCGCCAGATCCGTACGTCTACTACTACTATCAACAACAACAGCAGTACAGCAGTATCCTTGCAGTGATCGAGGAGTGTGTGATGAAATGTCTATGAGAAATGAAGTTCATGGAAACCTTACGAGTGAGGCTCCGTATGTTTCGACGAATTGTCTGTGAGGATGCTTGGTAGCATGAATTGGTGCCGCAGGTGCAAGGTTGATTGTGTGACTATGGACTGGTTGGTTCTGCATTCACTGACAAGGGAGCATCAAGACATGACCATGGCTTTGGTTCGGAGCATTAAGCAAAACACTATATCAACTACAAGTTATGTTAGCACCTTAGATGTCAATCAAGACACCAAAGATCATGATCAGACGGAAATTGGAGAATGTTTCAATGAATCGGTTGCGTTGCTGAGTTCTACAGAATTGGTAGAGGTGCAGTGCTTGAACAAGGCGGATATTTCTCCTGCAAGCTTTGTGCGAATGGAGAAAGAAGTAATGAAAATAAAGGAGGCTCTGTTATGGATCAAGGAGAGCTTGAAGTCACTGCACCCACATTTTCCACAGAGGAGAAACAGCAGCAACAAGTCCAGGTGTTTGATGAAATGCAGGAAAAGGAGCCAAACTCTGTGCTTGAAGACACTGTGGCTGAAGAGACCAACACGAAAGAGTTTGTGAGGGAAGATGAGAACAAAACATGGGATCAGGGAAAGGATGAAGTGTTCCCTGATGGTATCATCCTTAAGAACCCACTTGATGCTATGGAAGACCAGAACTGCCATGTAAAGGATACCACTACTTGGACTCCTGGAAGGCTTTTTGAGGTTCTTCATTCTCCAAATACTACTTATACAGTGATTACAACCGATAACCTTCCTCGTATCATATCTGCATTATTGGCAAGCATTAATTATAGCCTGAATGTTGCTAAAATGGTCTCCAGAGCCATTTATTTTCTTACACGGGTATGAAGATACAAAGTCAGCCTTGCTACATATACCTTACCTTGGCAATATTATTTCGGCTCTTCTTTTGGCTGCTGATCGCACAGACACCAACAGTTCTAAACTTCGTTCGGCTGCCTATGAGACTTTGAATGAGATAGTCCGCTGCAGCAATGTGCCTGAGACATCAGATATGATAGCTCAGCTACTCATTGAAATTATGACCTGGTTTGGTAAAACCATAGAGATTCAGATCATATCCTCTGATGATAGGGAGCAACAAAGTGAGCTACAGGCCCTATTGTGTGGCATTCTTCAAGTGATAGTTCAGAAATTAAGTGCTTATGAGGAAACCAAATCTATAATACTACAGGCTGCTGATGGTATGATGATCTTGTTTCTCCAAGTCTTTGCATGCAGAAGTTCTACTGTGCATTGAGAAGCAATGCTTGCTATTGGATCCCTTGCTTATGCAACAGGTCCGGAAATTGCCAAATACATGCATGGGTTTTATAAGTGTCTGGATATGGGTTTACAAAATTTTGAAGAGTATCATGTACCTACCAGAGATAAGGTTTCTGAAGCAGTTCAGCAGAGAGCTGATGCATTGATGCTTTCTGGTGAGTCAGCTCGGGGACCAGTGTTAGAAAAGTTGGTGATAATCTTATGGGATCCAGGTATACCTACTCCTTTGGTTCCTACATTTGCTAGCATTACATTACCAGAAGAAGTTTTTCGAGAAATGTTAGCTATTGGATTTCCCATAATTCTCTCGGGTCTCCATCATGTAGCCAAGATTCCTTCCATCCTGTTCAATCTCTTGTCATGAAGCTTGTTTGCAGCTGCATCTCGAAGTGTCCAGGAGTAGTAGCAGTATATCAAGTTGAAGAAATAGCTCGTCTTGACAGAAATTTAATACAGAATTGGGATATTGCACTTGAAGAACTCAATCACTTGAGAGAGAGAATTGATTCAATGAATTTTGCATCTCCTCTCAACCAATTGCAAAATAGGATATGGTTGATGCATTGGAGTCTCTTTTATCTTCTCAATCAGGAAAATGGGAGGAATGGGATCGTCAATTTTTTTTTCCAAGGACAGGTACTTAAATGCAATTCAAACAAATGCACATCACCTCTTGCGATATGTTGCTACCGATGTGCTTGTCAACAAAGGAAGAAGAAAATTGCTAGAGGAGTTGAAGGATCCATTCTTAGATGAAGGTGCAAATTTTCATGTTATGGTGTGGGAACCAGGGATCAAAATTATTCCCTATCTTGACCTTGTGATGCGGACCCTTCAGTTTGTAGTGGTAAACTCCTATTCTCTGTTCAGGATTATCACTAGTATCAGTCCAATTGTCAGTTTTCACGTTTGGGTGTGGGATCCAGGGATCCACATTAGTCCTTCATTGACCTTGGGACAAGGTCAATTTAAGGGGTGGGAATTGATACGAGCCTAATCTAGCTCAGTGTATCAGTCTACATTTCGTATCGGAGCTTCATTGAACTTCACGGAATCCTCAGCATTAGCAGCATTGGCTCAGTACATTGGCTCAGTATTGGAGTGTCAGAGGTTCAATACTCAGTGATTCATTGCTCTCTGGCTTGGGAGTTCACCGAAGACTACTAGTGCACATAGCTAGTGATAAAGCCTTAGCTTTAGTTCAAATAGAGTTTCCCTCCTTAAGCATTTGATTACCTCTGTGTCAATGATAGTATTAATAACAGAGTATTGCACAGTTAACAGTGAGTAATGAAGACTATATATAGTCAGCAACCAGCCTGGAGGACAACTAGACAAGTAATCCAATCTGGATATAGCCAGGTCAGCAGTATCAGAGTATGAGATCAGTGTGTAATATATGAATGATACCGAGATTTCTTATAAAGGGAGGAATTGTAGATGAGAGAGGCAGCAGAGAATGAATTGTAGTTTTCCATTCCTTCTTTCAATTTACATGCTTATAGTTAGTTACATTGTAGCTTTCCTAGATCCCCAAAATTAATGAAGAAACCGTAGCTCAATTTTTAGTTCCAGATCTTCTTCTTCTCCAATTCAGCAGAAGTTCATGTTCATTTACATCAGTTCTCCACCAATGTCTGGCCATTTAGGATGGGGTCCTATCGCTGCTTGCATAACTCTTTGTTACATTATGAGCCCTACAACATTGGAGCAGCGCTCATTGACCTGATTACCCTTATTCTATTGATTCTTAATTTTTATTCACGGTTGTGATTTTCTGTATATTGGATGCTTTTGCCAAGTTCATTCAATGTAATTTAGTTACAAATCCAAACATTTGTCTCTAATACTTCTTAGTGCTTTCTCTTCTCCTTCAGCAGATCTATTTAATACTTGGTGGCTTTTCATGGCAATTTTGGTGTATTTATATGAGAGCAATAAAAAGCAGAGGTAGGGGAATTTACTAGTAGGAAAAGGGGGTGGGGTTCTTTATGTTTTATTTCTGGGCCTTATAATTGGCATTTGAAATAAAACTTATTTCATCATATGCCCAATAAGATTGGGCATTTGAAATGGCACAATGGTACATATTTCTTAAGTTTCCTATACAAATTTAAATTCAAGAAAGTCAAGTTTATTTACTAAAAGGTACATGAACATTTAATGGTGCTTTTGGGTATAATGCTAAGCTATGCCCTTGTTTGTGTATATCTATGTGTGTGCAACAATTCCCGAATTAAAGTAGGTCCTACTCCCTGGACTACGCCAAAATCCTATTACAAACTCCTTAGCCATGGCTTGGGTCTTGTTTCTCTACATGTTGATCCACAATTTTTACTACTGATGCATCCTCCTAAATCCACTGCTCGAGCTGATCCAGTGGCTCCATCATTGGGGCCAATCTCTAGTACTTGATCTACTTGGTGTTACCGCCATTGCACGATTCTCTGCCCATTTAGCCTGCTCCTTTAGGGTTGACTTTCAATCAACCGCTACCTGGATATCCCGTTCACCCCCCTTTTAGCTATATTGCACCTAGGGGATTTGAACCTCCAAACTAGTTTCTCGGATCATATGCCTTCAAGTGCTGACCACTTATGCCCCTTTTTAATTTATATGTGTGTGTGTGCGCACGCCTTTACTTTTTCAAGGGTCTCTCTTCAAATTCGTGTTCGTTTTGTCATTTAAACCTACTTTAGTTCATTAAAATTCCGGAACATGAATCACATATTTGTTAAGTGGTATCGGGATTTACATGATTTCTTGTACATTTGAAATTTTGAACAGGATTTGTGGAAAAAATGCATGTTAGTGTGTTAATGTTGGTGATAAAATTGTTGGAACTTTTGATTGATTATAAATATAAAAGCTATATACTATTATCTTATTTACATTTCCAGAAAGTACACGCTGCCTATTTCACGCGTTCTACCTTTTCCAAAGAAAGGAGAGCCTTCTGGTGCACCAGATTTCCCTCCAGGGAAGCATGTCTTGGCGGTCTATCCAGGGACTTCAGCTTTGTATAAAGCAACTGTCATTAATCATCGCAAGGTAATTTCGGTTAGATTTTGGACTTTGAATTGAGTATTCTATCAACAGCCACAAGTGAATATTTCTCTATATAGCTTTTTATAGACATGGCTCCACAAAATATTGCACATGACTTTTCATTGAGATGCTATGCCTGACATTAATCTTTCCACCAATGGAGCATAACATTTCTTGTGCCAGCCAGTTGTAGCTCTGCGTGTGTGTTGGTGTCTGTGGCCCAACATATTTATATTTCACATAAGAGTAACTTGAGTTGTTGTTAAAGAATAATAATGTAATAAATAATGTGCATGAATTTGAATTAAGATTATCCTGACATTTATATTTGATTAATGATGGATAAACATATTGCTTTCTGCGACAAGTAAATATTTTCTTTTTTTATTGTGCATGTGTGTGTATGCGTGCGTGTGTGGATGTAATTTTAGACACGATATGTTAATTAAAAAGCATTTAAACCTCAGTATTTTCAAAGTTTTTCTTTATTTGGTGGTTTAACGTTGATCCACTCTCCTAGAGAGGGGGAGAGGTAATTTAGGACATGAGATTTAATTACTGTCTTCTTTATTTGTCTGGACATTTGCATTAACATTGAACATGGGAAATCTGTCTCAGTTCCTCTTCTCCATGTTGATTTTGTCCATCTCCATTAGTCGTTCGTCCTTTGCATAGCTCACAATGCAAGACAAGTTGCTTGAAGTTTCCTGTGGAAATCCAAGGGAGGATGTGTAAAACTTGAAAACATTGGTTGGATAAATAAAAATCCACGAGTCTGAGTATAGAAAGTTTGGTCTATTGGTGAATGCCAGTCAGGAAATAGTTAACACAAAGATTTGTATCCCTGTATTCCTCCATTTTTTCTGCAACCTTACATTGTCCATTTCTTTTACCATAGAGTACTTCTATCTGGTGACAGCGTTTATTATAGAGATCAAGTTATGATGTTTGATGTGCTGCTGGAAATTTGGAATACAACACAAGGCATTTCTTTTAGAAAATTTAGGATGCGGTTACCACATGGATAAGATTATATATACACATTAGCACACACATACATATTATATGTATTTGATATTGCTAATACCTATATTTGTGCATGCTTTGAGTAAGTACTAAGTCTCTAGAAGTTCAAAAAAGTACCTATACCAGAAGAAATCTTACTTCCTCATATATGCTTATCATGACTGCAACCATGTCAGATCACTTTCAGCTCAGTTTTTGATCTCTACATAGTTGACCATGTTCATCATGCTTGTCAAGGAGGTATCATGTCACATACATGCCAGATATGGACACAGATACAGACCTCTGGAGTAGTAGTATCCATGCCCCACAGGAAAAAATAATGGAAACTAAGGAATGAAGTTTAAAACTGGAAGAGGATAATATGATGTTTTAATTTATCCTATCTTCGACAATTTTATAGAACTTAATTAACTTGTCGTTGTCATTCTCTTAGTTCCTGCATCCTGTTATCTAAAGCAGTATAATTTTCACTTTCTTGAGTGCCTTTCAATAACTTTTTTGTGTAATTCATAAACTTATCTTGATCTTTGGCTGTGTAAACTTTATTTATTCACTAATATTGCTCCCGCTAGGGAATTCTTGCTTGTAAAGTTTTACCGACAAGCAATGTTGGACTTGTTCTGACCTTGCTGAAAGATGTATATTGGTGGCCTTTCATGCATCTAAATGAAACGAATGTAGCCTGATATCTCTTGTGCCCGAAGTTCAAGTTGCTTTTTTTTTCTCAAGTCAAATATTAGTACTGACTAAGCTTCTCTGCTCATGTTATGGGTTGGTTCCTACTGACTTCGGAATCTCCAGAGGAAAACTGATGAGTAAGTTCGTCTTAACCATAAACACTCTTACTCTTTCTTGTGTGTGTGTGTATATATATAGATTGCAATACATTGCGGTACAAGTAACAGCTCTGTTGTCATAATACGTGCTGAAGCCTATGAAATTAACTCTTTAAGATATACTGAAATCATGCTCCTTTTGTAAATGCAAGCACTAGAAAGCAAATATGTTTGTAGCTCTAAAAAACTTACAACTGTTCTCAACTAGCTCGCCAGTTTTATTATTAGGATCTATTGGTATTCCTGCCTATGTGGAAAATGATATGCATCCATGTTTCTTTTTGTCACCAGTTATGTGCTCGAGTTTGATGATGACGAAGAAGATGGATCGCTACCACAGAGGAATGTTCCATTCCACAAGGTTGTCCCACTTCCAGAGGGACATTAACGAAAATATGACCACGAATCTGCTCTTAGCCTTATGAATCTTAAAATTGGCATTTTTTCTGGTCAGAATCAGGATGTTACTGCACCAGACTAGATTGTATATTTGTATTATATTATTATGTAAATGATATGTATGCTTAAGCAAACAAATAATTGTATTACCATTATTACCTCAACATTAGCTTATGATCCTAATGTATATGGGAATCTGGTGGACAATCAATGTTTAATGATTGTCAGCAATATTCTACTTCACCAGATTTGCATTGTAACACATATATTCATCCGAATGTAGATTTCAGTCTCTCTGAGTTTTTTGTTGTTGTTGTTGTTGTTTTGTTTTGATACTAACCATGAGAAATGAACTCCACGGTGAAAACATTTTCGTTACTCATTTTAAGATGCAGTCAAAGGCTGTGAGGTTTATTTTTCAAAACCTCGAACCTACTGGAGTACTATTTGAAACAAACTAGTGGGGTTCTTGAGTCCATGCCATTCCAAGACTTTCATAGGACCCTGAGAGCTGAGTTACTTGAAAGTGTGAAAGTGACTTACAGGGAGGCCAAGTGAAACAACAAAGTATCATTCGATATGGCTAAGAGCTGAATCTAGTAGTAACACGGATACAGCACATCTGAGCGTGTCCTACTGTACTGTGTCATAGTGTAGATGTGTCCCTGTAGTATCCAATGTGTCTGAGACTGCACAAAGTAACGGCGCAATGCGCTTATTTAGTAACTCATCTTGCTCCGTAGGTCTTGAAGATACCAGGTTTGAACTTTTTCTTAATGGAAGTCGAAGATCGATATTGATGTGCACATTTATTGATTCCTAAATAGCATTAGCAATGTCGGGAGACTCAGTTTGGAAAACGTTGATGTTTCTTCCAATGTTTTAAAAACCGGACCGGAGATCGACCTGGTCAGGACACTGGGTTGGGACAAATTCGTCCAACCAGTGGGTTAATTTGGGTTAAACAAGTTATATAGGATTTACAATTTTACGCTGAGTATATTACGTAGTACACAACTACATATTATAATTAGTCAACAAGTAAACATATTAACTTTGGTTGCATGTAAAGTCTATAATAAAAGTGGGTCAGTATTAAACCAATTCGAAAAAGTTATGATTCACGGATTGACTGGTTCAACCGGCATATCCGATCATCTTAATGATTCCAAATATTCCATTTTGTTTTGAGAGGATGTTGAAGTTTGTCAATCGCCAATGTGGAGCTTTCCTCGTTTGATTGAATTAACAGTTTCATATTTCTCATTCTTAGTTGGATGTATATTTAGATGGAAAAGAAAAACTTATTTCTTCCGATTTTTTCGTATTATTAATGACAATTGAAAAGAGTTTACCTATATGCAGTGTGTATTTATTCTCATGACTGACATTTTTTTTTCCATATTCGGAGTGACAACAGAAGAGATGTTTAATTCAAGATTTCATAATACTTCATAGTCCGTGGAACTTGCTCCTGGTTATTTGGACTGCTGCTGCTTTCCTTCTTTCTTTGGAAAGCCGCACTCAGGGTCTTTTTGGACTGAGAAAGAAAAAAATAACTGAGTTAAGTGAGATTAAGTGAAAAAAAAATTAAGTGAGAGAGGGGAGTGAGTCAATACATATAAGCTTGCTTGGATTTGAGAAATAGTTAAATAGGGTATGTCTAATAACTCTTGTATGGATTGAAGGTTTTGTGTGGAAAAAGAATTAATAAAAATTAAATAGCTACCAAAATATCTTTATTACATATGATTTTGAGTAGAAGTAATAAAAGAGCAAGAGGAGATGACACACCTAGACGGACAACATGTTGAAAGACAGAAAGACGGAACAGTAGGTTGAAAACAAGAAAAATAAAAAAATAAGTTTATGATATTTTATAGGACAAATAATAGTCATTTATGACCTTTTAAATAAAATCTCTCATTTCACCTTAATAATCCTCTGATGTGGAAGTTGAAAAAAAGGGACAAAAAAAGTCTAAACAAACACTCACTTAACCCTCTATGACTCCTCCTCCTAAACTCTCACCCTCACCCTCAAACCAAGCATAATTTTTTTTTCCCCTCACTTGACTCTCTTCACCCGCAATCCAAACAGACCATCAGAGTTGTTTGGTACATGAGTTGTTTGGTACCACCGGCTTCTACTTTTCTCTTTGAAATAGCTACTTCATTTTGGGACAGCTTACGAAAGCACGAGGGAGGCCGCTTTAAAAATCCATAAGCAGAGCCAAACCAAGCCTTTGTTCTGTTCTTAATAGTTCAAAACAACCAACCAGTCTTTGGAATATAAGCTGATAAACAAGAACTTAAGTCATAAAACTACCGAAACCATTAAAGTAAACCAAAACATCTGCATATCCGTCTTGCGTGTCAAAAATGACGGACAAAAGAGCAAACTTGATAACAAAGAAGAGTAATATTATATTCAAATTGAAATTACACACCAGAATACGTGCAACACATGTAAATATATACTCGTATATATATATATATATACAACAAGTATGGCCTGTCTAAAAACTCTGTGAATACAACAGCCGAACCCTGCCAAAATGTACCAGGTCAGTTTTCAAAAAGTCGAAGCCTCGAAACTGACCCTCGTCTCTATCAACAAGAAATAATCGCAAGTCACTTTATCGACATTAGACGATCCAAACCCAGCAGATGCTGCATTAACTCAGTTCACTGTACCCTTTGCGCATTGCTCCTAATTTGGAAATGCATTGGAAAGCAAGCCCAGGTATTATGGTGATTCTTACCATTCAACTTTCCAACATGGAAATGAAACTAAAATGAGTTTCTATAGCAACCATGGCACTTCTACAACTTGGATATGTTCAGCAACGACGGTGAGATTCATCCGAAGTACTATCCCTGTGAGACTTGGTAGTCTGAGATGACGATACCTCTGATGGTTTGAAGCAACCCGAGTCCGAAGAATGGTCCGCACTGTAGACAGGAACCTTCAATTGGTGCATCCTTAAAATTCTATTTTGAAGCTCAGGTGGTATGCCCTCCAGCAGATGTGCTATGGCAGATTCATGCTTCTTCTTTAGTTCCTCAATTTCCTTCTGCTGCTCCGCAAACAAATCTTCCAATCTATGCACTACAGACTCAAAATCCTCAGGTTCACTTCTAAGCGAAGTTTTGGCTAGATGCTTGTCATTCCTCTCATGGTGATCCGCACTAGGTTCATCTTGATTACTCACTAACTGAGAACCACCACAAATTATTGGGTGATTTGAGGATGAGCTAACTGATTCAAGAGATGCTGATGAGGCCATAGTTTCCAAATTATCTTCACCATACTCTGTAAAATGTTGACAGCCTTTATGCTGAGATGTAAAGTCACCACATGAGCAATTGTTCACCTTCTGGCCATTGGATGAATTCTCAGCCTTTTCCTCAACCTCAACTGTTAAGTTTGGTATTTCATCACTGGCATGTGAGTTC
This sequence comes from Iris macrosiphon, assembly GCA_036927795.1. Classification (NCBI taxonomy): domain Eukaryota; kingdom Viridiplantae; phylum Streptophyta; class Magnoliopsida; order Asparagales; family Iridaceae; genus Iris; species Iris macrosiphon. Next base: position 177,728,787 of record JAYESA010000013.1, on the reverse strand, counting down.
ACATCTGATGAAAAGTTTGATTGTCCATGAGCTGAAGGGGAGTTTCCACTAGACCCTTTGGGAGAATCAGACCAGTACTTCCGCCCAGAAGGGAGCCTCTCCAAAACAAGAGCGCCAGGAGAGCATTCAGGATCATTTGGCAAGGCACAAACTTCATCTTCAGCTTCAGAGAGGCCATCCGAAGCTGCAGCCTCATTGTCCTGATCATCATCAAGACCTTCTCCTGGAACCCATTCAGGAACATGGGCTTGTATTTCTGTGTCAATCATCGCAGCTATGGCAGTGACATCTTGATCTGTAAGATCCAACTCTGCAACCATTTCAGTGGCAACACTGATAGATGTGTCTGCTTCAATATCAAATGGGAAGTGGATGTTTCGAACGTGACCTATATAAAACCAACATAAGTAAACAACTCTTTAGCATCATATGGGACTAATATTCCATCACAGTGATCTAAAAAGAAACACTAATACCTGTTGAATCTGCAATACGGAGCTTTAAGAATATTGTGTTGATGTCTTTCCTTTGACCTTCCACTGTAAAGTCTCGACCAGCCATAAATGGATGTTCTACTCCATCAGTTGTATTACTACTAGTACTTGCATCGAGATACCCATCATTAACTGCATTTGCAATCTAAGATTATAACAGAAGAACGAGAAATGCATGGAAAAGAACAAAGGCATTCAAGGGACTGAAAAGTTCTCAATACAAATAGTTAGCTCCTTCAACAAGTAATCTTACCAAAACCTTACCTGCATGATTTCGATCTGGCCTTGAAGAATGACCAATGCTATCATCAATATCTGATTGGAGAAACGGATCGACTAGCAGCTGTCTTGCAGACAGTCTTTGTGAAGCATTGGCAATACATTTTTCTATGAAGAGTTTCACACCGGGGTCCTTCACCGAATCCAGTGATGCAGGCTTGATTCCCTACAACATAAGCACACATTGCAACAGGATTAACTAAGCCAGGCAATTTGTAATTCCATGGTAGTATCTATTACGAATAAATCACCATAGTGATGAGAACATTAGGCCAGCAGTCACGAAGACCTACTAGCGTAGAAGACAGCGCAACACAGCTTCATTATGGATCAACATCTGTCTTCGTTCAAATGTTTAGTATTTTATTTACTGTTTGTTATTTCTTTGTAGTAAATAAGTACTAGTTGTCCTAGTCAATAGGAAGAGTAGTTTGTTTTGATGAGTTGTTAGTTTTGAGTTGTTTGTTTGGATAGTTTTATTTATATCCTTATCATTCAATGGATGGGAGGATGGAATGAATGAAAAGAATTTTTGATGAACTATATTCTCTCTGTGACTGTGATAGACAAGCCCCCTTCCTCTCCTACCACTCTCTTATTCCCGACCCCCATCCCTCTTTGTTCCGGATCAGCACATCAGCAACAGCCCTAGTAGCAGCCCTCATCCTCTGAGTCCTCTATTAGCATTACCTACAAGTAAGTGGTAATCTTTCGAAAATTCAAATTCAAATTCAAATTTCCTTTTTCCATTTGAAACAAGTAATTGAGATAACTACATATCTACATCTAATATACTATCAATGGACTACCGAGCCACAAAAATAGGATTGAGTGCTTCTTCAAAATCAAATTGTGAACTTGTTGTGATCATTCTAAATATTACATTAGGGAACTAGTCTGATTTAGGTATTAATATTTGATCCAATTTTCTACAAAATCTAAGGCTTGCATGATAGTCTTTTATTTCTTGCTTTATATAATCATCTAGTTGAGAGTATGAAAATTATCCGGTAATTAGCAAGACTTAAATTGGATTTGTCTTAATCAATTTAATTACTAATTTCAATCTCCCATGCATTCCGTATCAATTTTTGGTATTAGAACATGGTTTAGGTTTAGGTTTGCATTAGATTATTCCAATTTATACATTAGGCAAGTATAGAGTATCTTCTAGGACCCATATCACATTGCATGATCAACTCGTAACGATAGATAATACCAACCAACTCCTGATATGGCCTCTGAACAAGAACAAATGTTATAAGATATCCTAAACCGCCTAATTAACATAGAAAAAGATTTCAACGTGCTAAGAACATCTAATGAATAGACTTGGAAAATAATTCAAATACTCGGAACGTCATAGGACTCCTGACCTGTTCAATGAGGGGTTCACATTATAGTGGCCATCGAGAGATGAATAGAGACAAACATAGGGTTTGGATCATCGTAGGGATGACCCAATTGGGCATCAAGACTTTAGACAACTCCAAGATCATCTGGATAGGGATAGACCTACGAGCTTTGATCACCGTCGGAATGACCCGTCAGACATTATGACTATATGCGACCCCCTAGACCTCATCAAGATTTAGAAGATGAGAGGATAATGAGAAGCGTGAAAGTAGAAGCGCATACTTTCGATGGTCAATTGGACCCAAAATTTTTTATCGACCGGATGACAGAAAGAGACTATTTTCGGTGGTATGATATGTCTGAGGTTAGAAAAATATATTTTGCCACAATAAATCTTGTTGGACAAGCTAAGTTGCATTGGTAGAGTGTTGACGATTGTTGGTACAAAGGAGGCAAGGAGCTATTCTTACATGGGATGAGATGAAAGAGAAACTGAAAGAAAAATACTTGTCTTACCGACAAAGGCTCTTGGATCAATGGCAGAAACTGATCCAAGACAATCGTCCTGTCACGGAATACATCTCCAAATTCAATGAATATTTAATTCGGTATGAAGCTACAAAAGGTTAGGATAAGCCATTCTATGTTTAGGTCTGAGCTTCAAGATAATTTACAACATGATTTACTTCTACACGAGACAACTTTATTAGAGCATGCTTATCAATTGGTTACGGATTTTGACCGATTTCAAATATCCTCTTTCAATAGGCAGTGTGATTCGTGGACCACCCCTAACATACCCAATGAGTCGAAGCGTAGGTTTAATCAGTCCCAACCTAAGCCAAAACCTAGTGTACATCGTCGTCTAGAAACCCCAACGAAAAGGGTTTGCTTGGTGACTTGGTGAGTCTCCCAAGGTCAGTCCTCACACTAAGTGTTATAGGTGTCATGGTTATGGCCATTACGCACATCGGTGTCCGACGCAGGCCCTCTTCATAGATGATCAGTCTAAAAATGACCAAGATGTCAACATAGTATAACATGAACCATATCTAGGAGAGTGTGAAGATTGATCGTTCTGAAGACGATGGGAATATGGGTCTCATTAGGAGTTCTCTGACTTTTGGAAATGTTGATAGGAATCGTGAGGACCCTAGGCTTAGTGTTGTTTGATGTGTCTTGTCACAAGCTAGAAAGACTGACGATTGGCGTCGCGCATCCATTTTTCACATCTTTATTAGAATTGGTAATCAATCTTGTAAAGTAATTTTAGACAGAGGAATTTGTGTCAACGCTATTGCATCTATCATAGTAGCCAAGATTGGTCTTGAGATCTAACATCACCCTAATCCATATAAGGTTAGATAGATAGACGAGTCGTCCATCAACGTTAAAGAGAGATATCTTATTCCTGTAAAGTTTGTTATTTACAAGGACAATGTATGATGCGATGTGATTAAGATGGATGTAGGTCATATCATATTAGGAAGACCTTGGCTATTCGATTTAGACGTCACTCTCTATGGAGGTTCCAACTCTTGCACGTTCATGTATAAGGATCAAAAGATTAGGCTCAATCATGTGCAACAAAAGCCTAATCCAAATAAAGAGAATGGTGGAACCTCCGACAAGAGGAAATGACTTGCTCTTATAGGTCCTAAAGAAATGGAGGATAATATTGCAAAGGGACTACACTAGAAGAAGAGGTCCTTCCTGAAGATGACGGTCAATAACTTGAAAGTGGTCTCGAGAAACAAGAAGAACTCTACGCAAGGCTACTTCATTGACAACATTTCATTCATGGAGAACAACTTTCCTGGGAGTATCCATGTGGATGATGGCCAGGCGACGAGGACATCATAGAAGGACAAGTCAAGGGTTAGCTATCTCATGGATAAGATTAGGCCATCTCTTCCGAAGGCAATTACAAATAACATAACAAGCCACCCACATGGAAGTTACCATAATGACACTACCAATCCTAGGAATTTTACTCGAAGATCCCTGGATTTCCGAGATGATGCAGAAAGTCCTACATATATGCGTTTTCTTCAGACAACTTCAAGGTCACCTCATTTGCATGTTATCTACATAAATACCTCCTTAGAGACGAAAGCTCATGGACATGAGCTTGTGTCAAAGAAAGACGGCTCGTGACGTATGTGCATCGACAGTCGGACTATCAACCGCATCACCATCAGCTACCATCAGATCCGGATCCGGCCTGGTGATGAATGGAAGACTGTTTTCAAGACACGAGAAGAACTCTACAAATGGCTCGTTATGCCTTTCGGACTTTCGAATGCACCAAGCACGTTCATGCACCTCAAGAATCAAGTCTTGAAGCCATTAATAAGAAGTCTGTAGTCGTCTACTTTAACAATATCCTTATTATAGCAAGAGCCAAATTGATCATCGGAAGCACCTTAGGGAAGTTCTAAATCTTCTCCGAATTAACAAACTCTATATCAATCTCAAGAAGTGTAGCTTTCTTACCAACCAACTCATCTTCTTAGGATTTTTTTTATTAGCGTCGATGGACTCGGTGTTGATGAAGAGAATATTCGAACAATTCGCGACTGGCATACTCCAAAGACAATGACTGAAGTCCAAACCTTCCACGGTCTCGCCAACTTCTACCAGCGATTCATCCGCAACTTTAGCGCTATCGTGACGCCAGTGACAAAATGCATGAAGACATGCAGATCTTCCCAACCTTCAATATCGTCGATCTTTATGAGTATTTTTTCTCTTAGCGAACCGCTTTATTCTGACAAGAACTCAGGGACAAGTTCTCTTGAAGCAGGGGAGACTGATGTAGCGTGGATTTCGATTCTGAATCCTTATATGATTTCTTTTTCTTTTCCTTTTAAAAAAATTCTATTTCTTTTAGGACTTTGATTTTAACTCGTCACTTAATTAGGAAAGTCTCTATATTTAGATTTTACAATATTTGACTAGAATTACAATTTGACTCTATTTTTTATTAAGGAAAGTCTCTATAATTAGTTTTTACAATATTTGACTAGGATTAGAATGTCATTGAAGCCCTATAAATAGGCACCTTATGTATACAGTTGAAGAACGACTTTTTAATCAATAAAATTCTTCTTTGACTTCTGAGATTCGTTCTCTCCTTCTCTTAGTCGTTGACTCGACTGTTCTGTGTATTCGGAATTCCCTCGCTTAAGGTTTTCAAGCAACCTTCGTGCGAACCTCACTAGGCCATCCGTCGAAGTTTTTGAAGCACCGCTTCGCTCTCACCAAGCAACGGCAGTCTAGTTATCGTCATCACCAATCAAGTTGGTCATTGCCAGGCACGAAGGTAAGCTTGTTCCGCTATCATGCTGCGTCAAAAGAGGACATGCAAGTCTAAAAATTGGAGATAAAGCGGGTAGTGGCAAGAAGATGAGAGAAAAAACATCCAATTTGAAGGGTCCAATATATCTTTATACGCGAAGAACCCAAAGTACAAAAAAGGAAGAAAAAACTAGACAAATTAGCATGAATAAAGTTTGTGGCAAAGAGCTAAGAGATAGAACAATTCAATATATAGCTCGTTTCTTTTATCAAGGGGGAATAGCTTTCAATATATCAATGTCTAGAAAACTTCAAGACTGATTAATACAATGAAAAATTATGGTCCAAATTTGAAGCCTCCAAATTACCATGAGTTGAGAGTACGACTCCTTAAATATGAGTTGGCTTACACAGAGTATTTGATGAAGGGTCATAAGGAAGATTGGAAGAAATATGGTTGTTCCATTGTGTCCGCTGCATGGAGGACATAGAAAACAAAGGAAGTAAGCAAAGGATGTTGATCAATTTTTTGGACAATGGTACAAAATGAACTATGTTTATGGAATCAGTTGATGGTTCATCTTTTGTGAAGACCGAAAAAAAAATGTTTGAACTTCTTGACAAGTTTGTGGAACACATTGGTGAAAAGAATGTCATCCAAAGTAATTTCAGATAATGAAAGCAATTATGTTTTGGTCGGTAAGTTAGTTTACTTATGAGTTATAACATATTTATTTTTTATTTATTTTAGTAACTATCTATCCTAATTGTTTTATGATTTGTTTGATTTTTGATGTTAATAGGAAAACTTTTGGAGGCAAAGAGGGGAGCATTTGTTCTGGCTGGACACCGTGGCGCATTGCATAGATCATATGTTGGAGGATATTGAAAAGATTGATAAGATCAAGAGGACCATTAGTAAAGCAATCAATCTTGTTGGGTTCATCTACAATCGCACATTTGTGTTGAACATGATAAGGCGGTTCACCAACAAGGAGGAGTTAGTGAGATATTGAGTCACACGCTTTGGGACAACGTTCCTTACGTTGCAAAATATTTATAAGCAAAAAAGTTGTTAGAGAAACATGTTCACGTCGAAGAAGTGGATGAGAAGTAGATGGAAAAGGAAGCAAAAGGTGAGAAGGCATCAAAGGTTATTTTATGTCTTCTTTTTGAAGTACAATCTCTTTTACTTTGAACATAATAGATCCTCTTGTCAATATCTTTCGTGTTGTTGATAATGAAAAGATACCTGCAATAGGATACATATATGAAATAATAGATAGGGCTAAGGAGACTATTGAAAATTCTTTTAATAGTAATGAAAAGAAGTATAAGTTGATATTTGAAATCATTGATAAGAGATGGTGGGAATCACAGCTTCATCATCTATTGCATGTTGTGGTCATTTTTTGAACCCTTATTTCTTCTACAGCAATCCTAATATTGAGTTTGATAAAGAAGTAGTCACTAGATTGTACGCATGAATAGAAATGTTAGTTCCAACTCAGGAGATACATGATAAAATTATGGATGAGCTTTCATTATACAAGAAAGTTATAGGTCTCTTTGGTTCCAACTTTGCCAAAAGATCCAAGGAGCAACAATTCACCCAATAATGATATTTTATTTTGCTTATTACTAACTAGTACTACTACTAGTTGCAATTTCCATTTCTAATAATAGAATTATCTTATAGCTTTGTGGTAGGATTTATATGATAGTGGAGCTCCTAAATTGCGAGACTTCGCAATCAAAATTCTTAGTCTAACATTTAATGCATCTGGTTGTGAAAAAAATTGGAGTATATTTGAGCAAGTAATATTTTTATTATACTAATACAATACACACTTCTTTTTTATAAATATATTTGTTAATTTTCTTCTCTTAGAAAAAAATCATTCAAAGAGATAAAAACAAATTGGAGCACCAGAAACTACAAGACTTGGTTTACATCAAGTAAAAAAAAACAAAAAGCTAGCTATGATAGGAGGGGTGAGATTGATCTCATATGCTTAGAAGATATTGATAATAGCAACTACTTGTTGATTGGGGAGATGGAGAGATTCAAATGATTAAGATGAACTAGTTTTTGATGATGAACAACTCTCTTGGAGAGATGTGGGTCGAGCAATGGAGATTGAAGAGCCTCCAGCAAACACAAGAGAAGCGACATCAAGATCAAGATTTGTTGCTACAACTTCAAGCACTAGAATTTTTATTTCTACAACATCAAATCTGCAAGTTGAAGAAGATGAGTTTGATTATGATGAGGATACGGAGGAGGGGATTGACAGTTTCTAACTCAGATGATATTGATGGGAGTAATGATGGTGATAATGATTAGATGGACGAGTTTGATGAAAATGAGTGAATGTTCAATATATCCTGCTTTTGTTCTACAATTTGTCTTCTTTTTTTTTGTAACTTTTTGTTAGAGAACATAAATCCTTGTTAGTTTTGTTGATTGCTACAGCTGCTACTTCACTTGCTTATGTTGAACTTTTAACATGTTTGTTTTATTTCTTACATTAGTAATTTAGTTATTTATTTATTTATGTATATTTTTATTTTTATTTTATTTTTGTATCTCGCTTCGCTCGGACGCATCTTAAGTGTGCCTTGCGCCTCGAGCAATTGGACCTTTGCGCCTCGAGTGCGTCTTGCGCCTTTGACTACCTTAAGTAAAAGCTAAACAGTATTAGTACTATACATTGACAATAAAAACGGACACCATATTTGGCATTGCAAGACAAACCATTTCAATATATAACTGACACAACCCAGAGTTATTTTCTATTATAATTATCTTTATGAGGTATAAATTGATTCTTTACACTTTATAGTTGGAAGTTGGCTTTGTTATTAAATTCATCATTTTCTTCCTTTTCCCCTTTCTTTCAGGGTGGGTTAGAGCTTTCTTCATCAAATAAACAAACAAAGGAAGAAAAAAAATGCATATAGAAAATTCTCAAAGGTATTGCTCAATGAACCTGATAAGCTTACGAGAGAAGCGTATGATTGAGGCTTTTAAAGATGTGAAAACAGTGAGATAATTCATTTGTTGCACTGAAAAAGATAAACAGTTGCACTTACATGTGCAGGCTCGTGTAATTACAATAAATGGATACAACTAGGATAACTGTCTTACCGATATCACTTTCTTATATATCTGTGCTGGATTTGCACATTCTGCGTATGGATACTCAAAGGTCACCAACTCCAGTAAGCACATGCCAAAAGCATATATGTCAACCAACTCATTGTATTCTTCCTCGTAGAGTTCTGGGGCCATGAATTCTGGTGTACCTGCAATCATAAGTCACAAAAAGTAAGAATCCATTGTCACTATTTCTAGTTACATCTAGAGCTCAATCCAATGAAGGTAGTTACCAATCACACTGTGAGCTATTTGTGCATGGCGAAGAATGGCTGCCAGACCAAGGTCACCAATCTTCACCTCACCTTGGTTCCCATTGATAAAAATATTGTCACATTTCAGATCCCTATGGATAACGGGTGGGTCATGACTGTGGAGGTACAGAAGACCGCTCAAGATCTGTCTCGACCAATTCTTTAAAGCTCTCAGGTCGACATGCTTATGTTTCTTACGGTACCTAATAAAGGGATGTAACAGATGCTATCTTACCTCCAAAAGATAATACAATGATGTAAAAAAAAAAGAGATGCACGAGGAAAACTTACTGGCGCAAGTTTCCAGAGGTGAAGACCTCAGTGATGAAATTGATATTATCACGTCTGGTGTCTACCCAGGAGTTGTAGAACTTGATAATATTCTTATGCTTGAGAGTCTTGAGTAAATGAACCTCCGAATATAGGCGCTCTAGGTCTTCTGAGTTACGCAGAACATCAGCTAGCTTCACCTGATTCCAAGCAACCTCTATTCCTTCCAACTCATCAAATGCTTTGTAACTGGTAACCACCTCCAAATCAAGGAACCCAAACATAGGAGATCACAAGAGTGAAGACAAAAGATCATTTCCCTCCCAACACTACAACTTAACGAAACTCTCAGTTTAGGAGCTTAACTGTTGGTTATGTTCCTTCAAATCTAGTGGACCATGAGTTTGTTCCCTAGTTGAATAACCATGGAAACATAATGCATAGTTATATGTAATGATCCCTATACCTAATAGTTATTCTGGGTCAAAGTGGCTGCCAGCCAGTAAGCAAGGGCTCAATGAACAAACTATTCACCAAGGTTCATCCGACCCTCCGTATGAATATCAGGATTGGCAGTATCGGCGGTTTCGGATCTGAATATCGGTTTTTTTGGGTATCAAATAGCAAATAATTATTAATAAATTATTAAAATTGTAGAAAATAAAATAAAATATTTACACGTTTAGGCATAATATAAGTATTTTATGTGTTGTTTCTTAGTAGTTTGAAATTGAATGAATAATAGTCCCCCTTGTTGATTGGTTTACATGCATATTGGTTTACGTGAAATATACTTAATACATTTAGACATAATTTTATATATTATATGTTGTTTCTCATTAATTTTAAATGGAATAATATTAATATTGATGAATGTTATGAATTTATAGATATACAACTTCGACAAATGGTGATATGTTATAATTTATCAACGAGAAATCATATCGACACACTATAACATTGCCAGTAAATCATTGCGTTCACACTATTTTTTTTCATTTTCCAATATTTTTCGTTCAATTTTCTCTACCGAATTGACTAGGAAAGAGACCCCTAACTTCGATGTTGGTCAATAGCGATCGGTATCGGATCAGGACATGCCAAACTGAATCGGTCGATAGTGCAAACTATGCTATTCACCCTCCACAAGTCCAAAGACTCCAAACTGAACAATCAGGTAACGAATACTACAATAAAATAACAAAAAATTATACTTTCTTCACATTGCACTATTGCAGTGGGATAAAAAATGAAGGGGTAGCATGCATGGACACTCAAACAATTTAGTGCAATGTCTGTATCAAACACATGACAAAGATACTAAAGAACACTTGAACACACTAGCGTTTAAGTGTTACTGTTAAACCCAAATTTGTCTTGTGTCCATTTTGCCATATACACATTGTGTCCTGTGGCATTTTTGTTTGTGCAACATAGGCATCACCCTTGTTAAATTTTAATTAAAATAAGAATTCCAAGTAGAAAAAGCGGTCACCCTAGAAAGCATTGACACTACAAAATTCAGTGCTAGGCATTTCTTGGGTACATATCAAATGCAACACGGACACTCCACACCAAAATTGAGGTTATACCTGTGGCACCATATCCATGAAGTGTCTCGTGGTATCAACTGTGTTAATATTTTATTCTGCGATATACAAGAAGGTAACTTTCTCTATTAAACCACGGTCTAGGCCTTTGCTGAACAAACAACTTATTCACCTTTCACCAACATATTCAGCAAAAAAAAAACTCAAATCCAAAACTGTAAAAATCAGAACTCAATAAGGCAATGAATACTGCAATAAAATAAAAACAATTTAGTGATAAAAAAATTGAAGAAAGTGACCATCAATGAAGAATGGGCACATAAACAATTTAGTGACAAGCTTGTTAAAGCGACTCGAGGCGGTGAGGGCGACAAGGACCAAAAGGCCTAGGCAGGGGGCTCAAGCCAGTGGGAGAGGGGGTTAAGAATAAAATTAGTTAAGATGAAACGAACGTGTTGTTTATGACTTAGACTTCAATTTAAAATATAAAAAATTAGAAGGGGGAAACAAAAGGAAAATTACTACAGTTGAGAAGAGCCGACGAGGAAAAACTCTACTGTCACAGTGTCGGTGGGTTAGGCAAATACAAGAGGGAAGGAAACCAGGAGGGGAAAGGGCAAAGGCTATTCTTTTTTCCCCTCTTCTTCAACATCTACAAATTATTAATAATATCTATAACATTAAGCTATTGGCATGGCCAGGTCACATTTAAGTCAAGGTGGGACAAGGCTGTCACCTAAGGCGGTGAGGCATGGGAGCATCTAAAACACGTTGGCGGATGCCTCTAATAACCTATTTAGTTCTATGCACTGTATCAGACACATGGAGGCATGGCATTGATACTCAAAACACACCAAAAGTCACTGGAATACGCCAAAGTTTGTGTTGCATCCATGTCGCCGCATAAATATATTGTCGTGCAGTATTTGTGTCCATGGAACATAGGCATCACCATTGCCAATTTTTTATTCTTACTGTTAAATAAGAACCCAAAAAAATGCACTTTCTTCACTTTCGCAATGAGATAAAAAGTGAAGAAAGCTCCCACCCTAGGAAGCATGGACCCTCAAATTTTAGTGTCGTGTCTATATCGACCAAATATCATGCACAACACGGACACTCCAAAATGCACTCGACACACCCAAATAGTCATTATATCCATCACGACATATCCATGTAGTATCTCTAGTATTCGTGTCCGCGCAACAACCAGCTAATGATTCTCCATCAAAAGGTGAAGAAAACACCACTCGTTAACGAAGGTTCGAACAAGAAAACTTTCCCAACGAATCCATCCAAACATGAAAATGCCCATAAAATCACCCCATAAATCAACCAGAAGGTGAATAAAGTACCACTCATTGACGAGAATTCGATCAAGAACGCAACTTTCCTAACAAATCCCCAAACATGAAAATGCCCATCAAAATCATTCCCACAAGAAACCAAATCTACGATTTTCCAAGGATACACCGTCTTGAAAGCGCCCCTCCCTAGCACCTCGCGATACTGAAAACAAAAAAAAGGAAAATCCACAACAAACAAATCACTAAATCACAACATAAAATCAGAAAATTTGGGACAAAAAAAAATCAAGAGATTCCCGATCACTGACCCGTCCGTATCGGCCAGTGGGATCGAGCTCGACGAACTCTGTGTCCGGCTCCTCCGCCGGCTCCGACACGCCCTCGTCCCCCGCCATCCCCGGCTCTCCGATCCGCCCCCCCAAGATCCCCAAATATGAACAAGAAATGAAACCCTAATTTTCGATTCAGAATTTTGGGTCGAGGGGGAAAAAAGAAGGGGAATTTCTATTGATTCGCTTTCTCCCCGGAAATAGAAACGGAGGGAGGAGAGACCTATGATCCGTTTCCGTTTCGTGTCATGGAATATTTTTTGACGGCTTGGATTGGAGATCAGGGGACAGTTGCGTTTGGTTTAAAAACTTGGTACGTAAATTTTCTTTCTTTCTTTAGATGCCCGACTATACACACACTATACTTACGTTGCGTTACATGTCATTTGGGTCCACTGTCCCCACATCTTCCCGCAGTTTAATCCCGAGACCTCCGTCCAGCCAGAGAGGTTATACCTCTTCTCACGTAATATGTCACGTCCCAGTCCCAAAATACGTAGGACTAGGAATACGTAACACGCCTAGCCGTATGTATATGAACTCCAATATATGGAAACCATATACACACGTACGTTGTAATATGAATATCAAATCCACAAGTGGTAATATACTGTCACAACAAGTCACACAGAATCTATACCTCATCCACAGCACAAATAATCAGTAGGAATAAAGAGCTGAATAATAACTGGATATCCAAAATGAGTATCAAGTCTGATAGTAGGGTGGAAACAAATCCACTACAGAACGACTATACTGCAGTAGCAACAAAATCTCTAAATAGTGGAAATAATCACAGCTACTCTGAGGGTAAGACCTCCTCAGTCAGGTAAGTAGAGTCAGGTCCAGGTCCGTACTCCTGTGGATACTCCTGCTCGTCCATATCTGGAAAGGGACCAGGTCCTCAGAGGGACGTAGCAAGATACATATAAACCTGCCAATAAAGTACTAAAATATAAACATCCAATGGGTCGCCTAACCGTCTAAGTGAAATACAACTTGAGGACAACTTTGGGCGTATGGGAAGTGTAGGCTAGACATATGCTGACGTAATTCACCAATCGTGACAACTGGCTAGTATATGCCACATATGCCCCCCAATACAGGGGCGCATGTATATGATAACGTCCTACCGCTCTGAAGAACAAAAAATCTGTATAGTATATAACGTCCATATCACTCCGTCGAGTGTGGCATCAGTGTAAAGGAAGTGGGGTGTCCCATACGCCTACTAGTAGTCCTCCCCGCCCAATGCTCTAAGCATGCCACATCCATGACACGGTAAAACCTCTACATAACTGCCAGGTCTACTAGCATACAAAGTTTCTATCAGCAGTTATCCTTATCCGTCGCACGACCTATACGTACCAGTGGCCAGCCGAATACGCAAGTTCGTGTCCTACATGTGACTCATACTCGTGTAAGAATAGTGTCATGGCCAATAAAACATAACATGCCTCATAATAATGGGATTGTCTCATAAAGTAGGTCCAATAATCTGCATAAATAAACATGATACGACGACATCGTCGTTACACCCAAGTTTCCTTGGACGCACAATTTATTTAACAATAAATGAACTAAATAAGCAGCAATAAATCATGCAGACATCAGATGGGATGTAAATAACAGTACGATGGAAAGGTATACTTGCCGAGCAAAAGTTCTGTAGAGTGCAAGCGTCCAATATATGTGTTTGGAGTAAGAAGTGGATTATGGTTTGGGAGAGTTGTGATATATATAGATATCAAAGGCGGTGGGGAAACTTAGTGGTTAAGAACTACTGCCGCTGCTGTTTCTTTCTTTCATTGGTTTAGGTTTCGGTTGAGGAGAGTTTAGTAATAACAGGTAAAGAGGCGGTGGAATGAGTTGCTGATATTTTTCTCCACACGTGCAGAGGAGAGAATTAAGCGGTGGAGTTATGTTTTATGTGCGGGGCAGAATTTAGGCGGTGGTGGAGTTTACGCTTGGGTTTGTTTTACGCGTGGGGTTATTTTTACGCGCGGAGAAATGAATTAAGCGGTGGGGTTAATTTTACACGCGGAGGGGAAGAAAGAGAAGTTTGTTTTTGCTACTGCTGTTGGATATTTTCTTCTCCTAACGGGTTATGGGTTACAGTGGGTAGGGTAGGCTAAGTGGTTTGGGTTTCGGGTAGAGATTCAATAGGAATTCTATATATATACACATATCTATTTATAGAAAATTCTAAAAAAAATTATAATGGTGCATACGGTTATGCTAACAACTGTCCAAGGGTCTCCTACATGGAATAAATTAGGAAAAATTTATAATGACTCCATAAATCCCCTAGATGCATAAACATCTCGAATAAAAATTAAATAAAATCTATTTCCTCTATTTAGCTCATAACTACCATAAATAATTTTAAATAAATAATAAATAGAAAAATACGGTTTTCAGAATTAGGGGTTTTACATTCTACCCAACTTATAAAAATTTTGTCCTCGAAATTAAAATAGGGTAGGGTCTCTCTATCTAATCTCTCTTGATCACCTCATGTTTAATAATACAATTTCTACCCAACTTAGAATTTACCCATCTATCACTCAAGAAAACTATTCCTCAAATCATGTTATTCAATCCTCAAAATTTACAAAACATATCACCTATGATATATCTTTAGTTTCGAGAAGCAATCATCAAATGATGTGATTGGCCTATGGGGTATATCAGTACTATCTATACATCAAACTTGCACGAGGTTTTGTCTTTCCGAAGTAAGGAAAGACGGAGAGCAATAATAAAGAATTCCCGGTGAAGGTGATAGAATACAAGTACGAGGTTCAAGGAGTTTTAAAGAATTCAATCGGAAATCGTCAGGGCGGTTGTGGGTTAAAATCATATTTTGGTAATTCCTATTCACATGCTAGTATCAGTATAGTTATGTAACCGATGCGATATGCCAGACATGTCTAGGGACAAGTGTATTCATCTACTAGTCAACTATGTATCTCAATCCACGTAGAGTAGTATTGCGAAGGGCGAACCAAGCGCACTATGTCTAGCTAGACCATAATACAATGATTTTGATTAGACAATTTGTATTAGTGTGGTTGATCATACCCCAATAACACATATGTCATGAACAAGCTCGATAAAAGATTAAGCTTACAAAACTAGGCTGTAATAGCAGCATAAGTCAAGGTAGTTCAGAAAAATAGGAATGCACTAGATTATGATGAGAGAAGTTACAAAATAATTCAAGTCACAAGAGGTAAGACTCTATAGTCTCTTACAGTTGTCATACTAATTCCTTGTCTAAGTCGCTAGTTGACCAAAATAGGGTATTGGCTTCTAAAATTTACAGTTTGGATAAATATTATCTTCTCATTCAACTATACTTTATTAAGGAGTCAAGAGGACTATGTGATACTACCCAACTTATAACAATAAACTAATAATGTAATTGCATTAAGGGGATTCTTCAGAATAACCTGGTCCTTGTAAATAAGATAGAACTCTTTGTTGAGAAAAGATCTTGGTACTCATTAAGGTCTCCTATTATATAAGTAACGGTCATCTTAAGTCTTAGTCATGGTGCTTATAGGACAAGTGTCAACATTAAGAATGGAAGTGCCATGCATCACTATAGGACACGGTCTACAAATTTGACTAACAGGTATAACTCCTCCTTCGGTAAGAATTCTAACACAACTAGACAAAGGTGTGGAGGCAATGTTGTGTTTGGAAATAAAACCAGATGATATGAATGAGTGGGTGGCTCCCGTATCAACAATGTCACAGCAGAAAAAGCAAGAGTGATACCTGCTATGACATCAATCTATTGATTCATGTCATCCACTTCCATTACAAAAGCTTGTCCATTCCTCTGTGGTTGTCCCTGTCTGGCTCTCGCGAATTGATCTTCCTGTGTAGGTAGCGGTGGTCCTCGCTGAAATTCCCCTGCTGCTAGAGGTTGAGGTGCTCCTGGTCTCACCGTTTGCTGAGCTTGCTTCGGTGCTGGAAGCGCTAGCCTCTGTGCTGGCGGTAGGAGTGTTAATGCTTGTTGCATAGGACAGTCTTTCATTATATGCTATCCGAAACCATATCTCATACATTGTCCTAAGCGAGTTTGACAGTCCCTCATAATATGTCCGTGTTTCCCATAATAATGGCAGTGGGGCTTCTCTGGGATCTGGTATGGTCCTGCTTGGTGCTGGTACTGCTGTTGCTGAGCTAAAGGACGTCGGTTAGGTCCTCCTTGTTGTATTTTTGCTGGTCCTTGTTGTATCCTCAGCCGACCTCCTTTTCCTCTGCTGATGGTTTCTTGTAATCTGGCTTCTGTTAGTAATTCGGCATAAGAGATTCGGGACTGGGAGCTAGTGTAGTGTTGTATCTCCTGAGTTAGTCCACGATGAAACCTCTTAGCCTTAGCCAAGTCATCAGGTATCAAGGCAGCGCCATATTTACTGAGACGACTAAACTCAGCATCATATTCATCCACTGTTCTGTTCCTCTGCTCCAGGTGGAGAAACTGATCGTACAATGCATCTCTGACGGTGTCCGGGAAGTATTTCCTTTCAAAGCACTCCAAGAACTGCTCCCAAGTATGGTATGTGCCCAACTGGCAGTCCATGGATTCCTACCAGTGATGAGCATTACCATCTAGAAGCGTCCTTACTGTAGCGCCCCGTTCTTCCGGTGCGGAGATCGCGGCTAAGAAATACGAGACGGTATCGTTCGATCGGGATAGATTGAATTAAGAACTCGTCCTCGTTATGGATTTGTTTCTTCGGAATCGATTCCCATATTCAGTGGACCGTGCCTCCGGGATTGACTTAGCGGCAGAGTCAGGAGGGACCTCTCCGCTGCTATCTTTTATTGCCTCGGTTTTCGATGTCGCTTGTTGCTTTCGTGCTTTGAGTTGGTTTTAGGATTTGCTTGTTTTCCTTGAACGGTTTCGATGGTTTTCATTATTTTCGTTCATTGACTTGCACTTCTATTCCGAGATTGGAAAGAGAGGAAGAAGTATTAATCGAGCTGTTCGTGTGCAGGTGAACGAGCAGTAGGCGGCTTACGAGCGGAGTCGTGAAGCGCCTCTTTCCTTCTCCCTTCCAACAATCCAAGTGAGTGGCTACCAACCCGATTAGCTAGCCCTGCTTCCAAGCTTCACGCCCTAAAAATCTGCATTCTTCTTTGCCCCGATCAAACGATACCAAGTAATAATAAAAGAAACCAAGATAAAAGAGAATAGACTTGGTTAATACTGCTTGCCAATCAAACTCGTGAACGGTTACTTACTTGCATGCTTGTTCGTTCGGAATGTTCATCATATGCATCAATTGTAGTTAGAATATATCTTCTTCTATAAATTGTGCTATTATGAATCATATCGTGTATGCGCATAACTGTTCCTAGAGGCTATGCAAAATGAATCATGCATTACTCGTGTTGCCTCAACTGTGTGAAGTGATAATTTAACTAAGCATCGTGTGTTCGATCACGGACAACTTGTGCACAAGGATATAAGTTCTGCGGACGGTCGCTGGGGCACTGGCACCGATTCGATCCGGGCAGACTTCGTGTTTATAGTCAATCGTGTGCGGACGGGATAACTTGTAACGCATCGTGTTTTATGAGCTCCTCGTATTTTCTCGTTGCATGCTATCCTTGTCCTTGACTAGTCCATTATGGCATCAAGCCAGTGATCCTCATGTGTATATGCTTGCACGCCTCGTGTGTTTATCGTATGAATATGGCTTGCAATGCATCGTGTGCTTATCGTGTATATTTAAACCTGTTGCAAACTAACTTGTGTCTTCGTGGCAGGGAAGGCATTGTAAGTATTGTGCAGGTGATTCAGACGGGCAGGTAAAATCCACCGAACGGTGGCTAGTTCATTTCAGCATCATACTTATATACTGTTGCTTGTAAATAAACTAAGGCAAGATAGAAACCCACCAAAACATGCATGCTTCATTAAAACAACATGTTGATTGGTATAGTCAGGTTAGCTCGCCTTCACCAGTATGTTTCGACATGTTGACTCTCGTTGAAACAGGTTCTCCGCACCAAAGCGAACTGAGCGAGGAGCCGAAGTCGTCTTCCCGATCCAGTCCAGCTGTTGGCGCATCTTCATCATGCCCCTTTGAAAGCATTTTGAACCAGGAGCTTGTACTCTTCATACACAATGCAGCTCCGTGGCAAAGCTGTCCTCCAGCCCGGAGGTCTTTATCATTTTGAAGTTTATAAAAGGATATAATGTACAGGACTGCTATCTCATTTTGAGTCAACACTTTTGTAAGCCCGTGCGGCATATTAGCTGACTCGTTCAAAAGTTTGTAATAGATGTTCATTATCAATAAAGAGAACTTTTCCATGTTTCAAATCTGTGTTTCAATTTATCTGCGTACTCTGAATATGTGCTTGCTATGCAAATCATTAAACCCTTGTGCGGGCGCAACCCCAGGCCCGTACGGCGGTCATGATTCGGGGGACGCCTCAAACAATTCTACGGAATCGGGTCATGACATAGTGGTATCAGAGCACAGATTCAAGTTCCTTAGACTTTGTGCTGGAAAAGTTCCTTTAACGATCAATTCCTGTGCGAACTCTTGAACTCGCTAGGCCAAAATGAGATACGTTCATGCAATAAGTCCATAATACATTATGATTCTAATATAATTTACCTTCTTTTGAAGGAATGGTACCAGCGCAATCTGCAGCGCAAGCACCAAACGAAACACAGGAAAGTAGTTCGGGCACTTCGGGAAGCTCTCGGAGCCAGCGAGGCATATCTCAAGTCGACCCGCTTGAGCGGGTAATGCAAATGTTAGAATCGCAACGACAAAGAGATAATGCTCGCCAAGCCAAGTTCGAAAGCAATTTAGAGACCCGATTCTCAGTCCAACAGAAGCAGGTAGATACCCTGCAACAAATCATTCAGACTTTGGCTGCCAACCATTCCGCCGCAACAACAACGACTTCGGTGGAACAGCCCGTGCTTGAAGTAGAGACGCCACAAATTCCAAGGCCGAGGGATGTGACTGCCTTCAACTTGGGACACTTCAAGAAAGTCTGCAACACCCCATTCAACGGGACTGAGGACCCAGTGGTAGCTCTAGATTGGCTAGCCGAACTTGAAGATCATTTCGCTCTGCTAGAGATCCCCGAAGAGAAGTGCGTCGCCTGCGTGCAACTTCAGCTCCGCCTCAACGTGCACGATTGGTGGAACGTGCATCGACGATCTCTCCAATTTGATCACGGAGAGGAGGCGATCTCGTGGACAACTTTTTGTGCCGCGTTTGAAGATGAGTTTATACCCCCTCCAGTGCAACGTCAAATGGAAAACGAGTTCGTGCAGCTGCGGCAGGCCAGTATGACAGTTAAGCAATATTCTGCCGAATTCAACCGACTCTCCAAATTTGCTAGGGCCTATTTACCTGATGCAGCGAGTCGAACTAGAAGGTTTGAAGGCGATTTGCGCCCTGCCATTCACGGGCACGTAGTCGTTCATCAGTATCGTACAATGCGTGAAGTCATGAATCACGCCTTATCTCTCGAACCACATTATCCTCACGTTCCTGCCGGCGCTGTGCATACCTACAATCACAAACGCCAAAGCAACGACAGAGGAAACAATGCTGCAAAGCGTACGAACAACGGTGACAAACATAGAGAAAAGTTAGACAAAGTATGTCACTTCTGCAGGCGGCCGGGGCACGCAATAGATACGTGCCGCCTGAAACTTGGGTTATGTTTAGTTTGCGGTGAAGCAAACCATACCGTTCGTGACTGTCCATTGAGCCGTCTCAATAACTGTCACTCGCAACAGAATAATCTCTAACGGTAGGTTCTATCCTAAGTTTTGGGACAAAACTTCCAATTGGTTGGGTAGGATGTAGCGCCCCGTTCTCCCGGTGCGAAGATCGCGGCTAAGAAATATGAGATGGTATCGTTCGATCGGGATAGATTGAATTAAGAACTCGTCCTCGTTATGGATTTGTTTCTTCGGAATCGATTCCCATATTCAATGGACCGTGCCCCCGGGATCGACTTAGCGGCAGAGTCAGGAGGGACCTCTCCGCTGCTATCTTTTATTGCCTCGGTTTTCGATGTCGCTTGTTGCTTTCGTGCTTTGAGTTGGTTTTGGGATTTGCTTGTTTTTCTTGAACGGTTTCGATGGTTTTCATTATTTTCGTTCATTGACTTGCACTTCTATTCCGAGATTGGAAAGAGAGGAAGAAGTATTAATCGAGCTGTTCGTGTGCAGGTGAACGAGCAGTAGGCGGCTTACGAGCGGAGTCAAGCGCCTCTTTCCTTCTTCCTTCCAACAATCCAAGTGAGTGGCTACCAACCCGATTAGCTAGCCCTGCTTCCAAGTTTCACGCCCTAAAAATCTGCATTCTTCTTTGCCCCGATCAAACGATACCAAGTAATAATAAAAGAAACCAAGATAAAAGAGAATAGATTTGGTTAATACTGCTTGTCAATCAAACTCATAAACGGTTACTTACTTGCATGCTTGTTCGTTCGGAATGTTCATCATATGCATCAATTGTAGTTAGAATATATCTTCTTCTATAAATTGTGCTATTATGAATCATATCGTGTATGCGCATAACTGTTCCTAGAGGCTATGCAAAATGAATCATGCATTACTCGTGTTGCCTCAACTGCGTGAAGTGATAATTTAACTAAGCATCGTGTGTTCGATCACGGACAACTTGTGCACAAGGATATAAGTTCTGCAGACGGTCGCTGGGGCACTGGCACCGATCCGATCCGGACAGACTTCATGTTTATAGTCAATCGTGTGCGGACGGGATAACATGCAACGCATCGTGTTTTATGATCTCCTCATATTTTCTCGTTGCATGCTATCCTTGTCCTTGACTAGTCCATTATGACATCAAGCCAGTGATCCTCATGTGTATATGCTTGCACGCCTCGTGTGTTTATCATGTGAATATGGCTTACAATGCATCGTGTGCTTATCGTGTATATTTAAACCTGTTGCAAACTAACTTGTGTCTTCGTGGCAGGGAAGACATAGTAAGTATTGTGCAGGTGATTCAGACGGACAGGTAAAATCCACCGAACGGTGGCTAGTTTATTTCAGTATCATACTTATATACTGTTGCTTGTAAATGAAATAAGGCAAGATAGAAACCCACCAAAACATGCATGCTTCATTAAAATAATGTGTTGATTGGTATAGTCAGGTTAGCTCACCTTCACCAGTATGTTTCGATATGCTGACCCTCGTTGAAACAGGTTCTCCGCACCAAGGCGAACCGAGCGAGGAGCCGAAGTCGTCTTCCCGATCCAGTCCAGCTGTTGGTGCATCTTCATCGCGCCCCTTTGAAAGCATTTTGAACCAGGAGCTTGTACTCTTCATACACAATACAGCTCCGTGGCAAAGCTGTCCTCCAGCCCGGAGGTCTTTATCATTTTAAAGTTTATAAAAGGATATAATGTACAGGACTGCTATCTCATTTTGAGTTAACACTTTTGTAAGCCCGTGCGGCATATTAGCTGACTCGTTCAGGAGTTTGTAATAGATGTTCATTATCAATAAAGAGAACTTTTCCATGTTTCAAATCTGTGTTTCAATTTATCTGCGTACTCTGAATATGTGCTTGCTATGCAAATCATTAAGGCCTTGTGCGGGTGCAACCCCAGGCCCGCACGGCGGTCACGATTCGGGGGATGCCTCAAACAATTCTACGGAATCGGGTCATGACATAGTGATATCAGAGCACAGATTCAAGTTCCTTAGACTTCGTGCTGGAAAAGTTCCTTTAACGATCAATTCCTGTGCGAACTCTTGAACTCGCTAGGCCAAAATGAGATACGTTCATGCAATAAGTCCATAATACATTATGATTCTAATATAATTTACCTTCTTTTGAAGGAATGGTACCAGCATAATCTGTAGCGCAAGTACCGAACGAAACACAGGAAAGTAATTCGGACACTTCGGGAAGCTCTCGGAGCCAGCGAGGCATATCTCAAGTCGACCCGCTTGAGCGGGTAATGCAAATGTTAGAATCGCAACGACAAAGAGATGATGCTCGCCAAGCCAAGTTCGAAAGCAATTTAGAGACCCGATTATCAGTCCAACAGAAGCAGGTAGATACCTTGCAACAAATCGTTCTGACTTTGGCTGCCAACCATTCCGCCGCAACAACAACGACTCCGGTGGAACAGCCCGTGCTTGAAGTAGAGACGCCACAAATTCCAAGGCCGAGGGATGTGACTGCCTTCAACTTGGGACACTTCAAGAAAGTCTGCAATACCCCATTCAATGGGATTGAGGACCCAGTGGTAGCTCTAGATTGGCTAGCCGAACTTGAAGATCATTTCGCTCTGCTAGAGGTCCCCGAAGAGAAGCGCGTCGCCTGCGCGCTACTTCAGCTCTGTCTCAACGCGCACGATTGGTGGAACGTGCATCGACGATCTCTCCAATTTGATCACGGAGAGGAGGCGATCTCGTGGACGATTTTTTGTGCCGCGTTTGAAGGAGTTTATACCCCCTCCAGTGCAACGTCAAATGGAAAACGAGTTCGTGCAGCTGCGGCAGGGCAGTATGACAGTTAAGCAATATTCTGCCGAATTCAACCGACTCTCCAAATTTGCTAGGGCCTATTTACCTGATGCAGCGAGTCGAGCTAGAAGGTTTGAAGGCGGTTTGTGCCCTGCCATTCACGGGCACGTAGTCGTTCATCAGTATCGTACAATGCGTGAAGTCATGAATCACGCCTTATCTCTCGAACCACATTATCCTCACATTCCTGCCGGCGCTGTGCATACCTACAATCACAAACGCCAAAGCAACGACAGAGAAAACAACGCTGCAAAGTGTCCGAACAACGGTGGCAAGCATGGAGAAAAGTTAGACAAAGTATGTCACTTCTGCAGGCGGCCGGGGCACACAATAGATAAGTGCCGCCTGAAACTTGGGTTATATTTAGTTTGCAGTGAAGCAAACCATACCGTTCGTGACTGTCCATTGTGCCGCCTCAATAACCGTCGCCCGCAATAGAATAATCCCTAACGGTAGGTTCTATCCTAAGTTTTGGGATGAAACTTCCAATTGGTTGGGTAGGATGTAGTGCCCCGATCTCCCGGTGCGGAGATCGCGGCTAAGAAACACGAGACGGTATTATTCGATCGGGATAAATTGAATTAAGAACTCGTCCTCGTTATGGATTTGTTTCTTCGGAATCGATTCCCATATTCAGTGGACCGTGCCCCCGGGATCGACTTAGCCGCAGAGTCAGGAGGGACCTCTCCGCTGCTATCTTTTATTGCCTCGGTTTTCGATGTCGCTTGTTGCTTTCGTGCTTTGAGTTGGTTTTGGGATTTGCTTGTTTTCCTTGAACGGTTTCGATGGTTTTCATTATTTTCGTTCATTGACTTGCACTTCTATTCCGAGATTGGAAAAAGAGGAAGAAGTATTAATCGAGCTGTTCGTGTGCAGGTGAACGAGCAGTAGGCGGCTTACGAGCGGAGTCGTGAAGCGCCTCTTTCCTTCTTCCTTCCAACAATCCAAGTGAGTGGCTACCAACCCGATTAGCTAGCCCTGCTTCCAAGCTTCACGCCCTAAAAATCTGCATTCTTCTTTGCCCCGATCAAACGATACCAAGTAATAATAAAAGAAACCAAGATAAAAGAGAATAGACTTGGTTAATACTGCTTGTCAATCAAACTCGTGAAGGTTACTTACTTGCATGCTTGTTCGTTCGGAATGTTCATCATATGCATCAATTGTAGTTAGAATATATCTTCTTCTATAAATTGTGCTATTATGAATCATATCGTGTATGCGCATAACTGTTCCTAGAGGCTATGCAAAATGAATCATGCATTACTCATGTTGCCTCAACTGCGTGAAGTAATAATTTAACTAAGCATCGTGTGTTCGATCACGGACAACTTGTGCACAAGAATATAAGTTCTGCGGACGGTCGCTGGGGCACTGGCACCGATCTGATCCAGGCAGACTTCGTGTTTATAGTCAATCGTGTGCGGACGGGATAACTTGCAACGCATCGTGTTTTATGAGCTCCTCGTGTTTTCTCGTTGCATGCTATCCTTGTCCTTGACTAGTCCATTATGGCATCAAGCCAGTGATCCTCGTGTGTATATGCTTGCACGTCTCATGTGTTTATCGTGTGAATATGGCTTGTAATGCATCGTGTGCTTATCGTGTATATTTAAACCTGTTGCAAACTAACTTGTGTCTTCGTGGCAGGGAAGGCATGGTAAGTATTGTGCAGGTGATTCAGACGGGCATGTAAAATCCACCGAATGGTGGCTAGTTTATTTCAGTATCATACTTATATACTGTTGCTTGTAAATGAACTAAGGCAAGATAGAAACCCACCAAAACATGCATGATTCATTAAAACAACGTGTTGATTGGTATAGTCAGGTTAGCTCGCCTTCACCAGTATGTTTCGACATGCTGACCCTCGTTGAAACAGGTTCTCCGCACCAAGGCGAACCGAGCGAGGAGCCAAAGTCGTCTTCCCGATCCAGTCCAGCTGTTGGCGCATCTTCATCGCGCCCCTTTGAAAGCATTTTGAACCAGGAGCTTGCACTCTTCATACACAATGCAGCTCCGTGGCAAAGCTGTCCTCCAGCCCGGAGGTCTTTATCATTTTGAAGTTTATAAAAGGATATAATGTACAGGACTGCTATCTCATTTTGAGTCAACACTTTTGTAAGCCCGTGCGGCATATTAGCTGACTCGTTTAGGAGTTTGTAATAGATGTTCATTATCAATAAAGAGAACTTTTCCATGTTTTAAATCTGTGTTTTAATTTATCTGCGTACTCTGAATATGTGCTTGCTATGCAAATCATTAAGGCCTTGTGCGGGCGCAACCCCAGGCCCGCACGGCGGTCACGATTCGGGGGACGCCTCAAACGATTCTACGAAATTGGGTCATGACGCTTACACCCGTCATCCACAGCTCTGTAGGTAGTTGCGATGCCTCTAATAACTTTCGAGCGTGAGTGATCTAGTTGGTAGTTTCTTCTGGGCCCTCAATGCCTTTGTATAGCTCGGACCTATTTGTATAAAGTCCTTTACTGAACCAACCTTAGCTCGAGGTACTGGAGCTAGTGTTTGAGCTGGTACAGTAGTCTTTGCAGCCATTCTTTCAAGAGATGCTAGGAACTCTTATCTTTGTTCTGCTGCTTGCTATCTCTGCTCTGCAGCTAGTGTGGTGGCCTGTTGTCGCTGTTCCTGCATTATCATCTGGAAGAATTGGAACAGTTGTGCCTGGCCATCCCGCGGTGTCGATGAGACTGAAAGGTTTCCATTAGGTGGAACGAAAAGATCAGATGGAACTGGACTGTGAATCTGTCCATCTGATCCCGAAAATCTAGGAATTGTTGAGGTCCCTCCTTGAGTCTGACCATTGACTCCAGGAGTTGTGTCACCATCGGTGAAAGTACATCCCTTCTACCTAATATGATCTTATTGTAGCCAAACATTTCTAACTCAAGTGGTTAAGGTGGGAGGCATTTTCTTTGGTTGGGTGGATTCAATTCCTCGGGACAACGATATTATAATAAATTCTAATTAAAAAATTCAACAAATATTTTTTTCGCACGTGCATTTAACGTGCACGTTACTAGTTTCAAATAAGTGACTCACTCATAATTTATTTATACCTACTTTAGTTTCAGGCGTTCTCAATCAGCAAGGCCTCACTATAATGTTCTCAATATAATAAAATCATTTGGAGTACTATAAAGTTAAATATCTATAGATTAATAAAGTTTAAAATAGTTTTTCCAATAATTTAGTAAATATAAAATAATTTATTATTTTATCTATTAACTAAAAACTTGTCGATTTATAAAGTTTTTTTTAAAATATTATACATTGTATTTAGTTTCTCGTTTTACGAACTAATAATTATATGTAAAAAAAATATAAAATTTATACATCAACTATTGTATATCGTTTAATATATTACATTATTTCATTCTATGAACATCTAATGAAGCAAAAACTCTTGTAGTTTCTCATTTTACGAACTAATAATTCTATATATTTGTTTAATCAACTAAATTCATACATCTACTTTTTAAGATATAGTGTGCATTATTCAATGTACTACATTATTTTATCAGAAAATTTACTGTAGCAAAATTAATTTATATTAAATTAATACAAACGAAACAAGTTTACCTAAATTAAAAATAAAGAAACAATCCGCCAACTCAGTTGGCGGAAAACAGACGCAGCTGACATGTGTGTATAGCAAAAGGCAAACGTGGGTCCCAACATGGGCCCACTGCTCAATTTCTGCCAACCGAGTTGGCAGAATTTGGACAGTGGGGCCCGCGGGTTGGGGTGGTTTGGTTTGTTTTATGAATTTTTTCAATTAGTTATGTTTTGGTTTTTTTATTTAGTTTTTTCTATTTAGTTTTATTTTGGATTTTAATTTTTTTATTTAGTTTTTTTTGATTTAGTTTAGTTTTGGAATTTGGTTTAAGAAAAATTACTTTAACGAAATAAAATTTAAATAAATTAATTGTAAAAAAAATTTTAGAAAAAAGAAAAAGAAAAAGAAACGGT
The DNA here is from genome assembly GCA_036927795.1 of Iris macrosiphon. NCBI lineage: Eukaryota > Viridiplantae > Streptophyta > Magnoliopsida > Asparagales > Iridaceae > Iris > Iris macrosiphon. Next base: position 177,701,926 of record JAYESA010000013.1, on the reverse strand, counting down.
CTATTTTTTTTTTGAAAATTGTAAAGAAATTTTTTATGTTTGCAATGTTTGATAAGAAAAGAAAACTAAATAAAGAAAAAAACTAGTAATTTTTGTGTCCTCTAAGGCTTAGTTTATTTTAATGGTTTAGTTTTTTTTTATATAAAAAAAATAAGAAGACTAATTAAAGAAGAAATACAAATAATAGGTTGGGGAATGATTTGGTTTTTATTTGGATTTGAAATTGGGTCTGGGTCTATGAATTTGTGTTGGTTTAGTAGTTGGTTTATGTCCAACGGCTATTTTACAACCGCTATTTCAACAGCTCTTTTATTTTTCCAACGGCTCTTTTATTTTTCCAACGTTCATATCCAAGGTTCGTCTAACGTTCATTTCGAAGTTACCTATATAAACGTAGTATTTGTTTCATATCATCATATCAAACATTGCAAACAAATTTTTTATTTCTTTCCATACAAAGTTTCTTTCTTTCCACACAGGAGAAGCTCAGTTCAATATACAATATTTGAAGTCCATTTTTTTTGTTGCCATGGATCGAAGTATAACAATATTATTCTCGTTTGGTGGTGTACTAAAGGGTTAGCTTATGAAGGAGGTTTAGTTGAAGTTCTTTTAATTGATCGAGATATTTCGTTTGATAATTTAAGTAATCTAATAATTAAAAAATTTTCTATTGACTATGAATTTTTATTGATACATATTTATCTATCTAATTGTATAAATTTAGTTAGTGAGGAAGAATGGAAATTTATTCTTGAAGTTAATATACAATCACCGTATATTAATATTTTTGTGACTCCACTACCACCACCACCAAGAATTAGTAGTGCTCCTAGTTCTTCTCACAAAGTTATTTCATTTACTGAAGAAGAACATAGAGTAGATGATGGTAATACCGACAATGAAAATAGTAATAATTTAATAGAAAATATAGATGATGAACTTGATGATAATGTTGATAGTTTAAACAATTTATTCATTGGAAGAGAATTCATGCATTTAGAAGTTTTATTAGTGATATAGCAATTGCAAAAATAATTTGTTGCAGGGCTACTAGAAACAATGCCAGTGGAATTATATATAAATGTAACGTTTCTAGTTGTAACTGGAGAGTGTACGCTAAAGCCATTGGCAACGGCGAAACATTCGTCATTAGTACGCTAGAAAATGTACATTCTTGTTTAGGTGAGCTTACAACGGGAAATCATCCATTAGCGACAACTATATGGGTTAAGAATAAGATTATTGATAAAATTCATGATAATCAGTCGTATAGTCCATCGCATGTTATAAAGGATATCTATAGGGAACACCGAATATATATTAAATATTGTAAAGCTTGGAAAGATAGAGAAATTGCTTTATCAGAAATAAATTATAGTTATATTGATGCATATAGTAGTCTTGAAGATTATGCTTTTACAATCATTGAGACAAATCCAGGTAGCATATGTTATATAAAGACTACAGAAAATAATAAGTTTCAAACAATTTTTATTTGTTTCAAGGCATGCATTGATGGCTTTTTAAGGGGATGTTTACCTGTGGTTAGTACTGATGCTACATTTCTTTCCTCTAAATTTCAAGGTATTTTATTTATTGCGTGTGCTCATGATCCTAACTATAAATTATATCAAATTGCTTATGTTGTTGCTGAGAGCAAAAACACGGATTCTTGGACTTGGTTTTTAAACGATTTAAAAATATCTTTTGAAGGTAGTTTTAATGCGTGAGATACAATTTCTTTTATATCAGATAAACAGAAATGAATAATAAATAACATGCGTGCTACTTTTTCAGAATTACCTCATTTTTATTGTATTCAACATTTTAAACAAAATTTAAAACAAATATGTAGATTGCCTTATTTTTAACGTAAATTAGACTACCTTGCAAGATGTTATAATGAGACATATGCGAATATTTGCTTTGAAACAATTAAGGCTGAAAATATCAATGTTTACAATTGACTTGTTGGAGTAAATGATGAAACTCGTGTTTTTTTTACAACTAGATAACGACTTATTCTCTTTTTCCTAGATTAGATATTAACACGTCGAACCTTACCGAATGCTTTAATAACTGGTTAAAAACTTACGCGATAAACCAATAACAATACTACTTGATGGTATTCGAGCCAAAATTATAACACTTAGGAAAAATATCGACAAAAAAATGAAAATCTTGCAACTAATTATTGTCCGAAGATGTTAAATATTATGGCCAGTATCACAAGAAAAAGACACCAGCTACAAATATTGAGTATAGTTGGTTATTTGTTTGAAATACTAGATCGTGAAACAAACAGAACATATGTTGTTAACTTAAATAAAAATATTGTACATATTTTAAATGGTATCATACTTGTCTGCCATGTGTACATGTATGTTATGCTTGTAATTCTAAAAATATTAGCATCGAGAGTTGTTATCCAGGTATTTTTTCCAAGAAGCATTAAGAAGCGTATATGAGCCGCACATGGAACCAATTCCAGTCCCGTACAACATTAAAAGTAAATTGGTTATAGGCGACATTGGAGTACCAAATGTACGACGGAAAGCGGGAAGACCAAAGAAGAACTGCATCATGACGAAGGAGCAATCTTCAAGAGATCTCCGATGTAGCAACTGTAATGGTTTAGGACACAATAGAAGAAGATGTACCAACCAACCAACCAAAAGAATAAATGTATATGCATAGATTTTCTTAGAAAAGTTATAAGTTCATTGATGTAATTTTATTTCTAATACATAAATTTCTAATAAAACCTAGAGGTACAAGATTTTCATTCTCTACCTCTTGCCATCCTGTCATAATACCTACGAGGCCTTGGCCTAAGACCAGGTCTTACTTCTTAGTGCACTTTGTTGTTGTTCTTCCTCCTCTTCTTACAACTCACTCCTCCCCCAAACTTCTCCTCTTTATTTCATTACTCCTCTCATTTACTTCCTCCCTCCACGAGACATGTCTCTGACTCATTATCTTTACTCTCCCATGTCTCTTCTTCTTTTTTCTTGTCAAGTCTCTTCTTCTTTTTTCTTGTCAAGTCACTTGTCTCTCAATTTTTTTTGTAGACTTTCTTGTCTCTTCTCCTTTATACTTTAGTTACTTTATTACGTAATATTAGCTCATTCCTCGTTAAACCAAACTGAAACAATAGCCGTTGGACATAAACCAACTCCTGAACCAACACCAATCAATAGACCAAGACCAAATTTCAAACCCAAATAAAAATCAAACCATTTGCCAAACCCAAATAAAAATCAAACCATTTGCCAACATGTTATTTGCCTTTCTTCTTTACTTAGTCATCTTTTTTTTCATATAAAAAAATCTAAACTATTAGAAAACACTAAGTCTTAGAGGACACAAACAAAATACTAGTTTTTTTTTCTTTACTTAGTTTTTTTTTTCTTATCAAAATAAACTTTAAACTTTAATATGAGAAAAAAAACTAAGTAAAGAAAAAAATACAAAAAATTCCACAAAAATCCAAAAATAAACTAAATAGAAAAAAAAACTAAATAAAAAACCAAAACATAACTAATTAAAAAACTCATAAAATAAACCAAACCACAAACCAAACCAAACCACACCAACCAACCGCGGGCCTCACTGCCCAATTTTTGCCAACTTAGTTTGCAAAAATTGAGCAGTGGGTCCAGGTTGGGGCCCACGTTTTCCTTTTACTATACACGTTGTCACGTCCCAGTCCCAAAATATCGAGGGACTAGACACGTGGCAATGGCCAGCAGCACACATCGATGGACAAACCCAATTTAATGGACCCATCATGGTGTACTTAAGCTGTAATACAACAATAAGGTCTAAATAACAAGTCATAATCTAATCTCATCCACAGAAATGAAAACATCAATATCCGTAAAATAAAATATAATCATCATCAAGTCTCAATAAAGTAAATCGGGGAACAACCCGATAATATGTCTGATATAATTTAAACGAGAAATAAAAGAGTCTAATAACAGCCAAGACTGAGTATAGAATAAGCAGGTACTCAGGAGAAATCCTCAGCGATCACCTCGTCCCCGGGTTCTGGTACTGCTCCAAAGATTGCTTCTGTCCCGTACACCTCAGGGTAGATCTCCTCTGCTAAACCTGGGGACATAATCCGGATCCAGGTCCTCAGGGGACATAACAAGGTACAAAATAACTCAAGCCAAAATAAATGCAGTGCAGCAATAAATGAATCAATAAGGTAAACTATATAACCACTAAGTGATATGCAATATGAGAGCATTAATCATACTCAGGCTGAGACTACTATAGGCTCTGTGTCGGGAAAACCCATAGCAGTATTCTCTCGAAGGGCCAGTAATGTGCCAAAGCTCTGTGTCAGAGTCTAAGAAACCTCCAGTAATGTAATATATATATATATATATATATATATATATATATATATATATATATATATATATATATATATATATATAATCAGCCTTTTGTATGGTAAATCTCTCCCCACCCAATGTAATCATACGTCTCATGTTCACGATGTCTTATGTCCATGTCACGCAAGATCATATCTAATGCAGCAAGTCATAATGAGATCTAAGCATGTATAAAGTATATGTCACAAAACCTGTATCCTATACAGAATCACCACGAATATCTCAGAAAGATTCTGTCTCATGAATAGTGTCAAGTGTCCTATGGTATGACGTACTTGATAATGCAAGCACGAGAATGTATAGGGTCTCGATATCCATGTCTAGGTGACGTTACACAATTCCGCGTACGGCGTTGACACCTGAATATTATTCGGACGTTAAGTAATGTCACACGGTCATAGGTTGAACAGATACAACATATAAATAAATCAAGAAAATAACATGTAGCAATTACTGCGAGATTGGCAAGGTACACTTGCCTGGGGTTTGATTACCAACTGCTGCTCTGGTATCCGCAGGATCTGCAGGTACTCCTTCGGTTGCTGAAATAAACGTTACCATCAGGTTCAGAAGATATCAAATTACTAGAATTGTCTGTTCATAAGTCCAATTTGAAGACAGGGACAAAAGTGACAGTTTCTGGTCAAAGTGGCGTCCACATGTGGCCTGCTTCACACCGAAAAATGTGCCAGAGACAATATTCTCCAAATTTATCAAACTTAGTATCTACAAGTCCAGAACGACGATACGAACCCAACGGAATGTCCAAAACTGGATTTCGATGAGCCGATCACAAAATCGTACGTCAAGTAGAGCCGTGGGGCCCACGATACGCGATTTTGTCAACGTTCTCAGAATCGAACCAAACTTGGGTCACAGGAATAGCGTATTGCTACGAGTTTGATGGCATAAGTTTTATTTCGATATGACATACGTACACGAAGTTACAATGAGTTCCAAAATAGGGTCGATACGGGGTGTTGTCAACGGATACGCGTTGATTCCGGTGTGCACGCACATCCAAATCAACTTTCGTAAAATTTTACACGTCCGTATTAACGGTGCGCACCTTTCGGTGAAGTCCGCACACGACCAAGTCATCCCGTTTAGCGGGACGTACCCAGTTCCGAGAAATTTGAGTTTCTAAATAACCAATATTTTGGTCATTTTTACCCTCAAATTTAATACAATTTACAGCACGATAAATTAATCTAAAAACAGGGTTTAAAACTTAGTCATATAGTCTAATTAATTATTCAAGCTAATTTTGAAAATATTAAGCAGGTTAGTCGCAAAACGGTCGCAAACTGGGGAGTTCGGGACAACTTCTGAATTTTCAGAATAAGGGGATTATTTTCCTGATTTTGTGTCGCAGTTTGCGATCAACACAGGACGCGATACCCCGAGCGAGTTACACGGGGTTCGAGAGGGTCACGTGGTCTACGCGTAGGAACAGGCAGATTGAAAAATGAGGCAGCGAGGAGAGAGGACAACTCACCGGAATAGGGCGTCGGTATCGACTGAAATTGGGCGTACGCGAGGGCGCCGCGACGGAGCTCGGCCGGCGGGCTTGCTGGCGGCGGCTTGGCCGGCCTGTGGGTCGCCGAAGGTCGTCGGGGAGTTGTCGGGGAGGTCGCCGGAGCACGGTGGTGAGGTCGCCCGAGCACGGTGGTGGCTGTGAGTGGTGGTGAGGTGAGGGGGGGGGGTCGGGGTATTTATAGAAGGAGATGGAGGAGATGGGCCGGCCGTTACTGGCGGAGGAGGTGGTCGGTCGGGTAGGCGGAGAGTCGGGGTCGGCGGTGGTTGCGGGAGCGGGGGAGACACGGCTGCTGCAGGCGGTTGGCCGAGAGGGAGTCGGCGGGTTTCGGGGGAAACTTTCGGTTACTGAAGGAATGAAGATTCGGGTCGGGTTGATGCGGGTCGGGTTCGAGTTTAGATTCGAATTCAATCCAATAAGGTAAGGGTTTAATCAGGGTTGGTTCAGCATGGGTTCGGTTCAGCATTAAACCGGTTGGTTCAACCCGGTTCAGGTTGGTTTATTTTGGTTTAAATAAAAATATAGTTTTTAGGTCTTTAAAAATAGTTTTGGGGTCCAATAAATTTTAGAAAAATTGTTGTAAGTCTATTATTCTATTTTACACCAAAAAATATTATTCTCATAATATTTTAATATTTAATAAAATCATTTAAAATTATTTAATTCAGAAGAACATTTATTTTAATTCCTGAAAAATCACAAAAAATTTCAGAAAAATTCCAAAAATTTTATTTTTTAAATTCTGAAAAATTTGGTGGTTTACACAACTGTCGACTGCGGTCTGTTCTCCGCCAAATGAGTTGTCGGACTATTTTTTATTTTTAATTTAGGTAAACTTGTTTCGTTCGCATTAATTTAATATAAATTAATTTTGCTACAGTAAATTTTTTGTTATTTTATTTTATGAATATTTAACAAAACAAAAAATCTATTTGAATAAACAAAAATAATACTAATACATCGCATCATACATACAACAATGACTTCTCATCTCAAAAGAATATTTCACAACAAAGATGACATTGATATTTTAATTTATTTTTCATTGTATGAGAAAACCATATTAGAACATTTTACCATGTTAAGAAAAGTTACAAATAAAATTTAAGATGACATCAATTTCAAGATGAAACAAACAATGCTTGAGTCATATTTTAGGAAGTATCCTAGTTGAATAATAGACACTATATATAATAGAAATTAATAATTTACATATTATGTGGAACTTATATGAATTTTTTTGCAATATATTATCTTATAAATTAGTGAATTATTAGCACATTATCCCCAAGTCAAATCAGTCAAAAATACTATTTAACTGTGGTTATTAATTCATTAAGTATTAAATTATGAAGATTTTTTTTTGTCTCTAATCTAGGAATTCCTCCTTATTCGTTACTAGTCCCCACTAATTGGATCATCCCTATTAATGTGTGATGTATATGTTGTTATCTAACGTTTTACTTAAAAAAAAAATAACTAAAAGAGTCCAACTGTATCTAAGGCCATTGGAAGGCCATCTCCAATGAGAGTTTATATCTCCCATATTTGTATGGTAGAAACTTATTTTAGAAAATAATTTCCCCGATGGTGGTTTTTATTCCAATTTCAATTCTATGTGGCACTGAGGTAGGATGTAGAATTTCTACGAGGGTTTCTACATGTCAAAACTTTCATAGGAATTCTCCATCTCTGATGACAATTATTATTGGGCCACACATAATAAAATTGATCCTTTTATTTTGTGACACATAGGATAGAAATGGAGAACCATTGTAATTTTTTTTTGTTTATGCAATTTTTATGTAGAAACACTAGAATAGAAATTTACTAAAAGTACAAAGCCAAGTAGGATATAAACTCAATTTGGATAACTTTCAAATACGAACTTTGACATTTAAGTCCAAACATCGACAAAATTTACTTATTTATTTTGATGTAGTCCTCAAAATAGCTCAAAATAAAAAAAGATGAAAGAATTCAACAACCATAGTTATGAAAAGAAACACTTTCTTGCAATTTTATGATTTTTAGGAAGTTACACGTATCTTTTTTTAAAATACATATGAAACGTACTCGTTCATTTTATTCATATGTAATATCATTATATTGTTGTGATTTCAATATACTAAAAATAAAGTTATGGCTTAGTGTTTTCCTTCATCTTATTCATGTCTTTATCATTATATTGTTGAGTTAAATATACTAAAAATAAACTTATGGGTCAATATTTTTTAAATTATTATATTAATCTTATATTTTGTTATTATATTAATTTAAATTACACTTTTTTTTGGATTATGTTATTATTTTTCTCTAGAATAATACATTGGCATGAAATGTTGGAGAAAACTAAATAATAAAATAATTCCATTAATGCAAGCAATGATTTCTTAATTAAAGAACACCTGGTTTTCGAACTTATATTTATAATAAATGCTTTTTAGCCCTTCGTTTCACCTCTTATCACTATAATATGGCTGAAATAATACATTAATTTTAAAATACATTGTATTAAAGTCTGCATTGAAAAGTGGGATTAATCTCAACACCACATATCGACAAAATTGATCGGAGAGAACCACGATCTAAATTCAAGAGAGTGATGTCTATAATTGTTTCATACTCTACGTATTAAGAAGCCCAAAGACATATGATTTATTTCGTGTCATAAACTTAATTTTAATTTAGAGTGAATTATAATATGATATATGAAATTACGTTATTGATTTATAGTTTGAATGTTTTGAAACTTTGATATTGTTGTAGTTTGTTATGTCTAACTAGATATAATTGTGCCAAATATAAATTTATCTTAGAGATCACGTAGTTATCATTTGTATCCACTTATGGTTTTGTATATAAGGATAGTAGTTTACTCATTCTAACGTTAATTGCTTATATCAGTAAAAAAAAATTACTCTTTTCTTCTACAAAAGTTACTCAAGGACTCTTCCCAATTTCTGAATATAACAAGTATACATTAATAGAGATAACAAACGGTAAATTTGACATATTTGCGGATATAATAATAATAATAATAATAATAATAATAATAATAATAATAATAATAATAATAATAATGCCTATTTTAACTTAATTTTTTTGAACTTCAAACTCTAAACTATTTTAATTATTGAGTTGATACTTAAAGTTCACTTTTTCACTTAAATATCCTCAATTATCACACTTTTTAAAGTTGGCCCTAGCATAAACAAAAATACCAAATTATCCTTCTTTAAAAAATAGTTTTTAATTAAAAAAATTCTAACCCTAGTCCTCTCTCCTCAGTCCTCCCTCCTCCTTCACTTTGCTGCACCTCCGAAGGAAGGATTGATTTTTAGGGGTCCAAACCTCTTTTTGTACTCTAAATTGAAGTTATCTTGCATTTATTTTTCATACATGGTCTTGATGTGGCTATCAAATATTACAAGTTTGTTCTAGCTTAATCCAATGATTGAAAGCATCTAGATCTCAATCCTGACCCATAATATGATTTGGACATGAAAAAGTGTTCCAAAAAATATAACTTATATCTACACAAGTGTATCGATGAGTGTTATATTTTTTTGTGCAATTTTTTCAAGTAAATATCCTTTTTATCATATTTTTATTTTAATACCCTAAATTAATTTTTACCAATTTAAATACTTTAAACTATTTAAAAATTGAGTTAAACACTCTGTCAATAAATTATCACATTTAACAGTTCTGTGTATAATACATTATTGTTGATGCCTGGTTACCCCTAAAATGTTTGTAAACCATAAAAAGAAAATACTAATTTACAAAAGAAAAATCTAACACTAACCTCCCCACTTATTCCTCACTACCCCCATGCAATAGCTGGCACAATCTAGTAATAAAGTGTACGTCTATAATTTTGCTCAATCCTAAAATAACTCTAATCATCGACCGAGAAAGATATAAACCGCTATATTAATAAGAAAATTTTCCTCATGTATAATGGTGTGTTTGGTTGTAAGTAAGTGGAGTGAAGTTAAGAAAATAATTTTTGAAAAAAGTTCACTTTTTTATAGTGAGTTTTTGACATGTCGTGGTTGGTTGCAAAATTTTTGTTCCCTAGAAAGTCTTAATTCTACCACTTTATATGTTTGGTAGTATGCAAGTAAAATTTGTAATTTTATCGCATAGCAAAATGACAAGAATATATAAGCTTATTGTAATGCACTTTCATCCCATATCTTATATTCTCTTTGAGATGGAGGATGTGAGATTCAAGTTTTTGAGACGACCAAACCTACTTTATATCACATCAAGAAGTGACAATCAAACTTCACTTGCATGTAACCAGACAATTTTTTTTAAAGTGCAACAAAAAGTACAAATTTACCACTTTCACTTTACTTTTATCACTAGATTGCGTGCAACTCTATTGAAAATTATTTATAGATTTTTTTAATCTAGTTTACTCCCTAAAGAAAGAAAGAAAGAAACATGGTCAACTAATTGGGGTGGATGTTTATTCGATTAAAATTTGAGAACCACCAAGTGTGATTTAAAAATCACGTGTTAGTAAATAAAAATTTGATAATCCAAATTTAGATTTTGAAATCACACTTGAATGTTTTAAACTGAAATTGTGCAGTATAAACCCCACCTTTAATTGGTATGGTTCATTAATCCCACTTTCTTTTAAGTTATTTTTTCCTCCAACTCTTTGTGACATCAACCACTACAATATTCATGACATCCATGTTACCATCCATCGGGTGTTTAACGTCGACCATGTCATCCCATCATAGTTGTCATCAAGCCATCCACCCACTGTCTGTTGACATCATTATTGAACCCTAGATGCCTCTAATCAAGCCCAACCCATCATCTCATCATTAAAAAAAATATTACAGTTAAGACAACATAATTCTCATAGATATGGTAATTCAGACGCTTAGACTAACTTGGACATATTTGTCACATTCCGGTTCCGCAGAACCGATCATCATCGCTGGACGTGATATCATGTGAACCTAAGTTGTGTCTGCACAAGACAAGTACCAAAATGATCGACTAAAATACCTAGTTACAGAGTTGCACAAAAAGTCTCCAAGCAGAGAAGTTGAATAAAAACAAGTAATATAAATAAATTATGCTCTTTATTGATATTGAAGTAGAGGTTATAACGCCACGAAGCCGAGAATACAATCTCTCTCTCTCTCTCTCTCTCTCTCACTCTGTCACTACCACATTCCGAAAATAGGGGTATTTTTGACTTTTTACAATATTTAATATTATGGTATTTATAATTAATTAGTTGCATGATAATTATTTGTTTTGAATAAATATGTGTGATGTGTAATTAAGAATATAGTATTATATATACAGTGTCCATTTATTTTAAGCTAGCAGACTTGACCTAGAAGCCCAGTAGATGCCCACCTGTCCGAATTGTAGAATTCTGTATTTAATTATTTTATTTAGAATTTAATTCTTGGAGTTTGTAATTAATTACTGTATTTTAATTAATTATTATGCATTGCCTTTGCTTCGATAATTGGAGCACTATCCTGACTTTTGTCTTCCAACAAACTTCACCATCTTGCCCTAGACATGCCCGCTTTCAATTCTGCTATTTTTGCAACTCATAATTTTGCTCCCTGTGCATTATTTCTGGCCGCACAAAAATCGTCGCGGACGTTATTTAATAAATCCCTATTTTTCATCGTTGTGCGTTTCAATCGAAAATTGGAGGCAATCTTGACCTATTTTTCGTGCGGCCCAAATTAGGGTAATATTCTGTTCTGAGTCTTCTTCATTATTAGTATTGATGACCTGACCTGATTTTGGTCCCATGTACTCCTAATTAATTGTTGAACACAACTTGCATTTATTTCTATTTAATTTGAGGATACCATTTTATCTGATTCTGAAATTCCAATTTAATTCCAGTGCCCCCTGACCCTACAAAACACAGGACACCGAATCGCCCGCCAAATTTTTGTCATTTTATGTGTTTGTGCAATTTCCCGAATTTAAGGGGGTTAATTTGCAAATTGGCATTTTGTGTCAACACCTCATTTGTTTAAAACAATGAGGGAGCCCTATTAATATTTTAATTAAACCTTACCCTCATTTCCCACATGAATTAATTTCCCTCATGTTCAATCTGGGCCACTCATTCTAGGGGTTCAATCACCACCCTCCATCAACACCCTCTCTCCCTATTTAATGACATGTTACATCCTAAGCCCTAATCCCTAGAAAACCTAGGTAACCACACCCTCCTCAAGCCTCCACCTCCCTCTCTCATACGTAGGATTCTTCTCCTTCTTCCTTTCTTCTTCTCTTCTTTTCTTTTTCTCTTCCTTCTCCTTCTTTCTTCTCCTTCTTCTTTATTTTATTTGAATTCAGAATTCAAATAAAGGGAGAGGGGGGAAACTCAACTCTACTGTTCATTCCCCTTACTGTGCTTCCCTCCCCGACCCTGTTCCGGCGGCTCCCTCCGGCGGCGCTGTGGCTGCTCCTCCCTACAGCCGACCATCCGTCCGGCGGCAACCCGAACTCCTCCATCCCCTCCTATCCCTCCATCTCCACCGGCGGCTGCTCCAGGCCGACATCCCCCACGGCGGCATCTCCATCCATCCATCTCCGGCGGCTACCCCCTCAGTACTCCGGCGGCCGAAGACCGCTGCTGTGCTCCCCGACCACCCATCCGCAGCCGGTTGCTCCTCTGCCCATTCCCGCCGACCTGCCACATCTCCCCCTCTGCGAACTCCGACGGCGCTGCCACTGCTCCTCCCTCTCGATCTCCCTCATCTCCTCCTCCTCGTAGCACCCTACTCCGGCCAGGCGACCCCGCTGGACTGCTGCATCCTCCTTCTCACCTCCTCCTGCCGTTCTTTCCCTCCGGCGGACTTCCCTGCCGCAGTCCGGCCGGCCAGCGTGCCCAACCCACTGTAAGTTTTTCCTTCTTCTCCTCTTCCCTCTTTGTATATATATATATATATATCTTTATATATATATATATATATATGTATATATATATATATACGTACGTATATACGTATGAGTGTATATAAGTACATATATAAGTTTAGCATTTAATTGATTAATGTGAATGCATTGTATGAAAATATGTATATAGGTATTAATGTATATGTATGGTTAATTTATGTATAGTATGTATAGTATATATAATGTATGTATATTAGTATAATTAATGTGTATACGTATATGTATATATTTAAATCAATTTATATATATTTTGGTATATACTTAGTATATATTTGTTATATATATATATTGGTATATATGTATACAAACATTTTAGTATAAATATTTCTTGGTATATATATGTTAATGTATATATAATTTAATATATGTATATGTATATATTTAATTAATGCATATAAGTTTATGTATTAAATTTAACTGGTATAAATGTATATATATTTTTATGTGTATAATTATTTTGATATATATATATATATAAGTATGTATATTTTTGTATAAACCTACATATATTTATTGGTATAGTTTCATGTAGTATATGTGTAATAAAATACATATTTTGGTATAAATGTATAAATATGCAATTATGTATTTTGGTATAAATGTATAAATATATATATTCTTATAATGGGACTTATGTACATTTTTTTCATAAACAAATAATATATACTTCCACTATGTTATACCTATTTTGTATACTTTGGAATAACAATATATATGTATTATGTTTAATTATTAACAGTATGTTTAATTGGTATATGTATATGGTAGGTATTAATGATTAAAAATAGGTAATGTGTTTTATCCCTACTAGGTGACCCTAGTTGACTAGTGCCATGCCTGGCATAGCCCTGAGGCCAGTATAATTCTTCTGTGTGTTAAGGTAGCATCTGATACAAGTGTTATAATTGTGATATGTTTTTAGGACTGTTGGTTCACCAGGGAATACTCTGGAACAGGACATCCATAAATACCAGCTAAGGACCGAGGCAAGTACATTCTCTGATAATTTCCAATTCTTTGATAATTTCTATAATTTCAACAATCATGAAATGTTACAACTGAATCTTTAACACTGTGCTACACGGACTAGTATAGCTTGGATCTGCAGTCATGAGATGTTACCTTGATTATCGTATTGACATTATATACGACATTGACATTGATATTAGACATTGTACATGATAGACTTGACTTGCTCGTGTATCGTGACGTGTCATGATTGGATCCACAGTACTAGTTGGGGGCGGGGAAATTGCTAGTGAGAGATGTGATCAAATATCCATTGTATAATTAAATATTATTGGTGTTAATCATACCCCCACGTATGATTAGCCAGACTGTAGCAATCGTACATGTTCCCAAGCCGATCACATTTCGAAACTACTATTTCAAAATACTTAGAATAGATTACAGTTCCCTATTTTAAATCATATACTACATCACCGTATATGATACTGCTCCTTGTTTCTTTTCATTTTTATACATGCACTGACTGTATCATATTGCCTATTGCCTGTCTCTTTACATTGCCTGTCTCTCTTAAATTGCCATTGCATTTATTTCACTGTCTTCTCAGTAGCTAGCATGACATATTTTATTGTATTATAGACATTATCAATTAATGGAACTGTTATTTGAGAGTGTTGCTTTGCTCCTTCCTGACTGGAAATAATTTTCTAGACTATGCCTTAGAGGACCGCTGTCCGACACTTTATGGACCATATGGTGAGTAGCTGCAGACTTGGTAGTTTAGTTGTGATTCTGGAAGGTCTAGCCAGAATTATTATTTATTGTTAGTTCTTTAAGTAGACTATTTGGTACCGGATTTGTCTCCGGCATTTTGATGAGATTTGAATATTGTTGAGTTAGAATATTACTTGTTGACTTGTGTTGTGTTTAATTTTAAATTCTGTTTTGAAATCTTATCGTGCTGTAATCCTGTGATTGAGTATGTGTTCATTTCATTGTGTTATTCGTACCTCCTTATGGAGATTTGATGCTTGTGTGAGATTGGCTAGATAGAATCAAAACCTAGACAGCGTTCTACCGCCGATGCTGCGGCGTAGGCTGGACGTACCCACGCACTTGTGCCCCTAAACCGGGTGCGGGTCGTGACACGTTTTTAGTGGTGGCCCATGCAGGTCTGACTTCGCGAGTTGTGCGATGTCGTGGTAGTGTGGCATCTTTGTTACACTATTGCGTGCCTGCTATAGAATATAGGACATAGGATATTAGGATGAGAGAGGATACTCAATCATAAATTCTTGAGAGATTCCTGGGACGACCCCTTGAGAATCTTATTACCATTTCTAATTTTAATTCCTTTCCCCTTATTTTCGTCTGTTCTCGCTTGTTGATATTGAGCTTGATTCTTGTCGACCAGTTGTTAAATTTAAATTCTTGGTATCGTTGTTGAGTTGAATTTATATCGAGATGAGATTTTTTGGGCTAAAATTTACGGTATCATCTGATGACATATATTGATGAGGACAGTGAGAAAGGTAAAACGTCTACTTTGATTATGGAACCTAGAGTTTATCGCAGCCATATTAGCTGTCGTGACGAGAACGTAGGAACCTGACTTGGATGTACATACTCTAGTTATGAAACTTGGAGTCTCTCGCAGCCATACCGGTTGGCGTGGCGAGGATTCTAGATGATATGATTATAGAGTTGCATACCTTAGTTACGGAACCTGTCGTTTATCGCATCTATGCTTACTGGCGTGGCGAGGATTCTGTGTGTCATGATTTCTGACAGACGTGTATGATTATCAGGTTGTATCTTAAATTGGTTCTTAAATTATCATCTCAACACTTATCTATTTCTGTTATTCCAGGACTTTGTTCCATCGTTTCTTTTCTTTACTAGCAGTAAAGATACCTTCCGTCCTCAATCCAGTTCTTTTGAGCTCATATTCTCTAAGGATTCCTTGTTAAAATTTCCAATTTAAATCATTCCTTTGTCCGTCCATCTCACTTATTGATGTTGAATTTGATTGTTGTTAATTAGGTATTAAATTAGGATTTTGGGTTCATTGTAGGGTTTGATTTCATATCAAGATGAATTTGCAGACTGATTTATGGTATTATCTGATAATGCATGTCGATGAGGACAGCAAGGGAGATTAACACTAGGGCTATTGGACTACTAGATATGGATTCAAATTATAATTTGAAGCTTGAAAATGAATTGCATTTTTGAATTTTGAGAAGATTGAGATATTGTTATTAAAATTTTATTTTGAGGAATTCAGATTCAATTTGATGAACCTAGACAAGCTATAAGGATTTTTGGAATTGATAAAATTTTCATTTCAGTATTTAGATAATTGGTCTTGAGGAAGGTATATGCAATTTTACTTTAAAATTTATTCGAGGAGTTATTTTGAGGAATTTTATTTGAGGATAAGATTTTATAGTGGGAGAGATATATTAGTATATAAGTAGGTGAGGTGCATGTGTAAGGATCTGTTGGCTTGAGCATGATTGAGATCTCACTGCCAACTGACTTGGGTGTCAATCTAGGGTTGTATTAGAGAGAGCAGTACTTAGTATAGTGTGTTGCAATTGATATGCACTTGAGTGATAAGAATGACTAGTATCAATTATTGCAGTAGGTAAGGAAGCTAGCAGTAAGTATGCTTGTAGTAGAGTGTGGTACCTAAAGAGATAGAGGTATCAAACTTTACATGCATCATTTGACCTATGATTATGTTAGAGATAGAAGATACTGCAAGTAATATGCTTAGCAGGTTCTTTCTTTTCTTTCCTCATGTTCTTTTTGTCTTCTGATTGATTGATACCTTAGTACCGTAGCTTGTATGCATGAATTCTTGTTATAATGTAGTTAGTAGTACCCCTGATACAGAGACTGCAATACCATGACAAAAGATACCATGATCATACATATTTCCCTTAGGTTGCATGTTGTATGGTTGTAGGTAGAATTCTCTTAGACTTTGATTGTTGAGGATTTAACTGTAGTAAAGATTAACGAAGAGGTTATGACTTGACAAAGAGAGACAAGGTGCCTTAAATTTTGAGGAAAAATATTAAATTAAATAAAGAGTTGGGAATTTAATATGGCCTAATTGAAGTTTTGTTAAATCATTGATTTTTAAGAAGATTATGAAATGATTAAATTTATCATTGAATTTGAGGAATTTAAGAAGGCCATCGATATATCTATTGGACTGCAAGTTATGAACTTATATCTTGAATATTGTGTTGGAGGTTTCATAAGTATTACGTCGTTGCATATTATGTGGAAAAAAAATCGAGGAATAAGAACACAAATGGATTAGTGTTGAATTCAAATTTTAGGATGAGATTCGATTTTAGAAATATGCATTGATTGGATTTCAATTAGAGGATTGAATATTAAATTCTTGTATTTCGTTATTAACCTACAATTTTGGAGGATATTGTGCTAAGAATGGGATTTGATTTTATATTTGAAGATTTTTAGGGATATAATATTTATAGAATTTTGAAAAATTATTGTAAAATAACAATATGGAGTAGTTCATGATTATATGATTTGATGAATTTAAATTTGATGGTAGTAAATGAATAAATAAAACAATTGAGGATTTAAAAATTCGAGGATAAACATTGATTTAAATAGAGGGTTAAAAATTTAACATGGCAGGATTTATGATGTATTAATTTTCGGAAGGATATGATATGATTGAGGTTATCATTAGAATTTGAGGAAATTAAGGAGATTGTCATTAAATTATTGGATTGAAAGTTATGAATTTTAGAATGTTATATTTGAATGTCGCATTTGGAAAATCCTTAAGTATCGTATTGCCGAGTATTTTGAGGAAGGAAAAAAAAAATTTGATGGACTAATGTTTGAATTCAAAACTTGTGGGACGAGATTACAATTATATATGTGGATTGATTAAATCAAATTCGAGGAGTGGATATTAAATTTCGAGTATTGAATTACTAACTAAAACTTTCAAGGGAATTTTGATAAAAATAGACGTTGATTTCATTTCGAGGATTTTTTTTCAGGAATGAAATAATATCAGAAATTTTGAAATTATGAAAAGACCTTGCGGATTATTACCTGATGTCGTGGTTGATGAATTTAAGTTTGAGGGAAATAATAATGTGTATGATTAAATGCTACTTTGAGGATTTTAAATTTTGAGGACGAAATTCTTTTAAGGTGGGTAGACTTGTCACTACCACATTCCGAAAACAGGGGTATTTTTGACTTTTTACAATATTTAATATTATGGTAGTTATAATTAATTAGTTGCATGATAATTATTTGTTTTGAATAAATATGTGTGATGTGTAATTAAGAATATAGTATTATATATACAGTGTCCATTTATTTTGAGCTAGCAGACTTGACCTAGAAGCCCAGTAGATGCCCACCTGTCCGAATTGTAGAATTCTGTATTTAATTATTTTATTTAGAATTTAATTCTTGGAGTTTGTAATTAATTACTGTATTTTAATTAATTATTGTGCATTGCCTTTGCTTCGATAATTGGAGCACTATCCTGACTTTTGTCTTCCAACAAACTTCACCATCTTGCCCTAGACATGCCCGCTTTCAATTCTGCTATTTTTGCAACTCATAATTTTGCTCCCTGTGCATTATTTCTGGCCGCACAAAAATCGTCGCGGACATTATTTAATAAATCTCTATTTTTTATCGTTGTGCGTTCCAATCAAAAATTGGAGGCAATCTTGACCTATTTTTCGTGCGGCCCAAATTAGGGTAATATTCTGTTCTGAGTCTTCTTCATTATTAGTATTGATGACCTGACCTGATTTTGGTCCCATGTACTCCTAATTAATTGTTGAACACAACTTGCATTTATTTCTATTTAATTTGAGGATACCATTTTATCTGATTCTGAAATTCCAATTTAATTCCAGTGCCCCCTGACCCTACAAAACACAGGACACCGAATCGCCCGCCAAATTTTTGTCATTTTATGTGTTTGTGCAATTTCCCGAATTTAAGGGGGTTAATTTGCAAATTGGCATTTTGTGTCAACACCTCATTTGTTTAAAACAATGAGGGAGCCCTATTAATATTTTAATTAAACCTTACCCTCATTTCCCACATGAATTAATTTCCCTCATGTTCAATCTGGGCCACTCATTCTAGGGGTTCAATCACCACCCTCCATCAACACCCTCTCTCCCTATTTAATGACATGTTACATCCTAAGCCCTAATCCCTAGAAAACCTAGGTAACCACACCCTCCTCAAGCCTCCACCTCCCTCTCTCATACGTAGGATTCTTCTCCTTCTTCCTTTCTTCTTCTCTTCTTTTCTTTTTCTCTTCCTTCTCCTTCTTTCTTCTCCTTCTTCTTTATTTTATTTGAATTCAGAATTCAAATAAAGGGAGAGGGGGGAAACTCAACTCTACTGTTCATTCCCCTTACTGTGCTTCCCTTCCCGACCCTGTTCCGGCGGCTCCCTCCGGCGGCGCTGTGGCTGCTCCTCCCTACAGCCGACCATCCGTCCGGCGGCAACCCAAACTCCTCCATCCCCTCATATCCCTCCATCTCCACCGGCGGCTGCTCCAGGCCGACATCCCCCACGGCGGCATCTCCATCCATCCATCTCCGGCGGCTACCCCCTCAGTACTCCGGCGGCCGAAGACCGCTGCTGTGCTCCCCGACCACCCATCCGCAGCCGGCTGCTCCTCTGCCCATTCCCGCCGACCTGCCACATCTCCCCCTCTGCGAACTCCGGCGGCGCTGCCACTGCTCCTCCCTCTCGATCTCCCTCATCTCCTCCTCCTCGTAGCACCCTACTCCGGCCAGGCGACCCCGCTGGACTGCTGCATCCTCCTTCTCACCTCCTCCTGCCGCTCTTTCCCTCCGGCGGACTTCCCTGCCGCAGTCCGGCCGGCTAGCGTGCCCAACCCACTGTAAGTTTTTCCTTCTTCTCCTCTTCCCTCTTTGTATATATATATATATATATATCTTTATATATATATATATATATATATATATATATATATATGTATATATATATATATATATATATATACGTACGTATACACGTATGAGTGTATATAAGTACATATATAAGTTTAGCATTTAATTGATTAATGTGAATGCATTGTATGAAAATATGTATGTAGGTATTAATGTATATGTATGGTTAATTTATGTATAGTATGTATAGTATATATAATGTATGTATATTAGTATAATTAATGTGTATACGTATATGTATATATTTAAATCAATTTATATATATTTTGGTATATACTTAGTATATATTTGTTATATATATATATTGGTATATATGTATACAAACATTTTAGTATAAATATTTCTTGGTATATATATGTTAATGTATATATAATTTAATATATGTATATGTATATATTTAATTAATGCATGTAAGTTTATGTATTAAATTTAACTGGTATAAATGTATATATATTTTTATGTGTATAATTATTTTGATATATATATATAAGTATGTATATTTTTGTATAAACCTACATATATTTATTGGTATAGTTTCATGTAGTATATGTGTAATAAAATACATATTTTGGTATAAATGTATAAATATGCAATTACGTATTTTGGTATAAATGTATAAATATATATATTCTTATAATGGGATTTATGTACATTTTTTTCATAAACAAATAATATATACTTTCACTATGTTATACCTATTTTGTATACTTTGGAATAACAATATATATGTATTATGTTTAATTATTAACAGTATGTTTAATTGGTATATGTATATGGTAGGTATTAATGATTAAAAATAGGTAATGTGTTTTATCCCTACTAGGTGACCCTAGTTGACTAGTGCCATGCCTGGCATAGCCCTGAGGCCAGTATAATTCTTCTGTGTGTTAAGGTAGCATCTGATACAAGTGTTATAATTGTGATATATTTTTAGGACTGTTGGTTCACCAGGGAATACTCTGGAACAGGACATCCATAAATACCAGCTAAGGACCGAGGCAAGTACATTCTCTGATAATTTCCAATTCTTTGATAATTTCTATAATTTCAACAATCATGAAATGTTACAACTGAATCTTTAACACTGTGCTACACGGACTAGTATAGCTTGGATCTGCAGTCATGAGATGTTACCTTGATTATCGTATTGACATTATACACGACATTGACATTGATATTAGACATTGATATTAGACATTGTACATGATAGACTTGACTTGCTCGTGTATCGTGACGTGTCATGATTGAATCCACAGTACTAGTTGGGGGCGGGGAAATTGCTAGTGAGAGATGTGATCAAATACCCATTGTATAATTAAATATTATTGGTGTTAATCATACCCCCACGTATGATTAGCCAGACTGTAGAAATCGTACATGTTCCCAAGCCGATCACATTTCGAAACTACTATTTCAAAACACTTAGAATAGATTACAGTTCCCTATTTTAAATCATATACTACATCACCGTATATGATACTGCTCCTTGTTTCTTTTTATTTTCATACATGCACTGACTGTATCATATTGCCTATTGCCTGTCTCTTTACATTGCCTGTCTCTCTTAAATTGCCATTGCATTTATTTCACTGTCTTCTCAGTAGCTAGCATGACATGTTTTATTGTATTATAGACATTATCAATTAATGGAACTGTTATTTGAGAGTGTTGCTTTGCTCCTTCCTGACTGGAAATATTTTTCCAGACTATGCCTTAGAGGACCGCTGTCCGACACTTTATGGACCATATGGTGAGTAGCTGCAGACTTGGTAGTTTAGTTGTGATTCTGGAAGGTCTAGCCAGAATTATTATTTATTGTTAGTTCTTTAAGTAGACTATTTGGTACCGGATTTGTCTCCGGCATTTTGATGAGATTTGAATATTGTTGAGTTAGAATATTACTTGTTGACTTGTGTTGTGTTTAATTTTAAATTCTGTTTCGAAATCTTATCGTGCTGTAATCCTGTGATTGAGTATGTGTTCATTTCATTGTGTTATCCGTACCTCCTTATGGAGATTTGATGCTTGTGTGAGATTGGCTAGATAGAATCAAAACCTAGACAGCGTTCTACCGCCGATGCTGCGGCGTAGGCTGGACGTACCCACGCACTTGTGCCCCTAAACCGGGTGCGGGTCGTGACACACTCACTCTCTCATAATACAATAAATTATGCCCTAAGTCTTACAGCTTGAGGATGATACAAATGATGATGTTCCATACATTATGTCCCGTATACTTGAGCTTCAAGGTTCGGCCGCTGCACATCCAAGATACCAAAATGATCTCCAATTAACGTATCAGTGTGCCTGTTACGCCCCAGTTCTAAAATACCAAGGGACTAGCCACGTGGCAATGGCCAGCAGTACAACTCCAATGGGCAAACCCAATTTAATGGACCCGTTAGAGTGCACTTAGGCTGTAATTTATATAAATGGTCTACAAATACCTGTCATAATTTATATATCTAATCTTATCCACAATAAGCATCGAAATCACAAAGAGATAGTCCAGTCACAATAATATAAAATGATCTATCCAACTAAAGTAATATAAATAATGTCACGGGGAACAACCCGTCATCAAAATGGAAAAGAAAATAACTCCAAGTACAATATCCAGAAGTCAATACAAGATCAAATATCTAAGGACACTAAGCATAATAAATGAACGATGAGAATACTGTGTGCTCAAGAGAAGTCCTCTGGAACAACCTCGTCCTCTGTAACCTGTACATCTCCAACAGTAGCACCTGTCCCATAAACCTCGGGATAGCTCTTCTCGTCTACACCTAGGGACATAATCCGGATCCAGGTCCCCAGGGGACATAGCAAGGTACAATAAATACTCAAGCCAAATAAAATGCAGCATGTAAATATAAACAGATCCTCAGGGCAAGCTATGTAACTAGCTAAGTGAAATACAAATGAGAGCATCATTAGTACTCAGGCTGAGACCACTACAGGCTCTGTGTTGGGGAGCCCATAGCAGCAAGTAGTATCACGACTCCAGTATATGTGCCAAAGATCTGAGACAGAGTCTAAGGCACCTCCAGTAGTATATATATATAAATAATCAGCATATAGCCTGTGTGTCTCTTCCCACCCAATGTAACCTCATGTCTTATGTCCACGATATCTCATGTCTATAACACGCAAGATCATTACCTCTAGCTAGTATAATGAGTCATAATAATATCCATATAATATGCAAGTCTCATATCACGAATCCTGTAAGCCTATATAGAATAACCATGAATAACTTAAGAAATATTCTGTCACATAAAATAGTATCAAGTGTCCTACGGTATGGCGTACTTGGTAAATAAAGCATGCAAAAATAGGATAGTGGAATCAACTCTCTAAGTGACGTTACACGACTCCGCGTACGGCGTCGACACCAGAATCTTGTTCGGTCGCTAAGCAACGTATCATGGTCCTAGGTTGAACATGTACATCACAGAAGTATATATATATATATATATATATATATATATATATATATATATATATATATATATATATATATATATATATATAAAGAACACAAGTAAATAATATAACCGGATCTCTGCAGGTTTGGCAAGGTACACTTATCTAGGTTCCGAACTCTGTCAACTGCTCCTGGAAAAGTAAAATTTGCACGTACACCTCCGGATGCTGAAACAAACATCACCAATGTTCTCAGAATACTTGAAATATCTAGGATTGACTACCCATAAGTTCAATTTGGATACATGAGAAGAATTGACAGTTTTGGGTCAAAGTGGGGTCCACATATTGCCCACTTCGCACCGAAAAATGTGCCAGAGATAAAATTATCCAAATTTGTCAAACTTAGTATCTACAAGTCCAAAACAATGATATGAACCCAATATGACGTCAAAAACTGGATTTCGATGAGCCAATCAGGAAATCGCCCGTCATGTGGAACCGTAGGGCCCACGAAATGGTGTTTCGTCAACATTCTCAGATTCGAACCAAACTTGGGTCACAGCGCCAGCGTAACACTGTGAATCCAATGGCATAAGTTTTGTTACGAATCGACGAGTACACACAAAGTTATGGTGATGTGTCGGAATATATCGATACGGTATTTTTCGACGGATACGCGTTGATTCTAGTGTGCACACACGTCCAAATCAAGTTTTGCGAAAGCCCACACATCCGCGTTGATGATACGCTGTCATGCCCCAGTCCCAAAATATCGAGGGACTAGCCACGTGGCAATGGCCAGCAGCACACACCGATGGACTAACCCAATTTAATGGATCCATCGGGGTATACTTAAGCTGTATTACAATGTTCAGGGTTTACTAATCTCATCTATAGAATAAACACAAAAATATCAACAAAAAGTATTAAACAACATCCAGTCAAAAGTAAATAAAATCGGGGAACATCCCGATATTAAGTCTGTTACATTTGTTCATTTAAACAGGAACAAAAGAGTTTATTTGCCAATAAAAACTGAGCATGGCTAAGCAGTTGTTCAGGAAAAGTCCTCAGCGATCACCTCATCCTCAGGGTCTGGTACTGTTCCGATAAGTGCTCCTATTCCGTACACCTCAGGGTAGATCTCGTCTGCTAAATCTGGGGACATAATCCATTCCAGGTCCTCAGGGGACATAACAAAGTACAGATAATACAAGCCAAAATAAATGCAGTGCAGAAATAAAGAAAACAATAGGGTAAATAAATAAACCAGCTAAGTGATATGCAAGTGAGAGTTTTAGTCATACTCGGGCTGAGACTACTACAGGATCAGTGTCGGAGAAACCCATAGCAGTATTTTCTCGAAGGGCCAGTACGGTACCAAAGCTCTGTGTCAGAGTCTAAGGCACAATCCATTAAAGTATTATATATATATATTCAGCCTTTTGTATGGTAAATCTCTTCCCACCTAATGTAATCTCACGTCACAGTTTCATAATGTCTCATGTTCATGTCACGCAAGGTCAACTAATGCAATAAGTCATATATTAAGATCTAAGAAAATAATGTCCAAGTCATAAAATCTGTATCCTATAACGAATTACCTTGAATATTTCAGATAAATTCTGTCTCATGATCTGTGTCAGGTGTCCTGGGTATAATGTACTTGATATGGCAAGTACGAGAATGTAAAGGTCACGATATCCATCTCTAGTTGACTTTACACAACCCCGCGTACGGTGTTGGCACCCGACTATTAATCGGACGCTAAGTAAGTCAAACGGTCCTAGGTTTAAGCATGTACAATAGTTATAATTAAGTCCAAGTAATATGTAACAAAACTGCAAGTTGGCAAGGTACACTTACCTGGGGTTCCGGCTCCAATTGTAGCTCTGGCAGCAGCAAAATTTGCAGACAGTACTCCGGTTGCTGAAATAGACATCACCATCAGATCCAAAAAATATTAATCAGCTAGAAACGCCTGTCCTTGAGTCCAATTTGGATACAAGGGCAAAAATGACAATTTTGGGTCAAGGCGGGGTCCATATGTGGGCCGCTTTGCACCGAAAAATGTGTCAGAACCAAAGGTCTCCAAATTCGTCCAACTTAGTGTCAACAAGTCAGGAACAATGATACAAACCCAACGGAACTTCCATAATTGGATTCCGATGAGCCGATCACAAAATCGCCCGTCAAGTGGAGCCTGTGGGGCCCACGATATGCGATTTTGTCAACGTTCTCATAATCGAACCAAACTTGGCTCACAGGACCAGCGTATTGCTACGAGTCCGATGGCGCAAGTTTCGTCTCGATCCGACGTGTGTATACTAAGTTACAGCGAGAACCAGAAAGGTCGAATACGGGGCGTTGTCGGCGGATACGCGTTGATTCCGGTGTGCACACACATCCAAATCAACTTCTGTGAAATTCCACACGTCCGTATCGACGGCGTACACGTATCGATGAAGACCGCACGTGACCAAGTCATCCCGTTTGGCGGGGCGTACTCAGTTCCGCGGTAAAACAGGGTGTTGATTTTCCTGTTTTTTGGATCGCGGTTCGTGATCACCACAGGACGCGATGCACCGAGCGGTTTGCACGGGCACCGAGGGGGTCACACAGCCTATGCGTCACAACTGACGGAACAGAAAATAGGGCAGCGAGGAGAGAGATATGGGTACCTGAACAGGGTTCCAAAAACCCGAATTCTTCATGTCCGACACGACACAAGGGACACTGTGTCCTGTGTCCAAGCCGTGTCCTCTCTAGGGTTGTGGTTCTGTCGTGTCTGAGCTCGTCGAAGGCTGGAGGGTGTCGGAGGGAGGCCGGAGACGGCTGAGGCGACGACGCACGGGGAGCAGCGGCGAGGTCAGGCGGCCGGCAGCGGCGGGGAGTCGTTGGGCGGCCGAAGACTGCTGCGGCGAGGGGTTGCCGAGGCTCTGCGGGGTCGGAGGAGGGCAGGAGGAGGCTCTGGAGGAGGAGGGGAGTCGCCGGCGGAGGTCGGGCGGCTGGGGACTGGTCGGCGGAGGTCGGGGTCACCGGTGAAGCGGGGCCGAGGGGGAGAGGGAAAGAGGCGGAGGAGAGGGGTTTTATAGCGGGGTCCGGCGGGAGATTAAGGGAGGCGGAGCGAGGGGTCAGGGGTTACGCGGAAGAGGAAGGGGAGGCGCTGGGAGAAAGCCGGAGCGGCGGCGGAAGGCCAACAGTCGGGGGTCGAGCGGTTTGGGGGAGATGAGTGGTTTGCGGGTTAACGGGTGGACGGGTCGGGTCAGGGGATCTGGCCCGATCCAAAAACAAATGCTGGTCGGGTCGGGCTAGTGGGTCGGGTCTGGGTTTTGGGCCCGGATCCAAAAACCTAGAAATAAATTTGGGTTTAGTTAAACCGGTTTGGTTCAGCAATTGGTTTGGCTTGGTTTATTTAAAATAAACCCAATTTATTTCTAGGTTTATTTTGGTTTAATTAAATAATTAGTTTTTAGTGCTTTTAAAATACTTCCGGGATCCAATAAATTCCCGAAAAATTATTCTATGTCTAATTTTTCATTTTACACCATAAAATATTATTTTTATAATATTTTAATATTATTAAACATCATTTAAAAATTATTTAAATTCAAAATACCTTAGTTTTAATTAATAAAAATTCCACAAAAATTCCAGAAAATTGTGAAAAATTTAAATTAAAATTTCTTGAAAAATTAGGGGGTTTACATACGCGCCTTTCGGTAAAATCCTTACAAGATGAAGTCGCCTCTTTTAGCGGGACGTACCCCGTATCAGAGATTTTGGGTGTTTTATAAACAAGTTTTTGGTCGTTTTGGAAGCAAAATAATTTAACCATTAAAATAAACTAATAAAAACTAAAAGAACAGTAAAAATCTTGGTTATATTGTGAAGAAGTACTTTCAATTATATTTTAAAAATAATTAATGAGTTGATAGAAAATTGGACATGGACATGGGTACTTGGATTGAATTTCTGAACAGTTTTTCGGCCAACTTTCGGTTGATTTTTCGATCAAACCCGGATGCCTAAATTCGTTTCACTTGAAGAAAATCCTAGAGGGTTAGGTTGTGAATATACCAATGAAGATGGGACGCGATGTAAACACCCTGATTTTTAGAATTTAATTTAAAAATTATTTACTTATTATTGTAATTAAGAGAGAATTTTTTTATTATTTTTAGCTAATTAAAATAAATATATATTCATGGATTAATATTTATGTGTATTGAATTAATTATTAATATAGTACATAAAATATATTTTTTGGTGTACAACTAATATTAGAGTATTGTGTAATTTTTTTGGAATTTATTGGGGTCCAAAACTATTTTTAGATGGACATCTATGCATAGAGTTATTAATTATTATTAAACCAACTCAACCGAACCAAACCAACCCAAACCAAACCAATCCAAACCAAACTAAATCAACCGAACCCGAATCCTATAACCCGATAACTCGAACCCTAAACCCACACACCCGCTACTACAGTAACTTCCCTTCCCTCGCTGCTGTAAACCGCCCGCAAGCCCCGTCTCCATCTCTTCCCCTCCCCAAACCGCCGTACCCCCTCTTTTTCATCTCCTTGTAACTCCCTCCCCTTCACCCCTACATATAGCCTAGAGCAGAGACCCCCACCACCATCATTTCCCCTTCTATTTCTGACTACAGCCGACGCCGGACCGCCGCCGCACGCCGCCGCGAAGACAGCCTGCTCCGACATCCCGAGCAACAGCACAGCGAGGTACCATTTTTCTTGCGCCTGTATCTCCCTGCACAGTTAACTAAATATTGACTCGTTAAATCCTATACGAAGACCACATGAACCCCTTGAACCCTGTATAATTAGTTCAGTATATCGTGTCCAGTGTCGATCGCAATTCGTGACGCAAAATAGGAAAAAAATGATCCAGTTTGTAGTTCAGAAACTGTTTCAATCACCCATGTTCATGTCCGATTTTCTTCCAATCTAATAAATATTTTTAAATTCTACTTAAACAGTAATTTAGAAAATATAACAGAGTTTTAATCTCTTTAATTAGTTTATTTAATTCATTGTATACTGTGTTTTAATTGCTGTTAAAATCTGTCAAAAACTTGATTTTCTAAACCAATTTTTTTTCGAAACAGGGTACGTTCCGCTAAACAAGACAACTTCATCGTGTGTGAATTGCACAAAAAGGCGCGTATCGTCAACGCGGATATGTGGGATTTCGTGAAAGTTGATTAGGATGCGCGTGCACACCGAAATCAACGCATATCCGTCGAAAAACCCCGTATCGGCCTGTTCTTGTAGTGCCCCGCTCCGCGAAGGCACTATGTACAAGTGATATTGCTTTGCTTATTCGAGCGGAAGTCTTCTCGGAGAGTTTTCGACCGAACCACAAGACGATTGATCAATATGAGTGGGCAGAACTGCATTATCTGATTCTTGTACGACTTAATAATGAATCTGAGTTTTTGAATGCTTGTTTGCTTAAGAAGATTATTTCATAAGAAAAATGATAGAACCTGACTCTGCATGCTTAATAAGAGAACTCGTATAGCTTGTCATCGAAACGAATATGCTTGCTTAACAAGAGAATTTGTATGCTTGTCTGAAAGAGATAGAATCTTGCATGCTAAGTCAAGAGTATAAGAAATGTTGCATGCTTAGTTACACTGACACAGCTATCGAAGAACCCTTGATATGCTAAAAAGATAAGTAAATAAATTGCTTGAATAAGTCCCTTTGAAACATGCTAATAAAGAGATACATATTGCATGCTAGATATAAAATCGGAATCGTGCTTGCCATCATATGTTTCGCTTGTCTGTTTTGCTATATCGAACTGCTATAAGTCTTTGATTTCGTATAAGCATAGACTAATAGTGCGCCCTGATGTTCCGGTCCTACGAGATCTAGGGGGGTGTGCTATTAGATATGTGAAAAGATGTTTGCTTGAATGAATGAAAGAGAAGAGTCTAGTAGTCCGCCCTGATGTTCCGGTCCTACGGGATCTAGGGGGTATGGCTATTAGATTGTTATGTACCTGTTTATGTTTTGTGCATCCTAAAGAGTTTATTTGATAGAATGTTGCTTGTCATACATTGGTCTCGGATAACTTGTGCACAAGGTAATAGTCTCTCGATCGATTCCTGGGGCACTGAGAATCGGTCGGTCCGGAAGGGATTATGAGAGCACCATGATGTTCCGTTCCTAAGGGATCTAGGGGGTGTTGTTGTCCATCAATGGGGCAACTCATGGGCCATCATATATTTTGGGCACATGCTAGGCTAGCCTTCTTGCATACCTAACTGTTTGATGCAGAGACGAACAGGAAATTAAAGTGTAAACCCCCTCACCCAAAATTAGGGCTACTTGGCTTAGATAGTGAAATTAGGGCTAGTTTGAACCAATTTGAATTAGAATACGGCATTTATTTAATTATGCATTAATTTATATCGCGTAGCGCATATTACCGTTGCTTCTATAATTGGAGCACCTCACTAGCCATTCCCTTCCAACAAACTTCACAACCTCGTCCTAGACATGCCTGCCTACTATTCTGACCCTTGTGCAACTTATAATATTGCTCTCTGGTGCTATATTTTAGCCGCACAATAAACGTCGCGGACGTTATTTCTTAATTCGAAATAATTTCCAACTTTGTACCCCTGTGCGTTTCAATCGGAATTGGGGACACAACCTTGGCCGTTTTGTACAACCCGAATTATATTAATATTCTACACTGTCCCCTCTACACCCCTGACAATTGTGGCCTGCCTAAATTTAATCCCATGTACTCCTAATTAATTCTAGAACATCGTGCGCGTCGATTTAATTAATTAAAAATCTAATTTCTGCCTTTGTGCAATTTCCCAATTGTTGGACAATTTTATGCAAAAATGCATTGAGGTGTCCCCACCATTGGACAATTCATAAAGAAACCTATTTTTTCCTTCACATGGATTTTCCCATAATTTTTCTGGATGTGCAACGCGCACATCGCCCCCACTTATTTTAAACCCCATCCTTGTATTTTAAACCCTGCAATTATAACTCAAACATCCTCATGAGAGCCCAAGGCCCAAGCCCAAGGCCCAAGCCCAAGGAGTGTTGACCAAGCCCTAATCCTAGGTCAAACCCAAACCCAAAATCCTACATATATAAATATCCCTCTTTCTTATTTCTTTTCCAAAACCTAAAACCAAATCTAATTTATCCAGCCGACCCCTCCCCTATGTTCCTGTTCACCTTCTTCCCTAAACTTCCCGAGCCGCCTCCTCCCCTCCCCGGAGAACGGAGCCACGGCCACCAGTACCAGACCTCCTCCCTCTCTTCTTCCTCTTCCTCTGCCACTCGCCAACCTCGCCGGGGCACACCACCACCATTGCCATCCTCGTCTCCGACAACCCGAGTCTCCACCCCCGTCGAGTCCACCACTTCCCCGAGTCATCGCCGGAGCCCAGGCCCGACTTCGTTGAGTCTCGCCCAGCCAACCATCCTCCACCTCGATGACTACTTAACTGACTTGCCGACCGCCGTGAGTCCTCAGGCATCCTCCGGCCTTCTCACCACGACTGCAGATCAGTCGCAGCAGCGTCAAGAGTAGCCGCTCTCATTGTCGACGGAGAACTCGACCAACCGGAGACACCACGACCCGCTGTCCCTGCTTCCTCTCCATCTTCTTCCTCCAGTCGAGCTAGACCTCGCCGGAGCCGACTTTTCCCCGCCTCTGCACACCTCGACGGATCACCCACGAGCCGCCGACCTCTCCCCGATCTCCTTCCCGCAGCTAACTCTGGTTACCATGACTCGCCGGAGCTCGCCCCACCACCAGCAACACCACCACCAGCCTCGCCAGTCCCTGCTTCCTGAACTCCTTCTCCTGCTTCTCCCTCTCGACCTGTCATGCCCCAGTCCCAAAATACGTAGGACTAGGACACGTACATGCCAGCCGCATGGATATGGCAACTCCAATATATGGAAACCAAATTCCATATGTACGCTGTAATATGAATATCAATTCACAAGTGGTATAAACATATGTCACAAGTCATAGGGTACAATCTAAATCTCATCCACGAAATCAAATATAAATAAATAACCAGTATCTATAAAACTAGATCTCAATATAAGTATCTAAGGATGATAGTTGGGTGGAAACAAATCCACTACCAACTCGAATGGAAAAGTAAATACAATATAAGTACAACACAACAACACAATATAAGATACCAGCTATCAATCATGACTTGAAGAGAAGACATCCTCGAATCCCATGTAACCATCCGAATCTGCGCTCCTGCGAATACTCAAGAACAGATACACCTGGCAGGGGACCAGGTCCTTAGAGGGACATAACAAGATACTTAAACACATGCCAATAAAGTACTGAAATAAATATCCAATGGGGTCGCCTAACCGTCTAAGTGAATGCAGTTAAGAATAACTTTCCCCACAAGTGAGCTATCTGGCTAAAAACTGGGATTTGGCATGGTTCTCTATTAGAGATCCAGGGGCCTAAAAGGTACGTCGTCTTTTGAACGCCGGTGGCCTGCCTGATAGTACATAATATATAGTGGTCATTACCACCCGTATCTCCAGCAGAGAATCCGGGCGTACAATAGAAAAAGTACAAAGGAGCTCAAATGCGGTACTTGTTGTTCTTCCCACCCCATGCTCTAAGCATGACACAATTTGGTTCATAGCCTATTCTTAGTACCCTAGCCCAAATCCTGCAACCAAACAAGGACAAGGATGGGGCCACCGTACTACAATAAGCTATGTCCCTGGACCTCTAATAACTGCCAAGTCTACTAGCATACAAAGTTTCTAACAGCAGTTATTCCTAACGCACTACCCACACGTACCGATGATCAGTCAATACGTACATCCATGATCTATATGAGACTCACAACTCGTGTAAAAATATGTGTCACAGTCAAATGAACCTGATGATGCTACATGATAATGGGGTAGTCTCATAAACAAGGTCAATGCAATTACATAAATAAACTATATCGCGACGACACTGTCGTGCGTATTTTATATAACAGTTAAAATATATGAACTAAAGACAGAAAATAAAGATGCATGCAACATATAGAATATAAATGACAGTATAATGGCAAGGTATACTTGCCTGGCAAGGAAGCTGCAATGTACCAATAATATGCTCCAGAAATCGCACAGAACAAATCCAATATCCTATGTACACATAAATATAATACAATAGAATCATTAGTCTTTACACTAGCACATACACAACCATATTTACACTGGACTCAGGAGGTATACTAGGGGTAACACTAGTCATCTAACACGGTCAATTACGCGTTGAATTACGCGGGTGTCGCGTCTTCAAGTACTGTACGAAATCAGTCAGTCAACTGACATGTGTCTATGCCAGTATGTTAATGTACGCAAGGCGGACAAATTCATAAGTTCTTAGGGTCAACATGGTCAAGGTAAGTATGGGATAGTCCACGGTGTCCTAGGGTCGTACAGTCTGAATATTTAGTCATAATTATCAATTAGCATTTACTTACATATATATTCATATAATTATATAATAATATAACCATCAATTTATTTACATAATTATTGGAATACATATAGTGATTACGTACATAAATATATATACCAAACTGAATAATATTTACGTACATGTAAATGTACGAACGCGCGTTGGGTTCTCCGACTCAGGGTCTGATGTAAACTAACCGTGGTGGCTAAATACTACGTCCTACTAGAACATTGTCAGAGAATGTACTCGCCTGGGGTCCTGCTGCTGGTATGAATCAGAGTCCAAGTCACAGTCCAAATAGCCTATGTATTACAAATTTATCACGTCAAAAGATAATTTATTTTAATTTATTTAATTCTGGAATAATTACTCTAAAATCCTATTTTAATCTTATTATTCTGATTTTTATGTTAATTCTTAAATTTTGTCCAAAGAAACTGAATTTTATCAACTCGAGACTCATGACACGCAAATCGAGGCGATCTGTTGACCGAAAAATCAACCGACACAAACTCAACTTTCATGCATGATTTCCTATAAATTTCAGTGTCAAAAATATGCTGGAATTTATGGTTCATCCGAATTCAAATTCGTTTGGGAATTATGGCACATACAAATTTTGTATTGTGCACCGATGGTTAAATTCTAACATAGAATTTCTACAGGATTAACAGTATATAAATACTTCGAATTAAATTCTGGGAAAAATATATGTCAAATATCTAGACATTATCTTTCCGAAACTTTAAACGGTTCATGGTTATGATTCCTGGTTCTCCCGAAATCGCAAAAACATCAAAATACATCTATTTTCAGACATGCTGTGCTCTACGAATTTTCCAGAATTTAATACTCATAATTTCATAAAACAATTTATATAATCAGAAATCTAACCTCAATATCGTTCTAACACAAAAAACTAGGCCTCATTTGGAGTCCGGAGCTATGCGCAATGGCTTCTGGAAGATGAAGGAACCCTAGATGGCAATTCTCCAAAAATTGGCTCAAGAAAAACCCTAGAAAATAACTTAAACTATTATACATAGAGAGGAGAGAGAGAGAGTGAAGCCGCGGCTCGGAGTTGACATGTGTCAGCCATCCACATAGCCCCTCCCAAATCGGACGATCATGGTTTGACCCGGCTCGGCTCAGCTGAGTCCGAGTCGAACTCTGACTCGGCTCGGCTCGGCTCGCACCCACCTCGCGGTCACTGACAGGCGGGCCCGGCACTGTTCGCTGCGGGAGGCTGACAGGTGCGCCCACTTTTTGCTGACTGGGCAGAATTAATTACTTTTTGGGTTTTCTTTTTCAGAAATTAGTTTTTAATTCAGTTTTTCATAATTAACTCAAAATAAATGCTAAAAATAATCAAAAAATTCCCAAAAAATTCTAGAAAATAGATTTTCTTATTTAGAACCTAAAATAAAAGTTTGGAATATTTTTAATTAAGTTTGAATATAAAATAAATTCTTTAAAGTCCTAGAAAATTAGTGTTACTAGTTTTTAATTAACTAAAAATTATGGAAAAATCTCAATAATCTAAAATAGCCTAAAAATAATTCTAAATAAATATTTATATAAGTAAATATACTAAAAAATTTTATTTTCTAATTAACTAAGAGAATACTCTAAATAAATTTAACATCTATAATAAATATAATAATATAAAATATACACAAAATACCTATTTTGGGTGAGGGGGTTTACACGACCCATCACTCCGGCCACATCCAGTCCTCCTTCCCTCGATCATCTCTCCCATCGTCGGACTCCGGTGATCCCTGTCCACCATCATTAATGTCTCACCCTCCTCCCTGTTCGATTCCCTTAACCGAACTCCGACAGTCCATGACTAATCACCTTCACCATCCCCACAACTTCCCATCATAATCATCATTATCTCAATTCATCGTCATCATCATCATCTCATCATTTACATCACCTATCATCGTTGTCATCATCTCATCATCATCACATTACCATCATCGCATCGTCGTCATCATCATCGCATCATCATCATTATCCTAGTCGTCATCACCATCGTACTTGACATCACCATCACCATTACAATCATTGTCTTACCTTAACCATCGTCAACATCATCAACATCATCATCACCATCACCATCGCCATTACAATCATTGTCTTACCTTAACCATCGTCGACATCATCAACATCCTCATCACCATCACCCACAACATCATCCTCGTCTTCACCATCATGAAAACCCGTTCATGATCATCATTCTATCATCATCCTAGTCACCATCGTCATTATCATCCTCGTATCATCATCAATACTCTCCATCATCATCATCGCACTCATTAGCATTATTATCTCACCATCATCCTCGTCATCATCATCTTCGCCTCAATTCATCATCATCATTCCATCACCCTTATCATCATCATCACCTCATCGTCACCTCACCATCCATTATCACCATCAGCATTGTCGTCCTCACCATCATCGTCGTTATAGTCGTCACCATCGTCGTCAACCTCTTTTCGTTGTCGTCCAGCCGATCCCGTGCGCGTACCCCGAGGTACGAACTTGTTCCTCACCTTTCCTATTGTTATGTATGTGCTGGTGTATATGTCAGTAGGATATTAGCATTTCTCTATGACTGTTAGCTGACTGCAAACCCTGAGTCGGTGAACCCAATAACTTGTACGCGTATACATACGCATATTAGAAATTAAGTGCTATATATATACATATATAGATGACTATATTATATAAGTAATTATATGCCTATGACTATATATATATAGACTGTACGACCCTAGGACACCGTGGACTGTCCCGTACTTACCTTGACCATGTTGACCCTAAGAACTTGTGAATTGCCTGCCTTGCGTACATTAACACACTGGCTTAGACACCCGTCAGCTGACTGTCTGATTGTGTACAACACTTGAAGATATAACCCCGCATAATTCAACGCTTAATTGACCGTGTTAGATGACTAGTGCCACCCCTAGTATACCCCCTGAGTCCAGTATAAATGTGGTTGTGTATGTACTAGTGTAGTGACTAACGATTTTATTGTATTATATTTATATGTAATAGGATGTTGGATTTGTTCTGCGCGACTTTGGAGCAGGTTATTGGTACATCGCAGCTTCCTTGCCAGGCAAGTATACCTTGCCATTAATTGTACTGTTATTCATATTCCATATGTTGCATGCATCTTTATTTTCTGTCTTTAGTTCATATATTTTAACTGTTATATAAAATGCGCGCGACGGTGTCGTCGCGATATATTTTTTATTTATGTATTTGCATTGACCTTGTTTATGAGACTATCCCATTATCATGCAGCATCATTAGGCTCTATTGACTGTGATACATTTTTACACGAGTTGTGAGTCTCATATAGATCACGGACGTACGTATTGACTGATCATTGGTACGTGTGGGCCGTGCGTTAGGAATAACTGTTGTTAGAAACTTTGCATGCTAGTAGACTTGGCAGTTATTAGAGGTTTATCGTGTCATGGACATGACATGCTTAGAGCATGGGGTGGGGAGAACAACAAGTACCGCATTTGAGCTCCTTTGCACTTTTTCTGTGCGCCCGGATTCTCCGCTGGAGATACGGGTGGTGATGACCCATATATATATTATGTACATTGGCGGGCCTCTGCCGTTCAAAAGACGACGTGCCTTTGGGCCCCTGGATCTTCAAAAGAGAACTATGCCAAATCCCAGTTTTCAGCCAGATAGCTCACTTGTGGGAAAATTTGTTCTTAACTGCATTCACTTAGACGGTTGGGCAACCGTTGGATATTTATTTCAGTACTTTATTGGCATGTGTTTAAGTATCTTGTTATGTCCCTCTGAGGACCTAGTCCCCTGCCAGGTGTATCTGTTCTTGAGTATTCGCATGAGCGCAGATTTGGATGGTTATATATGTTTCGTGGACGTCTTCTCTTCGAGCCGTGATTGTTAGCTGGTATTCTCATATTGTGCTTATTGTGTTGTACTTTTCCATTCGAGTTGGTAGTGGATTTGTTTCCATCCAACTATTATCTTCAGATACTTTGTGTCTAGATCTAGTTCATAGATACTGAGTATTTATTTATATTTAATTTTCTGTGGATGAGATTTTATACCACTTGTGGATTTGATATTCATATTACAGCGTACGTATGGGTTATGGTTTCCATATATTGGAGTTGCCATATCCATGCGGCTGGCATGCTTATGTGTCCAAGTCCTACGTATTTTTGTGCATCCTAAAGAGTTTATTTGATAGAATGTTGCTTATCATACATTGGTCTCGGATAACTTGTGCACAAGGTAATAGTCTCTCGATCGATTCCTGGGGCACTGGGAATCGGTCGGTCCGGAAGGGATTGTGAGAGCACCATGATGTTCCGTTCCTAAGGGATCTAGGGGGTATTGTTGTCCATCAATGGGGCAACTCATGGGCCATCATATATTTTGCGCACATGCTAGACTAACCTTCTTGCATACCTAACTGTTTGATACAGAGACAAACAGGAAATTAAAGAACCTTATGCACATATATGTTTATGCAAATTGTTGCTAACTTGTATGTCTGCTACAAGATAATCGTTCGACAAGGGGTAAGAAACATAAAGAGTTTATATATAGCATGTTTGTTCATGAACATGTACATCTTAGAATTTATCTGATAGTGCTTCATGCATTCGCATCGGTCGGACAATGACTATTAGTGCAGAGCTGAACCTTGGTCCCGGCTGCTATTATGTTAGTGAAGAGCAACCATGGTCACAGCTGCTAATAGGATCAGAATGTGAGTCATTGGTTAGCTGGATTACCGCTACCGATCCTGAGTTTCTTGGGGACCAAAATCATATAGCTAGTTCTTTTTGTGTGCTTGAAAGTATGATAGTCCACTAAATGCTTGTTTTGCTTTGAGATGAACAATCCACTAGAGAACTTTGCCCCAAAGAGTTAGAATATGGTGCACAATACATGCTGTGCACTGCACGATAGAACACTGTCCCGATTGTATGCTTATTGTGGAATATGCAAAACTGTTTCCAAGTATGCTTTCAAAAGATGTAATGTCATGCCCCAGTCCCAAAATATACGGGACCAGGCCACGTGGCAATAGCCAGCTAATACGACTCCGAGGGATTACCCAATTTAATGGATCCGACGAAGCATACTACGTTGTCCTAAAATAATAACAAGTCTAATAAGCTAACATACAGCAGGTAAATGTCTAATCTCATCCATAGAATATAATATAATAAGACTGAAGCAAGTACTGGTAAATAAAATACAAAGAGTCTGAATATCCATAATACATCTGAAAAGTCTGATGAGGAAAAATCTACTGAAATACAGCAATGGAATAAAAGTGCAGAAAGAAGTAAGATAACTAGACTATAGTATCAACTAGCTAGATAAGAATACTCTAGTCCGAAACAACTGCGTACCCAAATTATGGGAACTCCTCTGAAAGTGCCTCAAAGTCCTCAGTCACGAATCCTGTCTCTACTCCTGCTCCGTAGATGGTCGGGTACAAGTGCTAGTCCGGATCTGGAAGTTAACCAGGTCCTTAGAGGGACGTAACAAGATACAAAAATATATGCCATAAAGTAAATATTGTATAAACTCGAGGGTGATCTAACCAACTAAGTAAAATATATTTGAAGATAATCTTGGTACGTATGGGTAGGTGAAAGGTATAAAGCGTAGCGTCGAGCCAGAGGCTAAGTACCTGACATTAGCTGTAAACTGGATGCCAGGAGTATATGCTGACTACATCATCGATCATGATAGCGCGCAGCTAGTAATATCTGTCGGATGTATCGACAAGCATATATGCCCATAACCGGGTAACACAACGCCCATAACCGGGTAACACATGGACCATAATCGGGTAACACTGAGGCTCACGACCCCGTAGTTTACTCTGAAACTACGATAGCCAAATGTCTGTCCCATACGCCTACTAATTATCTTTCCCGCCCAATGCCAATGTACAAGTCGTGAATACGATGGTATATCTCGTACTATAATGCAAGTTGCTGTAGAAATAAACAACTAAGCTAAATACCGTCACACATGCTGTTAACACCGATGACTAGTCAAGTATGAAGCACGCGTCCCTACATGAACTCACTCTGTGACGTGCAATAATATGTGTCAAGGCCTGGGGAGTCATATTAATAACTCCACAACTTTAGTTGCGTCCACTAGATACTAGGTCAGACACAAGTCCTAACGTCAACGTCTTCGTTGACTGCATCCGAGTCTTTCTCGGAAGCGCACAGTTAAATATTAAAACAAATAAATATGCAACTAAATAATATCTGAATTTAAACAGTACAACAAGGCAAGGTATACTTGCCTGTAACTCTGATGTGCACAAGTAAGGATCCGGAACCAGCAGCCAAGGTAGAATCGTCTTGAATGCCTACGAATAAATAGCAATAAATATAAATCACTATATTACACTATGCTAATTACGTACACAAGTACAACTTACGCAACGTCACGAGTTACGCAGATACCAAATAAACGTTCTAATTAAATACGTTGGCTAAGGTTGACTAGTCAAGGATCACGGGGGTAGGTGTGCACTTAGTTTACTAGTCTATAGCATTTACAAGTCATCCTATGGTATCAATTCTCACATGTTACAATCACGGTCACAGCTAGGATTCGTGTAGGTGCTAAGTTGCATCTCTGACACAGGGGTACTAGGTATTTCTACGCACTAAGATTTCTAGGACACGTCTGATATGGGTAACCATCTAGGTCTCCATGTACGGGTACGCCATGACTCAGATACCACGCACAACGAGATAATTAACTACCAAAAATACGTTATAATTATAAATAATGTATACCCTAACCCATGTCCTAGCTAACATGGTAATGCATAAAGCCAGTTTGTCTAAACCCTTAGGTCATAAGTGTTCACATTAAATAATCATATTTACTATGAGGTAAATACTAACTCTAATTTATATTCTAAAATATATACTCAATACACAAAGGTTCACAACTACACAATTTATTCAACAATACGTCGACGCAACCATACATGAAGAAAAGAAGGCAATATATATATACCTAATCGATCGTAGCCGAGGGGGGTATCCGCGGCTTGTCAGCGGCCTGCCTCCGGCGAGGGAGGGCGTTGCTCTGGCCAGTCACAGCACGCAGCAGCAGCTCGCAGCGGCAGCGGCGGCGGCAGGGTGGTGGGTTGCTGGTGGTGGCTGTGGCTAGGGTGGTTGCTGGTGTAAAGGGAGGAGGAAGGTCGTGGGGATAATGGTAGGTAAGGGGAGGCGGTCGTATCTCCAAAGGGGTCATGCACGCTCAGGCTGTTGCTCGGAGGGAGGTAAAGTCGGGGAGGAGAGGGCTATGGTGATGATGGTGTTGGTGATGGTGATGTTGGTGATGATAATATCGGTATTAAGGTGGTGGTGGTGGTTGCTGATGGTGGTGGAGATGGTGATGATGGTGGCAGCGACGTTGAGGTGGGGATGATGGTGGTGGAGATGGCCGGGGTCGCTGTGGTGGCAGTGGGGGATGACTGGTGATGATGATGGTATTGTTGATGGTGATATTGGTGACGGGGACGACGGTGGTGATGGTGATGACGGTGGCGATGGAGATGGTGACGACGGTGGCGGTGGAGATAGCGATGATGTTGGCTGTGGAGATGGT
This sequence comes from Iris macrosiphon, assembly GCA_036927795.1. Classification (NCBI taxonomy): domain Eukaryota; kingdom Viridiplantae; phylum Streptophyta; class Magnoliopsida; order Asparagales; family Iridaceae; genus Iris; species Iris macrosiphon. Next base: position 177,661,389 of record JAYESA010000013.1, on the reverse strand, counting down.
GATGCTGGTGACGACGGTTGTCTGTGGTGGCGGTGGGGATGACTGGGGACGAAAGGGAGTCGGGTGATGATGATGATGGTGAACAGATAAGGCGGAGACGGCTGACGGTGGAGGAAGGCGGCGGGATGGCTAAGGTCGAGGGGCAGGCGGTGGAGATAACTGGTCGGAGAGGGCTGCTCGCAGGTGGTGGTCGGGGAAGAAGGGGGAGGGTCGGGTGAAGGAGAGTTGATGGTGGCTTAGGGTTTGTTTAGGGTTTCAGTTTAGTAATGGTGTTGATGTGGGTTTTAGGGGAGAGAGAAATATGTATATGTAGGAGAGAAAGAGGGGGGCTCTCCTTGGGATTAGGGCCAGCTGTGGGTATTTTTTAGGGGTGAGGGAAACCTCTTCATGAAGGAATGGAGGGTGGAGATGGCTTTGGTGATGGGGGTTTGAAATGGAGGGTGGAGATGTAAGGAGATAAAGTTACATGAAGTACAACAAATAGGGGAGGGAATTTATAGGGTGGACCGGTCAAAGAGGAGGGAAGGGTTTCTTCATGGAGTGGATCCAATGAGGGGTGGACACCTCACTGCACTTTTGCATAAAAGTCCCTTAACAATTGAAAAATTGCACAATTAATGGAATTTGGGATTGGATGAGGCAAAATACCATGTTTGGTATGATGTAGTGGGCTAAAATGGTGTTTGGTATTTAGTATGAACCTTGAGGGTGTGAGTGGGGGTTTGGTTTGGTGTTGGGTCTAATTTTGGGTGAGGTTGGGTCCTTACACCAATTGAGTTTAAGGATTAGTTGTATTACCCCCCCCCCCCCCCCCGACTGCATTCCTATCCTTCCTATCAAATTCTTATCCTGTGTTGCATATATGGCCTCGTACTTTTTGTAACAACGATCTTTCTAATTATAACAATGAGTAGATCCTTCCTCTTTTCCTAGTTGTGCCTTAATTACAAAATCAATCCCTTAGTTGGTACCACTCCTTGTGTTAATATCCATATCACCATAGGTATTAGTACTTTTCTACTATAATCCCCTTGATCTAGTCACCATGACTCGATTCTCCAAATACCTGCCTAATCGAGCCTTATTCAACTATGTAGACTTATCAAAAATTCTTCTTATCGTGGCTTGAATTTTGGTCTCTTCGTCATCAATGTCAATTAATGATCGAAGCCTCTCTACCACCTTGCTTTAGTTAGATCTGATTTAGTCATTTCTTCTGCCTTGTAAAAGCTTGACCTATACAAGAGCAGTAGTGGATGGGTAGTAATTTCTCTTATAAGGTTGTTGATCAATAGCAACCTGATAGTTTCTAGGTTTCTTTAGAAAATTCTCGATTAGCCAGTAAATCCTAGAATTCTTGTAACCTTATTTAGAAAATAGGCCCTTCCCTGAAATCTTGTTAGCAGGACCATGACCTTAGTTTTGGATACCAACTTAATTTTTATTAGTTGGGTAGATCGTAGCCCCTGATTTTAGTGTAGGGTTATTTCTGAAAATTTAGGGTAAATTTGAATTTATTTTGGTGTTAATTAGGTTAATCTCAAAAGGATTAAATTACCTATATAATTTTTGTATCCTTGATACCCTTTGTTGTGGCTCGGATATTTGGAGCACAATATTATTCTTTCCTTTTCAACAACTTTCATCCTTATGACCTAGACTAGTCACTCTACACCTATGACATGACTATCACTCACAAACTGGCATTTTCATGTTTTGTTTTAGTCGTACGACATTCGTGACGCAATTGTACACACATGACACATAGATATCCTTTTTTTGTTGCAGTCTATTTTAATACTCAACACCGACTCAATTCTTCTGGCAACCTTGACATTCATGAGCCTAACTGGAACCTATTTACTGGTGACACAACTGTTACTTCTAAATATACACACCCATGCTCCATATAGACCCTCCAATATTCGTGGTATATCTCCTTCTAAACCCTATATCCAACTCCGTTGCAATTGAATTAAATTATACATAGGCAACCCAAATATACCAACCACTGATATACTCACATCACATTCATGCCAACCTACGTCTATGACACTTGTGTTGCATTAGATTGAACCCCTTGTACTCTTTACATAATATTAAACACCTTGATGAGTTATATCATATTTTGACGCTTATTGCTGAACTATTCATCGATATCCATGATATGCAATGAACAACTTCTTGGTACCATCTCACCCTAGTTATATTTGGCTATGATATTTCCTATTGTCTTGTAGACTCATGACCTAATTAGAAGCAAGAAAAACTAGTAAAACTTTTTTTATAGAGTTATTGACTCGTTAACGCCATGGTAGTACATAGATTTTCTTTAATAGGCTGTGACAACGATGACAAAATCCTTACCATCTCGAATCTCTCCTTAAAGTTAGACTTTTTAAAAATCCTTAGAAATATGATCGTGACCATAGTTTCTGCGGCCAACTTCATTCTTATAAGTTGGGTAGAGCCTTGATTAGGCGTACCCTTATTCTTAGAATACGACGTTAAACTAGGACTCCATTTGGTAACTGCGTCCCCATCTTTAGTGCAACCTTGCTTAACTAAAATCTTTTCTACTATGTTTATTTATAATTTCGAGGAAATTTTTTTTATAAGTTGGGTAGATTGTAAGCACTCTGATTTTTAGAATTTAAATTTAAATTTATTAAATTGGTATTATAAAATTATTGTGATTAAGGAATTTTATTTTTAATTTTTAGCTTGTTATAATATATAATATAATTGAATTTATAATTATGTGTAATTAATTAATTATTAATATTATATAAAAGATATATTTTTGGGTGTACAACTATTAATAGTGTATTGTATAATTTTTCGGAAATTTATTGAGCTCCAAAACTATTTTTAAAATATATATATATATATATATATATATATATATATATATATATATATATATATATATATATATATATATATATATATATATATAAAGAAATGAAAGAATTAAAACCCTAAAACCTAAACCCTACCAAAACCCAATAACCTACCATACCCATTAACTAAAACTAAAACCCACTATTAAACCCAATACCCCCCCCCCCCCCCCCCCCCCCCCCGCGTACACAGCAAAACCCATCCCTTTTCTCTCATATATATATATATATATATATATATATATATATATATATATATATATATATATATATATATATATACAACAAAACTAAAACCCTAACCCTAATCCCACTCCATCACCCACGCCACCCCTGTAAGCCCCCTGATTTTCAGTAATTATTAATTTGGATTTTTCGTAATTTTTCGGGATTTTTCTGAAAATAAAACATAGGTGTTTGATAATTAAATAATTTTTAAATACTATTTATTAATATTAAAATATTATGAAAATAATATTTTATGGTGTAAAATGGAGAACCGGACATAGGATAATTTTCCGAGAATTTATTGGACTCCGGAAGCATTTTTAAAGCCCTAGAAACTATTAAATAAATAAATCAAATTAAACCCGTGTTAACGCCCAACATCCCCATGAGAGCCGAAGCCAAGCCCAAGGAGCGTTGACCCAGCCCTAAATCCTAGGTCTAACCCTAGTCTAATTTCTGTATGTATAAATACATAATTTCTTATTTTTCTCCACAAACAAAAAAAAAAAAAAGGAAAAAGCCCTAATTACTAAAAATTCCTAATTCTAATTAACCCTAACCTAACCTAGCCGTCGGCTACCCCCCCTCGCCGGAGCAGCCGACCTCCCCCTTCCCGCGGCGAGTCGACCCCCTGCCGGCCTCGACCTCCTCCCCTCGCCACCGAGCTCAGCCGATAATCCTCTCCGCGCTGCCTGCCTTCCTCCACGCCCGCCGCTGACTCGCCGCTCCACCCGAGTCCGTCTCTTCCCCGACTCTGCCTCGTCGACAACCGCCCCGGCCTCCTGAGCAGCGCCATGCCCTAGTCGGACCCCCAGCCACCGTCTCCCTCGACTCCGCCCATCTCCTCCTCGCTCACAGCTCGACCACGATCCACCTCCTCCTCCCGCCTCTCGACGACTCCGCCGTACCCCTGATCTCCGCCGACCCGACTCCGGTCATCCCCGAGGCTGCCTGACAGCGACAGCCCCTCCCCCGACCGTCCAGTTCACCGATCCCCTCCGGCCGTGCAGGTCTTCCCAGCGGCTGTGCGTTCTCCGACCCCGTCGGAGCAGCGATCCCCTCCGGCCGACCACAGTAAGCCCTAGCCACCTCCGGCCGCCCGCTGACACAGACACGGCAGCCCTGAATCGGACACAAATAGAAACCCTAGTATGGACACAGAGACTTGGACACGTCCAGGACACGAAGTTGACCCTCAGACACGAGGAAATTAGGTTTCCGGAGCCCTGTTCAGGTATTCTTTTCTCTCTCCTCGCTGATCCGATTTTGATTCCGTCAGTTGCGTCGCCTAGACTGTGTGACCCTCTCGGTGTCCGTGCAACTCGCTCGGTGCATCGCGTCCTGTGGCGATCGCGAACCGCGATCCAAAAACAGGAAAAATAATGCCCTATTTTTTCCCGGAACTGAGTGCGCCCCGCCAAACGGGACGACTTGGTCGCACGCGGATTTTACCAAAATGTGCGCGTCGTTGATACGGACGTGTGGGATTTCGCAGAAGTTGATTTGGATGTGCATGCACACCGGAATCAACGCGTATCCGCGGACACCGTCCCATATTCGTCCTTTCTGGAATATACTGTAACTTTGTGTACATATGTCGGATCGAGACAAAACTTGCGCCATCAGACTCGTAACAATACGCTGGTCCTGTGACCCAAGTTTGGTTCAATTCTGAGAACGTTGACAAAATCACGTATCGTGGGCCCCACAGGCTCCACTTGACGAGCGATTTTGTGATCGGCTCATCGGAATCCAATTCTGGAAGTTCCGTTGGGTTCGTATCATCGTTTCTGACTTGTTGACATTGAGTTTGACGAATTTGGAGACCTTTGACCCTGACACGCTTTTCGGTACAAAGTGGCCCACATGTGGACCCCGTTTTGGCCCGAAAATATCATTTTTGCCCTTGTGTCCAAATTGGACTCAAGGACTGGCGTTTCTAGCTGATTGATATTTTCTGAATCTAATGGTGATGTTTATTTCAGCAACCGGAGTAGTACCTGCAGATCACACTGAGACCAGAGCTACAGTTGGAGCCGGAACCCCAGGCAAGTGTACCTTGCCAAACTCTGCAGTATTGTTACATATTTTTCTTGCTTCATTATATTGTTGTGCATGCTTAACCTAGGACCGTGTGACGTACTTAGCGTCCGATTATTAGTCGGGTGCCAACACCGTACGCGGTGTTGTGTATTGTCATCTAGAGATGGACATTCGTGACCCCTTTGCATTCTCGTACTTGTCTTATCAAGTACATTATACCCAGGACACTTGACACTATTCATGGACAGGATCTTTCTGAGATATTTATGGTGATTCTATATAGGATGTAGGATTTGACATTGATATTATATTCCTAGATACTATATGACTTGTTGCATTAGATATGATTGTGCGTGACATGGACATGGTGCATCGTGGACATGAGACGTGTGATTACATGGGGTGGAGAGAGACACACAGGCTACAGGCTGATCATATATATATATAAACCTCTATTATTGTGAGGCACAAGACTCTCGAGCAGAGCTTGGCCCATTACGTGTTATTACCGCTACCGGCTTCCCGACACATAGCTTGTAGCGGCTCAGCCTGAGTACTAGTGATGCTCTCACTTGCATTTTCACATAGATGGTTATATAGCTTACCCTATTTATTTTATTCTCTGTTGTACTATAATTATTTTGGCTTATATTTTCTGTACCTTGCTGTCCCCTGAGGACCTGGATCCGGACTTTGTCTCCAGGACTAGCGGAGGAGATCCACCTAGAGTTATACAGTACAGGAGCATTATCAGGAGCAGAAGCAGGAACAGGAGCAGATACAGGAGCTGTACCGACATCTGAGGACGAGATCATACCAGAGGACTTCTCCTGAGTATTGGCGTGAGATATTTATTTATTTCTGTTTCTAGTTATTTTCTTTCCAGTCTATTTCATTGATGTATCAGACTTATTCTCGGATTGTTCTCCGAGGCACCTTTATTGAGATATGCTAGTTTATTTCTATTTGCATTTATTCTGGCATTTGATCTATGATTATCTGTTGTGGATGAGATTAGCATAGACTGTGACTTATATCATTGGACCTACTTATTATTACATTACAACTTAAGCATGCCCTGATGGATCTATTAAATTGGGTTTGTCCATCGGTGTGTGCTGCTGGCCATTATCACGCGTCCGGTCCCTCGGTATTTTGGGACTGGGGCGTGACATGGTTTTTGTGGTGGCCCATGCAGGTCAGCAACTAAATTGTTCGGTTTTAACTTAGGGATCGAGCAAGCCTGCAATAAGAATATGATAAGTTTTTAGGATCTCATCTACTTGCTTGGAACGTTCTTGATATCTATATCGAATTCAAATTAATTTCTTGACTCGTATCCTGCCTTGATTCCTGATCACCCTTATAGTTTATTTTGGTTGCAGAGAAATGAATCCCCAAGTCGGCGAAGAGACTCATCCAGGAATACCACAAGGTGTTGTGGTTACCCACGGAGATGAAGTGACACCAATTAGTGAAGGTCCGTCATCACAGCAAGCCAGTCAGCATGCCACGGGAATACAGCAAGATGACGTTCCACCATCGACGCAGTTTACTCCACCGACGCCTACCGTTCCACCAGGGCAGGCTATGGACGAACAACAAATGTTCGAATGTTCTACGCGATGATGCAAGCCCATCAGAAGGTTCAGGAAGAAGCTCAGCAGATCCAAGCGGAGAAGTTCATCGATAGATTCAGCTCAGAGTTACGGAAGTTAATCAGCCCCGCTGCAACTACCTTAGACGAGGATGTTCTTACTACAGCAAGACCCATGGAGTGCGACACAAGGATAGAGTCCAGCTCGAAGCGGCCGTATACATCAGCACCAGACCGAGTACAACAGAAAAGAGTTGCAAAGCGACCACAGATAAATCCACTACCAAGAGCAGCATCAAGAGCCTTAGTTCTTCCTACTTGTCACTACTGTGGCAAGATAGGTCATTTTGCTAAAGAATGCCGACGCAGATTGGGACTATGTTTAGCTTGCGGATCTAAAAAGTATTCGGTAAGGGATTGCCCTGAACGTCGAGAGAAAGCAGTGATGATTCATCAACCAGCCACATCAGCACCTGCCGGAGCACCACAGGAAGAAGTTGCAAAGAAGTCTCCCATGCAACAGCCACCAGAAGCACCTCCTCAAGAAATACCTGTCTGTCCATATTGTCGCAGGCGAGACCATATAGAGAACGAGTGTAGACGCAAAAGGAAATTATGCTTAGCTTGCGGATCCAGTCAGCATTTAAAGGAGTGCCTCGAACGTCGAGACAGAGCACCAATGAATAACTAACAAGCGTTACCAGCACCGAGACCAGCCTTTCCAGCATTGGAAGTACCGTAAACGAGAGTTGAAGGAGTCAGACCACCAGCCCCAGGAGGGAATCAGCCGAGGCCACCCTTGGTACCACAAGCAACACTCTTCCAGCAGGCTCAACAGCAGCAGAGGAATCAACTGCAAGAACGGGAACAAGCTCCAGCGATGACTTTGGAAGATGCACAGACCCATGGAGTAGCTAATGCGCATAATTTTTTGTAGTTATCTATTTATAGATTTGTTTTATCTCATGCCTATTGGTTCGTGACCTCAGCCTTAACCTATGTAATTTTGAACTTGCTTATAATTGATAACTGTAGAGATTATAGAGTCTTTTGTTATTGTGCTTATTTTGGGTTGTTTTGTGAACTTGAATTAAGTTGTACCTCCTTTCATCATCATCTAGCGTACTTATATTCGTTGTACTACCTTGACTTATGCTGTTAATGTGGCCTAGTTTTGCAAGCTTATCCTTTTATCGAGCTTGTTCATGACATATGTATTATTGGGTCGACACACTAATACAATTGTCTATTCAGAATCAGTGTATTACGGTCTGATCAACCGTAGTACATTTTGGTTCGCTCTTCACACGACTACTTTACGTAGATTGAGATATACAGTTGACTAGTATACTTGCCCTCTAGATATGTCTGAGCATATCATATCAGTTATCTAACTGTACTAATACGAGCATGCGAACAAAGGATTACCAGAATAGGATTTCAATCCACAATTATCTTGACAAATCCCATTTGAATTCGTTAAATGCCTTGATCCTGATACTTCTATTCTATTACCTCATCCTTGAATTCTTTATTATTGATCTTCGTCTTCCCTTATTTCGGAAAGACGAACCTCGTGCTTGGTATAGGTTTGATATATAAATAGTACTAGATATACCCCATAGGTCAATTGCATTATTAATGACCCTTTTATATATGATTAAGGGAATACCATAGGTGATATGTTGGGTGTTAAAGACTTGAGATTCAATAATATGATTAAATAAGTTGGGGCATAGCTTTATTAGATGTATGGCCTTAGATGATAGATGGATAAATTCTAAGTTGGGTAGAGACCGCAAAGTTCACTTGAGAGGAATCCTTTAGACTGTAATCAAGTAAGATTGGATAGAGAGAACCCTACCATATTTTAATTTCGAGGACGAAATTTTTATAAGTTGGGTAGATTGTAAGCCCCCTGATTTTCAGTAATTATTAATTTGGATTTTTCGTAATTTTTCGGGATTTTTCTGAAATTAAAACCTAGGTGTTTGATAATTAAATGATTTTTAAATACTATTTATTAATATTAAAATATTATGAAAATAATATTTTATGGTGTAAAATGGAGAACCGGACATAGGGTAATTTTTTGAGAATTTATTGGACTCCGGAAGCATTTTTAAAGCCCTAGAAACTATTAAATAAATAAACCAAATTAAACCCGTGTCAACGCCCAACATCCCCATGAGAGCCGAAGCCAAGCCCAAGGAGCGTTGACCCAGCCCTAAATCCTAGGTCTAACCCTAGTCTAATTTTTATATGTATAAATACATAATTTCCTATTTTTCTCCACAAACAAAAAGAAAAGAAAAAGGAAAAAGCCCTAATTACTAAAAATTCCTAATTCTAATTAACCCTAACCCTAACCCTAACCTAGCCGTCGGCTACCCCCCCCCCTCGCCGGAGCAGCCGACCTCCCCCTTCCCGCGACGAGCCGACCCCCTGCCGGCCTCGACCTCCTCCCCTCGCCACCGAGCTCAGCCGATAATCCTCTCCGCGCTGCCCGCCTTCCTCCACGCCCGCCGCCGACTCGCCGCTCCACCCGAGTCCGTCTCTTCCCCGACTCTGCCTCGTCGACAACCGCCCCGGCCTCCTGAGCAGCGCCCTGCCCTAGTCGGACCCCCAGCCACCGTCTCCCTCGACTCCGCCCATCTCCTCCCCGCTCACAGCTCGACCACGATCCACCTCCTCCTCCCGCCTCTCGACGACTCCGCCATACCCCTGATCTCTGCCGACCCGACTTCGGTCATCCCCGAGGCCGCCTGACAGCGACAGCCCCTCCCCCGACCGTCCAGTTCACCGATCCCCTCCGGCCGTGCGGGTCTTCCCAGCGGCTGTGCGTTCTCCGACCCCGTCGGAGCAGCGATCCCCTCCGGCCGACCACAGCAAGCCTTAGCCACCTCCGGCCGCCCGCTGACACGGACACGGCAGCCCTGAATCAGACACAAATAGAAACCCTAGTCAGGAAACAGAGACTTGGACACGTCCAGGACACGAAGTTGACCCTCGGACACGAGGAAATTCGGTTTCCGGATCCCTGTTCAGGTATTCTTTTCTCTCTCCTCGCTGATCCGATTTTGATTCCGTCAGTTGCGTCGTGTAGACTGTGTGACCCTCTCGGTGCCCGTGTAACTCGCTCGGTGCATCGCGTCCTGTGGCGATCGCAAACCGCGATCCAAAAACAGGAAAAATAATACCCTGTTTCACCCCGGAACTGAGTGCGCCCCGCCAAACGGGACGAGTTGGTCGCACGCGGACTTTACCGAAACGTGCGCGTCGTTGATACGGACGTGTAGGATTTCGCAGAAGTTGATTTGGATGTGCGTGCACACCGGAATCAACGCGTATCCGCGGACACCGTCCCGTATCCGTCCTTTCTGGAACACGCTGTAACTTTGTGTACACACGTCGGATCGAGACGAAACTTACGCCATCAGACTCGTAGCAATACGCTGGTCCTGTGACCCAAGTTTGGTTCGATTCTGAGAACGTTGACAAAATCACGTATCGTGGGCCCCACAGGCTCTACTTGACGAACAATTTTGTGATCGGCTCATCGGAATCCAATTCTGGAAGTTCCGTTGGGTTCGTATCATCGTTCCTGACTTGTTGACACTGAGTTTGATAAATTTGGAGACCTTTGACCCTGACACGCTTTTCGGTACAAAGTGGCCCACATGTGGACCCCGCTTTGGCCCGAAAATGTCATTTTTGCCCTTGTGTCCAAATTGGACTCAAGGACAGGCATTTCTAGCTGATTGATATTTTCTGAATCTAATGGTGATGTTTATTTCAGCAACCGGAGTAGTACCTGCAGATCACACTGAGACCAGAGCTACAGTTGGAGCCGGAACCCCAGGCAAGTGTACCTTGCCAAACTCTGCAGTATTGTTACATATTTTTCTTGCTTCATTATATTGCTGTGCATGCTTAACCTAGGACCGTGTGACGTACTTAGCGTCCGATTATTAGTCGGGTGCCAACACCGTACGCGGTGTTGTGTATTGTCATCTAGAGATGGACATTCGTGACCCCTTTGCATTCTCGTACTTGTCTTATCAAGTACATTATACCCAGGATACTTGACACTATTCATGGATAGGATCTTTCTGATATATTCATGGTGATTCTGTATAGGATGTAGGATTTGACATTGACATTATATTCCTAGATACTATATGACTTGTTGCATTAGATATGATTGTGCGTGACATGGACATGGTGCATCGTGGACATGAGACGTGTGATTACATGGGGTGGGGAGAGACACACAGGCTACAGGCTGATCATATATATATATAAATCCCTATTATTGTGAGGCACAAGACTCTCGAGCAGAGCTTGGCCCATTACGTGTTATTACCGCTACCGGCTCCCCGACACAGAGCTTGTAGCGGCTCAGCCTGAGTACTAGTGATGCTCTCACTTGCATTTTCACATAGATGGTTATATAGCTTACCCTATTTATTTTATTCTCTGCTGCACTGCAATTATTTTGGCTTATATTTTCTGTACCTTGCTGTCCCCTGAGGACCTGGATCCGGACTTTGTCCCCAGGACTAGCGAAGGAGATCCACCTAGAGTTATACAGTACAGGAGCATTATCAGGAGCAGAAGCAGGAATAGGAGCAGATACAGGAGCTGTACCGACATCTGAGGACGAGGTCATACCAGAGGACTTCTCCTGAGTATTGGCGTGAGATATTCATTTATTTCTGTTTCTAGTTATTTTCTTTCCAGTCTATTTCATTGATGTATCAGACTTATTCTCGGATTGTTCTCCGAGACACCTTTATTGAGATATGCTAGTTTATTTCTATTTGTATTTATTCTGGCATTTGATCTGTGATTATCTGTTATGGATGAGATTAGCATAGACTGTGACTTATATCATTGGACCTACTTATTGTTACATTACAGCTTAAGCATGCCCTGATGGATCCATTAAATTGGGTTTGTCCATCGGTGTGTGCTGCTGGCCATTATCACGCGTTCGGTCCCTCGGTATTTTATGACTGGGGCGTGACAACCCCGACCACCGCCGTGAGCCACCGCCGACCGCCGTCGACCGCCGGTCGGCAGCGGCAACAGCAACAGCAATGCGCACAACAGCAACTTTGCGGCCCCCTTCGCACGAAGCTTTCGACCTTCTCGTTGATTCGTTTCGTGTCCCGTCTTCGCTGGTATGTTCACAACCTAACCCTTTATGATTCTCTTCAAGTGGAACGAATTTAGGCACCCCGATTTAATCGAAAAATCGATCGAAAGTTGGCCAAAAAACTGTTCGAAAATAGTTCAGAATTTTGGTCCAAGTACCCCTATTCATGTCCAATTTGCCACCAACTCGTTAATTATTTTCAAAATATAATTGAAGGAATTTCTTCACAATATAATCAAGAGTTTTACTGTTCTTTTAGTTTTAATTAGTTTACTTTAATGGTAAAATTATTCTTGTTCCAAAATGACCAAAAACTTGTTTCTAAAATACCTAAAATCTCGCGATACGGGATACGTTTTGCCAAATGAGGCTACTTCATCGTGTGCAAGTTGTACCAAATGGTGCATAACGTAAACACAGACGTATAAGATTTTGTGAAACTTGATTTGGATGTGCGTGCACACCGAAATCAACGCATATCCGCCAAAAAGTCCCGTATCGGCCTGTTCTGACACTCGCCATAACTTCGTGTGTACTCGTCAATTCGTAACAAAACTTGTACCATCGGATTTGCAGTGTTATGCTGGTCCTGTGACCCAAGTTTAGTTCGATTCTGAGAACGCTGACGAAACATCATTTTGTGGGCCCTACGGTTCTAGATAACGGACGATTTTGTGACCGCCTTATCAAAATCTAGTTCTGGACGTTCCTTTGGGTTCGTATCGTCGTTCTGGACTGGTAGACACTAAGTTTGACAAATTTAGAGAACTTTGCCTTTGGTACATTTTACGGTACGAAGTGGGCCACATGTGGATCCCGCTTTGACCAAAAACTGTCAATTTTGCCTCTGTGTCCAAATTGGACTTATGGGTAGTCAATTCTAGCTATTTCAACTATTCTGAGAACAATGGTGATGTTTGTTTCAGCATCAGGAGCTGTGCATGCAGATTTCACTTTCCCATGAGCAGTAGACGGAGTTCAGAACCCAGACAAGTGTACCTTGCCATGATGTATCACAGTTTCTTGCCGTTATTATATTATTTAGTTATTATAGTTAATTTATATAATTGATGTGTGTGTTTATCCTAGGATCGTGAGACGTTGCTTAGCGCCCGAACAAGATTCGGGTGTCGACGCCGTACGCGGAGTCGTATAACGTCACTTAGAGAGTTGATTCCACGATCCTATTTTTACGTGCTTGCTTTACCAAGTACGTCATACCCTAGGACACCTGATACTATTTCATGTAACAGAATCTTTTTTGAGTTATTCATGGAGATTTTGTATAGGCTTACATGATTCGTGATATGAGACTTGTATATTATATAGATATTATTATGACTCGTTGCACTAGCTAGAGGTCATGATCTTGCGTGTTATGGACATGAGATATCGTGAACATGAGACGTGAGGTTACATTGGGTGGAGAGTGTAACACCCTGTTCCGCTCAAGCGGACTGCCGTCTCAATCGACAATCGTGCAGCTGTCCCGAACCGCTTTGCCTCGATCAAGAAGCAAAGGATATCCAGACTTGTCCCTACAGGAATCCGGCTTGGACTTTCAGAGGCTCGCTCAGACGTATCGCTCTACCGAGGCGAATCATCGCTAAGGTGGGTGGCTACGGTGAACTTGTCTTTGCTTAGCCAGCACACATAAAACCTGGAATCATATATGCTAGTCGCTAGGTAAATCACCCCCTGCATGCTAATAAATCCAACGCACCTAGCTAAGGGAATAATCCTAACTTATATTGCTTGCTAGAACATGGAAATAAAATACTGCTTATATTTAGACCCTCGCATGCTAAGTCCCTTAACGGTTTCATCTCTCGGACTACCTTCGGGCCCGAGCAAACGTGCTGATTATGTTCCTTAGAACGCATGCTTGTCTGCTTGATTGTTACCGTGTTTTCATCCAAACCCCGGGAGACTACTACGTAGTCGTTCCGTGCCTGAATGTTCCTGCAAGTATCCGGGACCGTTAGGTCACCAGGCAGCCCCGAACCAGGGGAATGCATCAAGACAAGTTAAATCACTGTACAGAATCAAGATTCAAGCACCTCCTGTAATCGTGCACTACTGTACTACTGTTATACTGTTCTACTGTACCACTGTACTCCTGTTCTACAGTACTCGAGTATCTAGTGAAGGGGAAACTGACCCTGACCCTGACCTGCATGTCGCGGACAACTCAGAAACGAGATATAGTTCCACGGACGGTCTCCGGGGCACTGGGGCCGCTCCGATCCGGATGGAACTCCACTGTTTCAGCCAACTGTACTGGACGAGATAGTGTGCAGCACCTACCGTTCTTTCGCTGCATACCATCCGCTCCATGGCTGAACTTACTGTATAGTCTACTGTACTGGACGAGATGGCTTGTGGCACCACTGTACATTGGCTGCAAACCATCTCCGTTTAAGACTAGTGTCCATAATGGCTTTGCCAGCGACCGTGTTCATATAGATAAGTCATCCTCGCTTAGTGGCTATCCGCGTGCGAGTCACTGCATCGCATCAAGAAACAACTGAACACCTGAACGATTATGTTAAAATGACCCTCCTGTTTGCATATGCTTGCCTCCTGAATGCTTATACATGCCCGTGCTTGAATTAATCATGTTTGCCTTGGACAGGGAAGGAGAAATGGTAAGTTGGTAAGTCTCATCGTGTTTTCTCAAACATCGCACGGCGCACTGCCCGACACGTTAAGCTATTCAATGTTTGCATAAAACTGATCCTAAGGCAACTAGAAAGACAACTTAATAGTTGTGCACGGAACCTGTATTACGTGTTTGGATTTGTCGAGCGGGCGAGTAGCTTCCCCACCAGTGCATTCAATGTACTGATAATCCACCAGTTTGATATGCAGGGTACGGGAGAACCTCGTGCGGTGCGGACGCCTCCTTCGTACGTGCTAAGGCCAGGAGTTCCCTCTGAAGCCTTACAACGGTGCGTTCGGGACTGAAGCACATATACAAGACATAAGTTGTGAACATCGCCTGACCATCGCCTGTACATTCATTCCACAGTTATAGCCACTTGGCACGCTTTTACTGTTTTAGAGAGAGAGGCTTGAGCGACTTGTAATTTCGGCTATACGTCGCCTGTAATACTTGTTCATATCAATAAAGAGATTACTTTACTTGTTTCGATGCTTCCGCTATATTGTCGACTCAGTGAACCTGTTACCGATCGCCTATGCGTTCATGACTCTGCTGCACTCGGATAATCTGTGCGACTCTGTGGCTTAGAACTCTTGCCGCCAGCCAATGAACCATGGCCTTGCACGGGCGTGGCTCACGCTCGTGCGGCATCACGCCCGGATGGGTTAAGCGATCGTTCCGCGGGAGCGCTGGCGAGGGTGATTCCCGCCTAGCGGGAATGGCCGATTTGCCTGCGGGAGATCGGGGCGTGACATGTTGGTATCAGAGCCTGGCTTCTACGCCTTTGTCCTCAATTCGATATCTCTGTTTCGAAAGCTCGTTAGTGGGTTATGTGCACGCTCTCTCTCAATGCCTCGATGGGATGTTCCAACAATAAGTCTAAATACTTTCAAAATGCGTTTTGAATGTTATGATTGCTTGTCTGGTTGTATGCTGTGAGTGGCCTTTGTGCCAACCTGTGCGAACCCTTGAGAGTATCGCTAGTAGCTTGTCCGATTTTCACTAACCCTAAGTTTGGTTGAATGCATCTATTCGAGGGACGCCTTGAAC
Organism: Iris macrosiphon; assembly: GCA_036927795.1. Taxonomy (NCBI): domain Eukaryota; kingdom Viridiplantae; phylum Streptophyta; class Magnoliopsida; order Asparagales; family Iridaceae; genus Iris; species Iris macrosiphon. The sequence goes on along the minus strand of JAYESA010000013.1, from coordinate 177,645,742 downwards.
TAGTGCACCATCCAAGACTTAAGAAAAGGTGAAACTCGAGTGCTAAGACTTCGCTATCACTGAGCTGGTTGACGTGTTCATGCTAGAAGTGCACTTCGAAAGTGCGTACGATCCAGTCTAAGCGATATGCTGATTTCGAAGCTTATGCAAGTGAATATCCAAATGAACAAGTGCAACGACTTGTCTAGGATTGCCTCAACCCTAGATTACTGCTTGTCCTTAGTAAGTCTCGAGGACGAGACTTTTTCTAAGTTGGGTAGGATGTAACATCCTGTTCCGCTCAAGCGGACTGCCATCTCAATCGGCAATCGTGCAGCTGTCCCGAACCGCTTTGCCTCGATCAAGAAGCAAAGGATATCCAGACTTGTCCCTACAGGAATCCGGCTTGGACTTTCAGAGGCTCGCTCAGACGTATCGCTCTACCGAGACGAATCATCGCTAAGGTGGGTGGCTACGGTAAACTTGTCTTTGCTTAGCCAGCACACATAAAACCTGGAATCATATATGCTAGTCGCTAGGTGAATCACCCCCTGCATGCTAATAAATCCAACGCACCTAGCTAAGGGAATAATCCCAACTTATATTGCTTGCTAGAACATGGAAATAAAATACTGCTTATATTCAGACCCTCGCATGCTAAGTCCCTTAACGGTTTCATCTCTCGGACTACCTTCGGGCCCGAGCAAACGTGCTGATTATGTTCCTTAGAACGCATGCTTGTTTGCTTGATTGTTACCGTGTTTTCATCCAAACCTCGGGAGACTACTACGTAGTCGTTCCGTGCCTGAATGTTCCTGCAAGTATCCGGGACCGTTAGGTCACCAGGTAGCCCCGAACCAGGGGAATGCATCAAGACAAGTTAAATTACTGTACAGAATCATGATTCAAGCACCTTCTGTAATCGTGCACTACTGTACTACTGTTATACTGTTCTACTGTACCACTGTACCACTGTACTCCTGTTCTACAGTACTCGAGTATCTAGTGAAGGAGAAACTGACCCTGACCCTGACCTGCATGTCGCGGACAACTCGAAAATGAGGTATAGTTCCACGGACGGTCTCCGGGGCACTGGGGCCGCTCCGATCCGGATGGAACTCCACTGTTTCAGCCAACTGTACTGGACGAGATAGTGTGCAGCACCTACCGTTCTTTCGCTGCATACCATCCGCTCCATGGCTGAACTTACTGTATAGTCTACTGTACTGGACGAGATGGCTTGTGGCACCACTGTACATTGGCTGCAAACCATCTCCGTTTAAGACTAGTGTCCATAATGGCTTTGCCAGCGACCGTGTTCATATAGATAAGTCATCCTCGCTTAGCGGCTATCCGCGTGCGAGTCACTGCATCGCATCAAGAAACAACTGAACACCTGAACGATCATGTTAAAATGACCCTCCTGTTTGCATATGCTTGCCTCCTGAATGCTTATATATGCCCGTGCTTGAATTAATCATGTTTGCCTTGGACAGGGAAGGAGAAATGGTAAGTTGGTAAGTCTCACCGTGTTTCCTCAAACATCGCACGGCGCACTGCCCGACACGTTAAGCTATTCAATGTTTGCATAAAACTGATCCTAAGGCAACTAGAAAGACAACTTAATAGTTGTGCACGGAATCTGTATTACGTGTTTGGATTTGTCGAGCGGGCGAGTAGCTTCCCCACCAGTGCATTCAATGTACTGATAATCCACCAGTTTGATATACAGGGTGCGGGAGAACCTCGTACGGTGCGGACGCCTCCTTCGTACGTGCTAAGGCCAGGAGTTCCCTCTGAAGCCTTATAACGGTGCGTCTGGGACTGAAGCACATATACAAGACATAAGTTGTGAACATCGCCTGACCATCGCCTGTACATTCATTCCACAGTTATAGCCACTTGGCACGCTTTTACTGTTTTAGAGAGAGAGGCTTGAGCGACTTGTAATTTTGGCTATACGCCGCCTGTAATACTTGTTCATATCAATAAAGAGATTACTTTACTTGTTTCGATGCTTCCGCTATATTGTCGACTCAGTGAACCTGTTACCGATCGCCTATGCGTTCATGACTCCGCTGCACTCGGACAATCTGTGCGACTCTGTGGCTTAGAACTCTTGCCGCCAGCCAATGAACCATGGCCTTGCACGGGCGTGGCTCACGCTCGTGCGGCATCACGCCCGGATGGGTTAAGCGATCGTTCCGCGAGAGCGCTGGCGAGGGTGATTCCCACCTAGCGGGAACGGCCGATTTGCCTGCGGGAGATCGGGGCGTGACAGAGAGAGTCTTCATCGTGCTCTGGGCATATTTTTACTATTACTATTTATTGTGTATTAGGCCTTAGGTTCCCTATACGGAATCCAAGGTATTATATATGTATATACAGCTTCCTCCTGGTTATCCCACATAGAACTTTGAGTGTACTATTAGATTACGGAAGTATCCATTGGAATCTTTCGTGAGTACCAGCCCGGGGTACGATACCATACTCTCATTTGCATATCACATATTTGGTTACAGTAGTTTACCCTTGAGTATGTGGCATTATACTATTTTACTTTTGGTATGTTGTTTCTTGTACCTTATTACGTCCCTCTAAGGACCTGGTCCCCTTCCAGTTTTTGGAGCATAGACGGTTATGGAGCCTTTGGAGGTGCTGATGGAGTTGCTTGTCTTGCATGCATTGGTATCAGGTACTTATATCATTTCTACCGGAGTTATGGTTATTTATTCATATTGTTTATTCATCTGCTGATGTAGCCTAGTTTTATAGACTCATATTTCTTTCTCGAGTCTATTCGAGTTTGTGTGTTACTGGGCGGCCGACTTTAGCACATATAGCTCATTCTTGTGTATTCTGTTCATTGTGGATTAATGCATAGATATTTATATTTACTTGATTATTTAGATAGTGACCATTATAATACAGCTTATACGTATTCGAGTCGGACCAGAGTCTAGTTGAATGCGTAGCTGGCATGTTACGTATTCCTAGTCCTACGTATTTTGGGACTGGGGCGTGACAGAAATTTTTTCTTCATCTCAAATTCCAATTCCTAGGTCGACTCCTCAATCGCATGGTTCCTCCAGAGTACGCGCACGAGAGGGACTGTATGATTCCATAGTAGCTTTTCCTTTCGATCCAAGATCTGAACGGGCTCTTCTCTATATAACAAGTCTATATGCAGATCCAGCTGACCAAAATCTACTACGTGGCTCGGGTCGTGCACGTACTTACGAAGCTGTAAAATATAGAAGATGTCATGCACATCTGATATGGCTGGTGGTAATGCGATTTGATACGCAACTAGGGTGTCTCGCCTGAGAATTTCGAATGGGCCAACATATATCGCCTTAGCTTCCCCTTTGCTTCGAATCTCATAACTCCTCGTATGGGCAAGACTTTGAGAAACACATGGTTGCCTTCCACGAACTCGAGAGGTCATCGGTGGATGTCAGCATAACTTTTTTGTCGGCTTTGTACAACTTTTAGTCGCTCGCGAATCAGTCGAATTTTTTGGATGGTTTGCTCAACTAGCTTCGGGCCAAGGATATATCGTTCACCAACTTCATCCCAACAGATAGGTGACCTACACCTCCATCTATACAAAGCCTCATACGGAGCCATCTGAATGCTGGACTGGTAGCTATTATTGTACGTGAATTCGGCCAACGATAACTGAATGTCCCAACTTGACTTCGAGTCGATCGCTCAGAGTCATAGCATATTTTCGAGAATTTGATTCACTCGTTCTGTTTGGCCATCGGTCTAAGGATGATAGGCTGAACTAAACTGTAACTTGGTCCCCATAGCTGACTGAATGCTTCCCCAAAAATGTGATAAGAACTGTTCATCTCGATCTGAGACAATGGATACTGCCACTCCGTGCAACCGGACTATCTCGACAAGATAAATATGAGCGAGTTGATCGACGCTCCAAGCAACTTTGATAGGAATGAAGTGTGCTGACTTGGTTAATCGGTCGACGATCGCCCATACAACATCATTCCCCCATTAAGTCTTCGATATACCAACAATAAAATCCATATTGATGTGCTTCAATTTCTATTCCGAAATAGCAAGATTCTGCATCTCTCCGCCCAGCCTCTGGTGCTCTGCTTTCACCCTCTGACAGCTCATACATTGTGACATAAAGAGCGCCACATCATTCTTCATGTTGTGCCACCAAAAAATCGTACAAAGGTCTTGGTACATCTTCGTGCTTCCAGGATGTACTGTATAGGCTGCATAATGGGCTTCCGTAAGGATTTTCCTTCTGAGTTATGCATCGTTGGGGACGCACAGTCTTCCTTTCACCCGTATCGTTACACTCCCATCCTCCACAAAGTCAGCCGCCTTTCCTGCTGAAATATACTCATACATATTTTCAGGAATTGGTCGTCCTTCTAAACAGATATGATATTTTCGATCAAGTCTGGCTAAAGTTGCATTTCAGCCAGTAGTATGCCACGATATCCAATTCTAAGTTTGATACCCATTTTCTCCAAGTCCCTCTGTAGCTTGCTATCTATAGACATGGTTCCCATTAACTTTCAACTCAAGGCGTCCACTACAACATTTTTTTTGCCTGGCGTGTAATTAATTGTCAGGTCAAAAATCTTTAATAAGTTCGATCCAACGCCTTTGTCATAGGTTCAAGTACCTTTGGGTGAAAATGTATTTGGGGCTATTATGATCCGTGTAGATCTAGCACTACAAACCATAAAGGTAATTTCACTATAATTTTAATGCGAACACAATTGCCGCTAGTTCTAAATCGTATGCGGGATAGTTCTTCTCATGCAACTTTAACTGTCTTAAGAAAAATGCTATCACCTTGTTATTCTGCATGAGCATATATCCCAAGCCCCGAACTGATGCATCGGTAAAGATTTGAAATCCTTCGATCCCTTCTGGTAATGCAAGTATAGGTGCCAAGAAGAGTCGTTGCTTTAACCACTGAAATAAAGCTTCCCAGTCAACTGACCATTCGAACATGGCTTCTCCCTTTTGAGTGAGGCGAGTCAGAGGTGAGGCAATTTTTGAAAAATACTTGCCAAACAGTCTGTAGTAGCCTGCTAAGCCGAGAAAGCTCTGAATTTCAGTGGGTGAGTCAGGTCGCTTCCAATCAACGATGAATTCTACTTTTTTTGGATCAACTGAAATTCCTCTCGCGAAAATGACATGCCCGAGAAAGGATACGTTGCTCAGCCAAAACTCCCACTTGCTCAACTTTACGCACAACTTGTTTTTCTGAAGAGTCTGAAGCATGGTCCGCAAATGCTCTTCATGTTCTTTTTTGTTATTCGAGTATACCAGGATATCATCAATGAATACTACCACAAACTTGTCGAAGAATGGTCAAAATATTCGATTCATGAGGTCCATGAAGGCGGTCGGGGCATTTGTTAGTCCGAACGGCATTACCATGAACTCGTAGTGGTCGTAGCGAGTGCGAAAGGCTGACTTCGATATTTTGTCCGGCTTGATTTTGAGTTGGTGGTAACCAGAATGAAGATCTATTTTCGAAAATACTGACGCACCTTACAGCTAATCGAAGAGGTCGTCGATTTTAGGAAGGGGTACTTGTTTCGGACAATGGCTTTATTCAGCTCACAATAATCTATGCAGAGCCGTATCGATTCATCCTTCTTTTTTATAAACAATACGAGCGCACCCCACGGAGACACACTCGGACGGATATACCCACGATCGAGCAGCTCTTGCAATTAGATTTTCAACTCTTTTAATTCTGTGGGGGCCATCCTGTACGGAGTCTTGGAAATCGGTCGGGTGTCCGAAAATGTGTCTATGGTGAATTCAATCTCTCGGTCGGGCGGTATGCCGGGCAACTCTTCTAGAAATACGTCAAAAATTTTTGCCATAACGTCGGTATGATCTACATTTGCACCTTCCTACCGAGTATCTCAAACGGATGCTAAATATATTTCATATCCTGAATGTATCATCTACCGAGCAGACATAACATAAACTACCATGCAGGCATTCGACGCTTTCGATGCTGGACTGCACGAGTAGCAAAATTTGATCTCTCCTGGTAGGCGAAACACGACTATATGTGGTTTTTTCAAACATCACATTTATTTCAAAGAGAGTTATATTTCAAAATGATGCCGTGATGTCAGGCATTCCACGCTTTCGATGCTGGACTGTACGAGGGCGAGCTAACCCAACTCATCAAATCGACACGGTATTCATGTGAAGCATATAAATTATTGTTATATGGTCTTTCTATCTTGCCTTATGTAAACCCCCCTCGACCAAATTTAGGTCTACCTGGCTTAGATAGAGAGAGACTAGGGTTAGTTTGGAGCCATTTAGAATTAGAACATAGTATTTTAGATTAATGTACACAATATTCGTATCACTTTGTGCACCTTACCGTTGCTTCGATATTTGGAGCGCTACACTAGTATTTGCTTTCAAACAAATTTTACACATTTTTCCTAGACGTGTCAGCCTTCCATTCTAATATTTGTGTAACTCATAAATACCCTCTCTTGTGCTTCATTTTAGTCGCATAAAATTTGTTACAAACGTCTATTCTTAAATTCAAATAAATCCAACTTTGCATCTTTTTCCGTTCCAATCGAAATTGGAGACACAACTTTGACCCATTTTGTGTAACCTAATTTATGATAATATTCTATTTTGAGTCTACTACGTCCATGACACTTGTGTCCCACCCAATTTTAACCCTATGTACTTTCAATTAATTAAAGAACACCATTGACACTAATTTTAATTAAATTGGTGTAATGATCCAACCTAACCCAAAACTAGATCCAACACCAACCCAAACCCCCACTCACCCCCTCAAGGTTCATACTAAACACCACACACCATTTTAACCCACTATATCACACCAAACATGGTATTTTTTCTTATCCAATCCCAAACTCCATTGTTTGTGCAATTTCTCAATTGTTAGGGGCTTTTGAATAAATAGACAATTATGTGTCCACCTTCTATTGGAGCCAAGCCATGAAGAAACCCCCCTCATTTGTTGACCGATCCCCCTAGGTTTTCCCCCTTTTGTGTGTACAACACACTACCTTTTCCTCCTAGCTCATCTATTCCCTTCATTCAAAATCTAGCTCATCCTAGCCCTCCAATCCTTCATGAAGAACCTTCCCCCCCCATCCCTAGGAATGCATTATGGCTGGCCCTAATCCTAATGCCATTCTCCTCTCTCTCTCCTTAAACACCTCTTCCATCTCTCCATTTTTATTCATTCACAGCCAACCCCACCCGAACCCTAACTCTTTTCTTATTCTTCTTCCCCGACTTCCTCTTCCTTCTCCGGTCAGAAACCACCCCGCCGCCACAGCGCCACCACTTCCTTCTGCCGACCTTCTCCTTCTCACCGTTGATATCTCCACCACCATCATCATCATTCCGCCCCCATACCTCAACCACCATCCACCCCCTCCTCTTCTTCTTCCATGACTTCTTCTTCTTCCCCAGTCATCACTCCACCCGCCGGAGACCGGCCACCCTCGAGCAGCGGACCGAGCACCCCCCCGGTTTAAGTGCACCCTTAGGTTTGCATGTTCACTCCTCCTTTATGTTGTTGTTGTTGCATGGACCAATGTTGATTTGTGAACCCTATTACCTAGTGTATATATATGCATGTGTTGGAATAGTAGTTAGCATATGTGTTTGTGTAGTCCCTAGGTGCTTATACTAAATTATCTTATGTTCACTCTAACCTATTAGCTAGTACATATGTCTAGTGTTATACGTTATTGGGAGTTGTAACGTATTTGGTAGTTATCTGTCTTATTGTGCACGGTATTTGAGGACATGACGTACTCGTACATGGAGACCTAGATGGTTACCAATATCAAACTTGTCTTAAAAATTTTAGTAAGTAGAATACCTAGTACCCATGTGTTAGAGGTACAACTTAGCACCTACACGAATCCTAGTTGTGACCGCGATTGTAATCTATAAGAAATTATATCTTAGGATGACTTGTAAATGCTGTAGGACAAGTAGACTAAGTGTACCCCTACTTCCTTGATCCTTGACTAGTCAACCTTAGCCAACCTATTTAGTAGAATGTTTATTTGGTTTAGACTTTGCGTGACTCATGTAAAACCCCTATTTCTAAAATCCGTATTTATTATTTTTTTATTAATTAATAATTTAATTATGGTAATTATGTGCTAAATAGGAGAAATAGATTTTTAATGATTTTTATGTTAGGTGTTCGGGCACTTAGATGATGTATGGGACCATCAGGAATTTTTCGAAATTTATTCCATGTAGGAGACCCCTTAAGCAGTTGCTAGCCTAACGATGTGCAATACCCTAATCTATAAATTTTCTTATGTGTGAATAAATATATATATACATATACATATATATATGTATATATATTTATAAAAAGAAAGAAAGAAAAGAATTAATTAAATAAAGCTACTAATATAATAATAATATAATAATAATACTAACATTACTATTCCTATTTCCTATTCCCTTAGCAATTTGCTACTAAATTCCCACTTCCGCCAATTCCTTGCTGTCAACACAACTATTTGCTTATTTCTCTTAGCAAAATTTGCAACCCCTTAGCTTTAGCATATTTCAGCCCAGGAGACCCGATCCCTTGGCCGAGACTTTTGCCCGCGGCCGAAACCCGCTCCATCCCTCTCTCTTTCCCTATAATATATAATATATATATATATATTATTTTTCTCTATAACCCTAACCTAAATTTCCAGACCTCCTCTTCCCATCTAAGAGCCGTCACCGCAGCCAGAGAAGTCCCGCCAAGCCATCCAACCACCCCGACGACGACGACCTCGCGAATTGCAGTTTCCCACTCGAGACACCTTCGCTCCGGCGTGATTTTCCGTCGACTCGCTCAACCAAACGCTGTTCCGTCTTCATCGATATGATCATACCTTAACTCTCTTCCATATTTGTTTTATATCCAGCCTCGGAAAATGTGTGCCCCTAGGTAAAAATAGCGTCCAAAGTGGGCAGAACAGACCCAATTCTGAAATCGTAGAAAACTGCGGTGACCACCCGTATTGCCGAGTTCGTATCTCCCACCACAGAGATCCGAATTCGGTGATTCTTTTTGATACTTGTAGAATACTTGACCTAGTTTATTTTCTGTTAAATAATCCTATGCTTTTAGTTGCTGTGGATATAATTATATTCGTCACAAAACTGCGCGCACCCACTTTTTCCAGTTTTCCAAAAGTTGAAAAATGGAGCGCGCCCCGCCAAACGGGACCGCCCCGCCGTGTGCCAAGTGTACCGAATGATGCATGCAGCATAACCGGACACGTGAAAATTCGTGGGGACTGATTCGGACGCGTGTGCGCGCCGGAATCAGGCTGTATCCACGGACACATCCCGTATCGCAACTTTTGTGAAACTCGCGCATATTTTGTGCACGCTTGTCAGATTGTGACAAAACTTGTGCCACTGGACTCGTGGAAACGCGCGGGTCCTGTGACCCAATTTTTACGCATTTCTGAGACGGTTGACCAGATCGCCAATTGGTGGGCCCCACAGTTGACTTTTTGGACAAAATTGTGTTCGACTCATCGGAATCCACATTTGGACATACCGTTGGATTCGTATTGACATCTAGAGTTGTTTGACCTATATTTTGTCCCATTTAGAGACTGTTACCCTCGGCACGCTTTTCGGTGCAAAGTGGGCCACACGTGGACTCCACTTTTATCCGAAATTACCGTTTTGCCCCTGTGTCCAAATTGGACGAAAGGGATGTACTTTTTAGCTATTTTGCTCATTCTAGAAATGTTGGTGATATTTATTTCAGCATCCGGAGACATTTGTTCTGCGGCCATAGCTTTTGATCCTGTGCGTTTGACTTCTGGACAGTACACCTTGCAGCTTTCTTACCAGGCAAGATATCTTGCCAAATTGTTACAGTACCTTTACATGCTATTTATATTTCTTTATATCTATTACATTTCTGTTTAGTCTTGCATGTGTAGTTTTCTTTCAGTCATTACTATATATTAGATATGTTGACACACACATGACACTTAGTATCATAGAGGACAATCATTAGGCGTATGGGCTTTTAACCACTCTGGTAACACCGTAGTCACTAGCACGAACTATGGTGGGTCGTGTCCGATGGTCGCTACACCCGAGGTATGTCGATTGATGGAGTCCGAGGGTCGCTATCCCCGAGGTATGTCGGCTGATGATGTTCATGGACGAGCGTGAGGTTGTGAGGATTAGATCGAGTAGCCTACCCTTGCCCATACGTCGAAAAGTTGTCCTCATTTGCATTCATATAGATTGTCTTGTACAGCGTACTTATTTATTTTCAAATTATGTGCATGTTTACTGTATTCAAGTTGGCTCGTATTTTCTGTATCTTGTTACGTCCCTCTGAGGACCTGGTCCTCTGCCAGGTGTACCTGTTCTTGAGTATTTGCAGGAGCGCAGATTTGGATGGTTATAGATGCTTCGTGGATGTCCTATCTTCGAGCCCGTGATTGCTAGATGGTGTTCTTATATGGTGTTGTTGTGTTGTACTTACTTTAATATTTGCTCCTACATTCGAGTTGGTAGTGGATTTGTTTCCATCCAACTATCTTCTTTAGATACTTTTTATTGAGATCTAGTTATATAGATGTTGGTTAATTATTCATATTGATTTTCTGTGGATGAGATTTAGATTGTACCCTATGACTTGTGACATATGTTTATACCACTTGTGGATTGATTTTCATATTACAGCGTACGTGTGGATTTGGTTTCCATATATTGGAGTTGCCATATCCATGCGGCTGACATGCTTACGTGTCCTAGTCCTACGTATTTTTGGGACTGGGGCGTGATATGTTTTTGTGGTGGCCCATGCAGGTCAAGAGCATATTGTCTCGGTTACGTTACTGTGCCGAGCAAGCCTGCAACTAGGAATAGAGTATAGGATCTCATCCACAATTGACTATGATTCATTTTCCTTCCAATCCATTCTATCTGAATAATTGCATCATGCTTGATTCTTGTACTTCCCTAATAGTTCTTTGAGTATAGCCTTCTGCTAGAATATAGGAACCCCTGTTATTAGGAGGATGATTATGGTGGCATACCTATTAAGAATACAACGAGAATATAGACACACCACTAAGTTTGGAATATCTAGTGAACCTAGAGTCCTTATCTTTAGATTGTTATACCCTTACCCCTTGATGTATTAAGAAGACTTGAGAGTAGTATAGACACTACTAGAGTTAGTTAGAAGTTTGACCATATTGTTGACCCTAGTATTGAGGAACCAATAGGAAACCAAAACTCAATATTTGGACTGAACTAACCTTCATAGTTAGATAATATTAGAACTATAAACTTAGATCATTGTCTTATTATTATTAGACAACACTTTAGGAAGCCAAGAGCATTGAATATAGTAGTTTCTTGAATATACCGCAAACACAGAGAGTAGCGTAGCATCTCCCCTTAGGAAACCTTGACATTATCTATAGCCTCTCTATTTTATTTCATATATTTGTTTCCCTGAAACCCTAGCACTCGCTATTTGTGCGACGACTAATCATGTTCTTCTATCCTTCATCTTTCAACTCGTGCCCTCTGACACTTCTGATTGTAGGCCAAATGAATTCTTTTATGATATGATATATAGTTTCCTAGAATTATAGTTGTAATCTTGAATTTTGAAATTATGTGCTTAGTAGCAAGAATTTGATAGTTGAGCTGTTCATTTAGATTATAATTTTATGGTTACAACTTAGTTTTAAATCATGTAATTGAACCCATATCTCCACATAAGTTATCTCCTCTCTCACTTGAGGGCTAGTAACCTTTCTATCTTTACTATTGACACTTGTTCTATAAGCACTATGACTAAGAGGTAAGATGACCATGACCTATGTAATAGAAGAGGATACCCCAATAAAGTACCAAGACCCCTTTTTGTAGACATTAATAGGAGCTTCTACGGTATCCTTAAGGCAATACAATAACAGTTAAATTGTTTTAAGTTGGGTAGTATACCTCACCACCTAGTATCACACAGTCCTCTTAACTCATTGGTGAAGTATAACCAAATGACACCGACTTTAGACTTGCATAAGAAGATAACATAAATTGTATGCTAGCAGTAGACAACAATGTTAATTCAGACGGTAGAATTTAGAGGTTCATGCCCTACTTGGTCGACTAGCGACTTAGACAAGGAGGTTGTATGATAACTGTAGAGATTGTAGAGTCTTTTATTATTGTTGCTTATTTTGTTTTGTTGTTGTGAACTTGAATTATTTTGTAACATCTCTCATCATAATCCAGCGTATCTATAATCTCTGTACTACCTTGACTTATGCTGCTGTTATAGCCTAGTTTTTGCAAGCTTATTCCTTATCGAGCTTGTTCATGACATATGTATTATTGGGCGCGCACAATAATACATTTCAGAATCAGTGTATTAAGGTCTAGCTAGCCTTAGTGCGCTTGGTTCGTTCTTCGCATTACTACTTTACGTGGATTAAGATATATGGTAGTAGACAGATATACTTGCCCCTAGATATGTCTGACACATCGTATCGGTTACATAACTGTACTGATACAAGCATGTAAATAGGAAATTACCAAAAATAGGATTTCAATCCACAACTGTCCTGACAACTCTCTTTTCGATTCTTTAATCCCTTTGAACCTCGTACTTGTATTCTGTCACCTTCACCTTGAGTTCTTTATTATTTCTCTCCGTCTTCCCCTATTTCGGAAAGACGAAACCTCGTGCTGGTATAAGTTGACACTGATAGTACTAGCTATACCCCATAAGGCTAAACACATGACTTAGTGACTCTCTTTTATAATTGGTTTAGGGCATATCATAGGCGATATGTTTGGTGTTAAACCTTTGAGGATTAAAAATCATGATTAAATAATTTGAGCAATAGTTTTTCTAAATGTATGGTCTTAGGTGGTAGATGAAAAATTTTAAGTTCGGTAGATTGTGAACCTCTCACCCAATTCTCATCTTTGTGCAATTTTCTAATTGTTGGGCGCTTCCATGCAAAAGAGCATTTAGGTGTCCACACCGTTGGTCATGACACATGAAGAAACCTATTTTTCGCTCATGTGGATTTTTCCCATGATCTTCGGGATGTGCAACGTGCAACATCGCCCACCCCTTTAAACCTAGCCTTGCATTTTAAACGATGCAAATCTTATACCACCATTGCATTCTATCGTGGCTTAATTTTAATTTCGAGGACGAAATTTTTACAAGTTGGGTAGAATGTAAAACCCCTATTTCTAAAATCCGTATTTATTATTTTTTATTAATTAATAATTTAATTATGGTAATTATGTGCTAAATATGAGAAATAGATTTTTAATAATTTTTATGTTAGGTGTTCGGGCACTTAGATGATGTATGGGACCATCAGGAATTTTTCGAAATTTATTCCATGTAGGAGACCCCTTAAGCAGTTGCTAGCCTAACGATGTGCAATACCCTAATCTATAAATTTTCTTATGTGTGAATAAATATATATATACATATACATATATATATATGTATATATATTTATAAAAAGAAAGAAAGAAAAGAATTAATTAAATAAAGCTACTAATATAATAATAATATAATAATAATACTAACATTACTATTCCTATTTCCTATTCCCTTAGCAATTTGCTACTAAATTCCCACTTCCGCCAATTCCTTGCTGTCAACACAACTATTTGCTTATTTCTCTTAGCAAAATTTGCAACCCTTAGCTTTAGCATATTTCAGCCCAGGAGACCCGACCCCTTGGCCGAGACTTTTGCCCGCGGCCGAAACCCGCTCCATCCCTCTCTCTTTCCCTATAATATATAATATATATATATATATATTATTTCTCTCTAAAACCCTAACCTAAATTTTCAGACCTCCTCTTCCCATCTAAGAGCCGTCACCGCAGCCAGAGAAGTCCCGCCAAGCCATCCAACCACCCCGACGACGACGACCTCGCGAACTGCAGTTTCTCACTCGAGACACCTTCGCTCCGGCGTAATTTTCCGTCGACTCGCTCAACCAAACGCTGTTCCGTCTTCATCGGTATGATCATCCCTTAACCCTCTTCCATATTTGTTTTATAGCCAGCCTCGGAAAATGTGTGCCCCTAGGTGAAAAACAGCGTCCAAAGTGGGCGGAACAGACCCAATTCTGAAATCGCAGAAAACTGCGGTGACCACCCGTATTACCGAGTTCGTATATCCCACCACAGAGATCCGAATTTGGTGATTCTTTTTTATACCTATAGAATACTTGACCTAGTTTATTTTCTGTTAAATAACCCTATGCTTTTAGTTACTGTGGACATAATTATATTCGTCACAAAACTGCGCGCACCCACTTTTTTCAGTTTTCCAAAAGTTGGAAAATGGAGCGCGCTCCGCCAAACGGGACCGCCCCGCCATGTGCCAAGTGTACCGAATGGTGCATGCAGCATAATCGGACACGTGAAAATTTGTGGGGACTGATTCGAACGCGTGTGCGTGCCGAAATCAGGCCGTATCCACGGACACATCCCGTATCGCAACTTTTGTGAAACTCGCGCATATTTTTTTCGCGCTTGTCAGATTGCGACGAAACTTACGCCACTGGACTCGTGGAAATGCGCTGGTCCTGTGACCCAATTTTCACGCATTTCTGAGACGGTTGACCAGATCGCCAATTGGCGGGCCCCACAGTTGACTTTTTGGACAAAATTGTGTTCGACTCATCGGAATCCACATTTGGACATACCGTTGGGTTCGTATTGACATCTAGAGTTGTTTGACCTATATTTTGTCTCATTTAGAGACTGTTACCCTCGGTACACTTTTCGGTGCAAAGTGGGCCACACGTGGACTCCACTTTTATCCGAAATTACCGTTTTGCCCCTGTGTCCAAATTGGACGAAAGGGATGTGCTTTTTAGCTATTTTGCTCATTCTAGAAACGTTGGTGATATTTATTTCAGCATCCGGAGACATTTGTTCTGCGGCCATAGCTTTTGATCCTGTGCGTTTGACTTCTGGACAGTACACCTTGCAGCTTTCTTACCAGGCAAGATATCTTGCCAAATTGTTACAGTACCTTTACATGCTATTTATATTTCTTTATATCTATTACATTTCTGTTTAGTCTTGCATGTGTAGTTTTCTTTCAGTCATTACTATATATTAGATATGTTGACACACACATGACACTTAGTATCATAGAGGACAATCATTAGGCGTATGGGCTTTTAACCACTCTGGTAACACCGTAGTCACTAGCACGAACTATGGTGGGTCGTGTCCGATGGTCGCTACCCCCGAGGTATGTCGATTGATGGAGTCCGAGGGTCGCTACCCCCGAGGTATGTCGGCTGATGATGTTCATGGACGAGCGTGAGGTTGTGAGGATTAGATCGAGTAGCCTACCCTTGCCCATACGTTGAAAAGTTGTCCTTATTTGCATTCATATAGATTATCTTGTACAGCGTACTTATTTATTTTCAAATTATGTGCATGTTTACTGTATTCAAGTTGGCTCGTATTTTCTGTATCTTGTTACGTCCCTCTGAGGACCTGGTCCTCTGCCAGGTGTACCTGTTCTTGAGTATTTGCAGGAGCGCAGATTTGGATGGTTATAGATGCTTCGTGGATGTCCTATCTTCGAGCCCGTGATTGCTAGATGGTGTTCTTATATGGTGTTGTTGTGTTGTACTTACTTTAATATTTGCTCTTACATTCGAGTTGGTAGTGGATTTGTTTCCATCCAACTATCATCTTTAGATACTTCTTATTGAGATCTAGTTATATAGATGTTGGTTAATTATTCATATTGATTTTTTGTGGATGAGATTTAGATTGTACCCTATGACTTGTGACATATGTTTATACCACTTGTGGATTGATTTTCATATTACAGCGTACGTGTGGATTTGGTTTCCATATATTGGAGTTGCCATATCCATGCGGCTGGCATGCTTACGTGTCCTAGTCCTACATATTTTTGGGACTGGGACGTGACAACTCATGACGTTGCGTAAGTTGTACCCTTGTGCATGATTAGCATAGTATAATATAGTGATTGATATTTACTGTTGTATATACATAGGCACCCAAGACGATTCTACCTTGTCTGCGGGTTCCGGATCCTTACTTGTGCACATCGGAGTTCTAGGCAAGTATACCTTGCCTTGTTGTACTATTTAAATTAAGTTATTATTAGTTGCATGTTTTATTATTTTAATATTATATAACTGTGCGCGTCCGAGAATGACTTTGGTGCAGTCAGCGAAGGCGTTGACGTTAGGACTTGTGTTTGACCTAGTGTCTAATGGACGCACCTAAAGTTGTGGAGTTATCAATATGACTCCCCTGTCCTTAACACGTATCATTTCACGTCATAGAGTGAGTTCATGTAGGGACGCGTACTTCATACTTGACTGGCCATCGGTGTGAGCAGCACGTGTGACGATATTTAGCTTAGTTGTATATTTCTTTAGCGACTTGCATTATAGTACGAGATATCCATGTTGTATTCGCGACTTGTACATTGACATTGGACGGGGAAGACAATTAGTAGGCGTATAGGACAGACATTTGGCTACCGTAGTTTCAGAGTAAACTACGGGGTCGTGAGCCTCAGTGTTACCCTGTTATGGGCTATGTGCTACCCGGTTATGGGTGTATATGCTTGTCGATACATCCGACTGAGGTTACTAGCTGCGCGCTATCATGATCGGTGATGTAGTCAGCATATACTCCTGGCATCCAGTTTACAGCTAATGCCAGGTACTTAGTGTAACGACCCGCTCCGCTCAAACCGGAGGGTCGATTCAAACGGCGCAAGTATAGCTATTCAGTCCGCCTTGCTCAGCGAGATGGCTCATTCGATGCAAAGGGATTTATGCTGGGATCTTAGTTGGTGTCAGACTTAAGTTATCAGAGGCGCGTCCGGAGTCTCGCTCGACCGATGCGATACATCGCTAAGGTGGGTGGCCCCGGTGAACCTGTCTCTACTTAGCTGCACACTAAGAGAATGGATTGTTACATGCTAGTTTACAGGCGATAACATTTGCATGCTAATAAAAGAGATGAACGCACATAGCTAAGGGGATAACCCCGCCTTATCGTTGTATAGAACATGGAGATTTTACTTGCTATTTGCGTAGTCGGGATTGTTGAATTGGATTATAGTAATTTCCTTCACATATGCCATAAAGTAGTATGAGTTTATATTGAGGCGTTGCACCGTACGGAACATGACACGGGATAGAGTAAAATTATGTTGTATGCATAGACGAGGAAGGCTATCAAGTAGTCGTTCCGAGTCAGAAGATGGAAGGAAAGGAAGGTACTCGGGATATGCAGATCACCGAGGCAGTCTCAAATCTGAGAGCTGCGTAAGGAAAAAAAGATCCGAGTGTAGTCCTCGGCTAAGATAGATCCGAGAGTTGTCCTCGGCTAGGAATGGAATATAGGGGAGTAGTTGCATGGTCACGGACAACTGGTTGCGCACCAGGTAGAGAGAGTTCTCGACACGATTGCTGAGGCATCCGAATCGTGTCGGCCCGGGAGGACAATGCCAGTGTAGTCCTGGTAGTACGCTAGTTGATGACTAGCGGGCGAGGGCGAGACATCTAGCAAGGCTTGCTACCGACCTGGATGGGCGTCGACTCGTTAGACGGCTAGGAGGCCCAGCAAGGCTAGCAACCGAGCTGGAAAGACAGCCGTCCGTCGCAGATTATGTCCAATATGGCTAGCAGAGCCAGTGACCTTCATATAGATAAGTCATGTTTGCATAGCGGCTATCCGCATTGAGAGAAGGAGAAACGGAAAGGAGTGCGTTTGCACGATAATTTGCATAAGTAGAATGGATGCACGATATTACACCTAGTTCTAGTAAAATGGGTCTTGTGAGGCAGAGGCACGGCATAACACTTGGGTTTTATAGTTGTTTCTTGTTATTCTGTAGATTATTGTTTATATTGCTGCATATGACAGGGAAGGCCGAATGGTAAGAAATGGTAAGGTGAACTCAATTGTTCATTATTATGACACTCTTGAGCTGACACAAAGATTACTTTCTTTATATTGCCATGTAACTGATCCTAAGGCAAAAGAATAGAAAGACAACAAAACCAGTTGGTGCACATAACTAATGAACGTGCTTGTTTTGTGGCGTGGGCGAGAGGCCTCCCCATCAGTGCATTCAATGTACTGATACCCAACCAGTCTGCATACAGGGTGCAGGGGGAACTCGTACGGATTCGGAGATCGCTTAACGCAATGAGGCGCCGGACCGCACTTGGCGTCTTGGAGCGTGGCGCATGGACCTGGAGCTCACATATACGAGACATAATGTATGGGAACGTCATCATCAAGATCGTTTGTATCGGTTCTGAGCCTAAGGGCATGTTCGTTGTAAGAGAGAGAGAGCATGAGCGGTTTGTAATCTCGGCCTAGCGCCGCTTGTAATCTTTACTTCATATCAATAAAGAGCTTGATTAGGATTCAATACTTGTGTTCATTTTATGTTTCCGCTTTGACGACTCTGTGAACTAGTTATCAATGGCCGTTTCGGTATTTGCCTTGCACGGGCGCAATCCCAGGCTCGTGCGGCATCGCGTTCCGATGGAAACGTACGTCCCGCGGGAGCGCTGGCGCGGTGATTCGCGCCTAGCGGAGACGGCCGATTCCGATGGAAGATCGGGGCGTGACATATTGGTATCAGAGCACGGCTTTACGTCCTTGGAATTCGTTTCGATTCTCTCAGTTTTGAACTTGTGTTTTGGAAGAAGTGGTAGATGCTCTCTCTCGATGCTTTGATGGATGTTCCATACAATAAGTCTAAATATTTTTAAAAAGTGCTGTGAATAATACGATTGCTTGAACGGGATTATAATGCGAGGGCTTTTGTCCCAACCTGTGAAAGGCATTTGTGAGAGTAGACTCGGGTTATAATCGGCAAGTTAAATGTCTATATGAAAATACCAAGCGAGTAGAGTGCGAGATAAGAATATCGTTCAGACAGTGTGTCATGATCCAATTCCATAAAATCAATTGAGGCGTCCCCCGAATCGTGACCGCCGTGCGGGCCTGGGGTTGCGCCCGTACAAGGCTTTAATGATTTGCATAGCAAGCACATATTCAGAGTACGCAGATAAATTGAAACACAGATTTGAAACATAGAAAAGTTCTCTTTATTGATTATGAACATCTATTACAAACTCCTGGACGAGTCAGCTAATATGCCGAACGGCTTACAAAAGAGATGACTCAAAATGAGATAGCAGTCATGTACATTACATCCCTTTATAAACACAAAATGATAAAGACCTCCAGGCTGGAGGATAGCTTTGCCACGGAGCTGCATTTGTGTATGAAGAGTTGCAGCTCATGTCTTCAAAATGCTTCAGGGGGCGCGGTAAAGATGCGCCAACAGCTGGACTGGATCGGGTAGACGACTTTGGCTCCTCGCTCGGTTCGCCTTAGTGCGGAGAACCTGTTTCAACGAGGGTCAGCATATCGAAACATGCTGGTGAAGGCGAGCTAGCCGAACTATACCAATCAACACGTTGTTTTAATGAAGCATGCATATTTGTGGGTTTCTATCTTGCCTTAGTTCATTTACAAGTAAGCAGCATATAGAATTTACTGAAATGAACGTGCCACCGTTCGGTGGATTTTACCTGCCCGTCTGAATTACCTGCACAATACTTACTATGCCTTCCCTGCCACGAAGACACAAGTTAGTTTGCAACAGGTTTAAATATACAAGATGATCACTGGCTTGGTTGCCATAATGGACGATAGTCTTTGACGAGAATGGTGTGCAACGAAAGTACAAGGGGGCATTGTAAGCCATTCCGCCAAGAACAAGAGACTAAACAATAGGTCTCGACCGGATCGATGTCAGTGCCCCAGCATCGTCCGCAAGACCGTTACCCTGTGCACAAGTTGTCCATGATCGAACAATATACAAGTAACAAGTTTGTAGTTGAGGCAACAAGAGTACAAGACAAGCAATTATACAAGACAAGCAATAATTCACGTTTTATTTCCAAGCGAACAAGCATGCCATTAAGTATCCGTTCGTGCAGTTATTGACAAGCATATATATCAAGTCTATTCTCTTTTATCTTGGTTTCTTTTATTATTACTTGGTATCGTTTGATCGGGGCAAAGAAGAATGCAGATTTATTAGATGTGAAGCTTGGAAGCAGGGCTAGCTAATCGGGTTGGTAGCCACTCACTTAGATAGTTGGAAGGAGAAGGAAATAGGCGCTTCACGACTCCGCTCGTAAGCCGCCTACTGCTCGTTCACCTGCGCACGAACAGCTCGATTAATACTTCTTCCTCTCTTTCCAATCTCGAAATAGAAGTGCAAGTCAATAAACGAAAATAATAAAAACCATCGAAATCGTTCAAGAAAAACAAGCAAATCCCAAAACCAACTCAAAACACGAAAGCAACAAGCGACATCGAAAACCGAGGCAATAAAAGATAGCAGCGGAGAGGTCCCTCCTGACTCTGCCGCTAAGCCGATCCTTGGGGCGCAGTCCACTGAATCTGGGAATCGATTCCGAAGAAACAAATCCATAACGAGGACGAGTTCTTAATTCAATCTATCCCGATCGAACGATACCGTCTTGTGTTTCTTAGCCGCGCTCTCCGCACCGGGAGAACGGGGCGCTACACAGTGGGCTATGCACATGGCCTTTTGGCCAAGTTGTGTTGTGTATTGTGCGCCAAGACCCTTGGTGCTAGTGAGTTGCAGCAGATTTGG
The DNA here is from genome assembly GCA_036927795.1 of Iris macrosiphon. NCBI lineage: Eukaryota > Viridiplantae > Streptophyta > Magnoliopsida > Asparagales > Iridaceae > Iris > Iris macrosiphon. The sequence continues at coordinate 177,624,961 of JAYESA010000013.1, read as the reverse complement.
GTATTGTTCGAATAAGAATCAAGTTTGGCTTAGGAGGAAAATCGATAGAGACGTCATCGGAGTGCCGCTAAGGCGAGTAATGGGAATCGTGTATGGAATTTTCAGATATAGTTTGGGCGGTTATTCATAACGATATGTTATGATTTACAGCATAGTCTGTATGGAGGACTATGAATAGAGGTGTATATGAGTCTAAGATCGCTAAGGCGACAAATAGGGATCGTGTTGGAATTCTAAGGAACGAATTGGGAATACGAGGGAAGGATGCGAACATGATTCAGGAGTTCTAAGGATGACTCGATTCCTGAGTGGTGTATACGATAAGTCCCTGGGTCAAGTATGTGAATTGTGGATATAATGAGTTATATAGATTTATGGAGTATGACTCAAACCCTGAGTGGTGTATTGGTCGGCTTAGAAATGCTCGAACGAAGTCGTAGTTTCGGAGAGTTAAGCGAAGCTAGCGACAAACAATGAGATTGTGTAAGGCCTTAGTATAAATAAACAATGCCTAGCAAGTAAGCGAACTAGGAGGAAGCATGAAATACTTGGTTCGAACGAGTTACAACGAGTTGATTGAGGGATAAGGCATACATCGAATAGGATTTCAGGGCAATTGGAATTGATATCATGGTCGAAAAAACTTAGAGGATTGTACGAGCGATTTTGAGTTAAAACAAGCGAATTAAAAACTTGAATTGAGATCGAATAATCTGAAATGCGATCGGGGTAAGTACAATTGGAAATAGTGGAGCGAACGAATGATAGCGTGCATGAAAAATTTGGATTTGAGTAGGATATCGCTCGATAGAGTTCGGTTTGAGTACGAATGCGATGATTTCAAATTTTGGAAGATTTTAGACCATAACAATGGTTGGAAGATAGTATGAATTGATGCAAGTTAGTAAAATTATGATTTGATGGATCGAGATAAGCGATAACAAATTTGGCTTGGAGTTTGGAAGAGCGATCCTGAAATCAAGTTCAGAAAGATAACATTCAAAATCTGTCCCAGCGAGAACGATTATCCTGCGGGAGCGCCGGCGTGGTGATTTCACGTACGGCGGGGATAATCGAACTCAAAGGGAACATGTTCTGTGATTATTCCAAACGAACTCGATGAATGGAACGTATCAAATGGGATAGACTTAGATTTGGGATTTGAACTTAGTTGTTTGAGGAATGCTAAGAGTAGACTAAGAACTGTTCAAATGGTAATATTGAAGTTGGATATTTTGGCTTGGCGAACTTGGATGGCGGTAAGAACGGTTTTTAGAAGAACATGGCTTGGTGGATCAATGTACAACTTGGGATAAAACGAAAGGCGACGATAAGGTGTCTGTTCGTTCGATGATAACCATAACAATTGACCTTCTTGTCTTGTACGAGTACGACTTCTTGCTCGCACATGCGTCACGTCAGGATTAGGACAATCATTCTGCGGGAGCGTTGGCGTGGTGATATCATGTCCGACGGGGATGATTGAACTTGCGGGAGACCGGAACGTGACAATCAAAGGATCATTTGACTTGTGGTTCGATACGATAAGACAAGTTTCAGGATATAATGAGTCTAAGGATTTTTGGTGAGGAGTTAGTCTAGAAACGTGAGGTAAGAGATGTTGGATATTTTCATGAACGGATACTTAGAGTTTATGATATACATCGATGATTTATAATAGAATTGTGGCTTGGTGATACAGGCATAGAAAAGGATGGATTGGTGAATTCTATCAAACGTGATAAAAGAGATAGTGTGTGTGAATCGATGGGTTAGACCTGCAACGTGTCACGCCCCGATCTCCCGCAGGCAATCGGCCGTTCCCGCTAGGCGGGAATCACCCTCGCCAGCGCTCCCGCGAAACGATCGCTTAACCCATCCGAGCGTGATGCCGCACGAGCGTGATCCACGCCCGTGCAAGGCCATGGTTCATTGGCTGGCGGCAAGAGTTCTAAGCCACAGAGTCGCACAGGTTGTCCGAGTGCAGCGGAGTCATGAACGCAAAGGCGATCGGTAACAGGTTCACTGAGTCGGTAAATATAACGGAAGCATAGAAACACAAGTTGAAGTAAAGCAAGCTCTTTTATTGATATAAACTTGTGTTACAGGCGGCGTATAGCCGAGATTACAAGTCGCTCAAGCCTCTCTCTCTGAAACAGTAAAAGCGTGCCAAGTGGCTACATTTGTAGAATGAATGTACAGGCGATGGTCAGGCGAAGTTCCAACATTATGTCTTGTATATGTGCTTCAGTCCCGGACGCACCGTTGTAAGGCTTCAAAGGAAACTCCTGGCCTTAGCACGCACGAAGGAGGCGTCCGCACCGAACGAGGTTCTCCCGTACCCTGCATACAAACTGGTGGATTATCAGTACATTGAATGCACTGGTGGGGAAGCTACTCGCCCGCTCGACAAATCCAAACACGTATTATGTCACGCCCCGGTCCCGCAGGGCCGTTCGTCCTTGCTTTGGTCCCTACGGAACCGATCGTCCTCGTTCGGGCGTGATGCCGTGCAAGCCTAAGATGCGCTTGCACAAGGCCAAAGCTTTGATACAAGGGCAAGTAAGCTATTCGAAACTGAAGCAGCGGCAGATAACATTGCAGAAAAGTAAAGAACACAATGGCATAAGAAAACGGGCTCTTTTATTGATAATCAAAAATTGTTACAAGCGGCGCATGGCCGAGGTTACAGATCGCTCAAGTCCTCTTCTCTCCACTACAATAACACTGTTCCATACATTATGTCCCTCTATACAAAAGCAGCACAGCTCGATGCGGCTCAAGGCATCGTCTTCAGATTTTCGGTTCCTTGGGATGAGGCACGGCTATCGCTTCCTCGGATGAACGAGCACCTGAGAACAAGCAAACTGTTGGTGGGTCAGCACTTTATGCAAGTACTGGTGAGATAAAACAACTGAACAGAAGCTACACCCCCTGAGACCCACACTAAGTAATCATGTGGCAAAATATTGCATTACTAGTGATCTTGCTACTTTTACCTAAGTTCATTTCATGCAGTTCAGAACTATTAGTCAGATTACATCTTTTTGAAAACATAACTTTGAAACAGTTTTGCACATTCAAACTATAAGCATACGAATTGGGATAGTGCAGTATCGTGTAGTGCGCAGCATATATTGTGCAACACAAAACTAACTCTTGGGGCAAAGCTTATCTAGCAGACTGAACATATCGAATCGAGGCAAACATATCATGTATTTATTAGCACATAAGTAGACACATCTATATGATTTCGGTCTCCGAGAAACTCAGGATTGGCAGCGGTAATCCAGCTATCCAATGACTCACATTCTGATTCTATTAGCAGCTGTGACCGAGGTTCAGCTCTGCACTAATAGTCATTGTCTGACCGGCAATGCATGAAGCACTAACATATAATCTCTACGATGCAGACAAAATGAACGAGCAGACTTAAGCACAAACTTATATTTCTTACCCCATAGCCGAACGGTTATCCCTGCAGCAGACATACAAGTTAGCCACATTTGCATATTCATAACTTATGTATCAAAACACTTGGTGTCATAAATCAATAGGTATGCAAGAAGGTAAACCTAGCATGCGCCCTATCTATATGACGGTCCATGGGTTGCCCCATGATTAGCAGCAGTTGCCCAAGGTTCAGCTCTTCACTAGCACGCGCGGGTGTCGGCAGCTGTGACTCAAGGTTCAGCTCTTCACCAACACACCCGAGTGCAAGCAGCTGTGACATCATGGGTTCTGCACAACACTAATAGACATATCGCCCCACTATACCCCCTTACGAGCCGTATACCTCAGGGCGATCCAAAAATCTTTTCCGGACCGAGCGGTTCCCAGTGCCCCAAGAACCGTTCGAGAGACAAGACCTTGTGCACAAGTTGTCCGAGACCAATGCAATGACATAAACACATAGTTCAAGCAAAACAATGATCAAGCAAAACATATGCAGTCTAGCGAAACACATCTTATCGAAACGAAGCACATCTTATCACATTACTAATAGCACACCCCACTAGACCCTTGCGAGCCGTATCCTCAGGGCGTACTATTAGTCACAGCACTCACACATTTTCTTAGCAGATCGATATAGCAGACAGACAAACGAAACATATAAAGGCAAGCACGATTGATTCATATCTTAGTATGCAAAAACTATCTCATTCTTAGCATATTTCAAGGGACATATTCGAATAATTCGTTTACTTAACTTTCTTAGCATAGCGAAGGTTCGTTCAATAGCTGTGTCGGTGTTTCTAAGCATGCATCATTACTTATTCTCTTTAGCATAGCAATGGTTCTATCTTATTCTGACAAGCATTCATATTCTCTTAGTTAGGTAGCAGATTCGTTTCGATGACAAGCTATGTGAGTTCTCTTTTAGCATACTGAGTCGGTTCTATCAATCTCTTATGAAAACATTCTTCTTAAGCAAACAAGCATTCAAAAACTCAGATTCATTATTAAATCGTGCAAGAATCAGAGAATGCAGTTCTGCCCACTCACCTTTATCAATCGGTCGAGAATTCTCCGAGAAGACTTCCGTTCGAGCAAGCAAGGCGAATCACTTGTACATAGCGTCGTCGCAGAGCGGGGCGCTACATACTTACCCACCAACAAAGAGTTTCGTCCTCGAAACTCAAGGAGAAACTCACGAAAACACAGAGCAGCGATAGTCCTCATCCCTCACCTTCCTTAATCAAAACTCAGCAAATCACAAATCACAAATCACAAATCACATCTCAAGCAATGAAAACAAATCCATAAAACATTTGTGCGCATCTTTGAGAATATCTATGGACTTATTGTATGGAACGTTCGTTGCAGCACAACACAACTCAGAGTCGGAGGCAACGGAATAGGCAAAGAATCGAGTCGCTCTGATACCATTATGTCACGCCCCGGTCCCGCAGGGCCGTTCGTCCTTGCTTTGGTCCCTACGGAACCGATCGTCCTCACTCGGGCGTGATGCCGTGCAAGCCTAAGATGCGCTTGCACAAGGCCAAAGCTTTGATACAAGGGCAAGTAAGCTATTCGAAACTGAAGCAGCGGCAGATAACATTGCAGAAAAGTAAAGAACACAATGGCATAAGAAAACGGGCTCTTTTATTGATAATCAAAAATTGTTACAAGCGGCGCATGGCCGAGGTTACAGATCGCTCAAGTCCTCTTCTCTCGACTACAATAACACTGTTCCATACATTATGTCCCTCTATACAAAAGCAGCACAGCTCGATGCGGCTCAAGGCATCGTCTTCAGATTTCCGGTTCCTTGGGATGAGGCACGACTATCGCTTCCTCGGACGAACGAGCACCTGAGAACAAGCAAACTGTTGGTGGGTCAGCACTTTATGCAAGTACTGGTGAGATAAAACAACTGAACAGAAGCTACACCCCCTGAGACCCACATTAAGTAATCATGTGGCAAAATATTGCATTACTAGTGATCTTGCTACTTTTACCTAAGTTTATTTCATGCAGTTCAGAACTATTAGTCAGATTACATCTTTTTGAAAACATAACTTTGAAACAGTTTTGCACATTCAAACTATAAGCATACGAATTGGGACAGTGCGGTATCGTGTAGTGCGCAGCATATATTGTGCAACACAAAACTAACTCTTGGGGCAAAGCTTATCTAGCAGACTGAACATATCGAATCGAGGCAAACATATCATGTATTTATTAGCACATAAGTAGACACATCTATATGATTTCGGTCCCCGAGAAACTCAGGATTGGCAGCGGTAATCCAGCTATCCAATGACTCACATTCTGATTCTATTAGCAGCTGTGACCGAGGTTCAGCTCTGCACTAATAGTCATTGTCTGACCGATGCAATGCATGAAGCACTAACATATAATCTCTACGATGCAGACAAAATGAACGAGCAGACTTAAGCACAAACTTATATTTCTTACCCCATAGCCGAACGGTTATCCCTGCAGCAGACACACAAGTTAGCCACATTTGCATATTCATAACTTATGTATCAAAACACTTGGTGTCATAAATCAATAGGTATGCAAGAAGGTAAACCTAGCATACGCCCTATCTATATGACGGTCCATGGGTTGCCCCATGATTAGCAGCAGTTGCCCAAGGTTCAGCTCTTCACTAGCACGCGCGGGTGTCGGCAGCTGTGACTCAAGGTTCAGCTCTTCACCAACACACCCGAGTGCAAGCAGCTGTGACATCATGGGTTTTGCACAACACTAATAGACATATCGCCCCACTATACCCCCTTACGAGCCGTATACCTCAGGGCGATCCAAAAATCTCTTCCGGACCGAGCGGTTCCCAGTGCCCCAGAAACCGTTCGAGAGACAAGACCTTGTGCACAAGTTGTCCGAGACCAATGCAATGACATAAACACATAGTTCAAGCAAAACAATGATCAAGCAAAACATATGCAGTCTAGCGAAACACATTTTATCGAAACGAAGCACATCTTATCACATTACTAATAGCACACCCCACTAGACCCTTGCGAGCCGTATCCTTAGGGCGTACTATTAGTCACAGCACTTACACATTTTCTTAGCAGATCGATATAGCAGACAGACAAACGAAACATATAAAGGCAAGCACGATTGATTCATATCTTAGTATGCAAAAACTATCTCATTCTTAGCATATTTCAAGGGACATATTCGAATAATTCGTTTACTTAACTTTCTTAGCATAGCGAAGGTTCATTCAATAGCTGTGTCGGTGTTTCTAAGCATGCATCATTACTTATTCTCTTTAGCATAGCAATGGTTCTATCTTATTCTGACAAGCATTCATATTCTCTTAGTTAGGTAGCAGATTCGTTTCGATGATAAGCTATGTGAGTTCTCTTTTAGCATACTGAGTCGGTTCTATCAATCTCTTATGAAAACATTCTTCTTAAGCAAACAAGCATTCAAAAACTCAGATTCATTATTAAATCGTGCAAGAATCAGAGAATGCAGTTCTGCCCACTCACCTTTATCAATCGGTCGAGAATTCTCCGAGAAGACTTTCGTTCGAGCAAGCAAGGTGAATCACTTGTACATAGCGTCGTCGCAGAGCGGGGCGCTACATACTTACCCACCAACAAAGAGTTTCGTCCTCGAAACTCAAGGAGAAACTCACGAAAACACAGAGCAGCGATAGTCCTCATCCCTCACCTTCCTTAATCAAAACTCAGCAAATCACAAATCACAAATCACATCTCAAGCAATGAAAACAAATCCATAAAACATTTGTGCGCATCTTTGAGAATATCTATGGACTTATTGTATGGAACGTTCGTTGCAGCACAACACAACTCAGAGTCGGAGGCAACGGAATAGGCAAAGAATCGAGTCGCTCTGATACCATTATGTCACGCCCCGGTCCCGCAGGGCCGTTCGTCCTTGCTTTGGTCCCTACGGAACCGATCGTCCTCACTCGGGCGTGATGCCGTGCAAGCCTAAGATGCGCTTGCACAAGGCCAAAGCTTTGATACAAGGGCAAGTAAGCTATTCGAAACTGAAGCAGCGGCAGATAACATTGCAGAAAAGTAAAGAACACAATGGCATAAGAAAATGGGCTCTTTTATTGATAATCAAAAATTGTTACAAGCGGCGCATGGCCGAGGTTACAGATCGCTCAAGTCCTCTTCTCTCGACTACAATAACACTGTTCCATACATTATGTCCCTCTATACAAAAGCAGCACAGCTCGATGCGGCTCAAGGCATCGTCTTCAGATTTCCGGTTCCTTGGGATGAGGCACGACTATCGCTTCCTCGGACGAACGAGCACCTGAGAACAAGCAAACTGTTGGTGGGTCAGCACTTTATGCAAGTACTGGTGAGATAAAACAACTGAACAGAAGCTACACCCCCCTGAGACCCACATTAAGTAATCATGTGGCAAAATATTGCATTACTAGTGATCTTGCTACTTTTACCTAAGTTTATTTCATGCAGTTCAGAACTATTAGTCAGATTACATCTTTTTGAAAACATAACTTTGAAACAGTTTTGCACATTCAAACTATAAGCATACGAATTGGGACAGTGCGGTATCGTGTAGTGCGCAGCATATATTGTGCAACACAAAACTAACTCTTGGGGCAAAGCTTATCTAGCAGACTGAACATATCGAATCGAGGCAAACATATCATGTATTTATTAGCACATAAGTAGACACATCTATATGATTTCGGTCCCCGAGAAACTCAGGATTGGCAGCGATAATCCAGCTATCCAATGACTCACATTCTGATTCTATTAGCAGCTGTGACCGAGGTTCAGCTCTGCACTAATAGTCATTGTCTGACCGATGCAATGCATGAAGCACTAACATATAATCTCTACGATGCAGACAAAATAAACGAGCAGACTTAAGCACAAACTTATATTTCTTACCCCATAGCCGAACGGTTATCCCTGCAGCAGACACACAAGTTAGCCACATTTGCATATTCATAACTTATGTATCAAAATACTTGGTGTCATAAATCAATAGCTATGCAAGAAGGTAAACCTAGCATGCGCCCTATCTATATGACGGTCCATGGGTTGCCCCATGATTAGCAGCAGTTGCCCAAGGTTCAGCTCTTCACTAGCACGCGCGGGTGTCGGCAGCTGTGACTCAAGGTTCAGCTCTTCACCAACACACCCGAGTGCAAGCAGCTGTGACATCATGGGTTCTGCACAACACTAATAGACATATCGTCCCACTAGACCCCCTTACGAGCCGGATACCTCAGGGCGATCCAAAAATCTCTTTCGGACCGAGCGGTTCCCAGTGCCCCAGGAACCATTCGAGAGACAAGACCTTGTGCACAAGTTGTCCGAGACCAATGCAATGACATAAACACATAGTTCAAGCAAAACAATGATCAAGCAAAACATATGCAGTCTAGCGAAATACATCTTATCGAAACGAAGCACATCTTATCACATTACTAATAGCACACCCCACTAGACCCTTGCGAGCCGTATCCTCAGGGCGTACTATTAGTCACAGCACTTACACATTTTCTTAGCAGATCGATATAGCAGACAGACAAACGAAACATATAAAGGCAAGCACGATTGATTCATATCTTAGTATGCAAAAACTATCTCATTCTTAGCATATTTCAAGGGACATATTCGAATAATTCATTTACTTAACTTTCTTAGCATAGCGAAGGTTCGTTCAATAGCTGTGTCGGTGTTTCTAAGCATGCATCATTACTTATTCTCTTTAGCATAGCAATGGTTCTATCTTATTCTGACAAGCATTCATATTCTCTTAGTTAGGTAGCAGATTCGTTTCGATGACAAGCTATGTGAGTTCTCTTTTAGCATACTGAGTCGGTTCTATCAATCTCTTATGAAAACATTCTTCTTAAGCAAACAAGCATTCAAAAACTCAGATTCATTATTAAATCGTGCAAGAATCAGAGAATGCAGTTCTGCCCACTCACCTTTATCAATCGGTCGGAAATTCTCCGAGAAGACTTCCGTTCGAGCAAGCAAGGCGAATCACTTGTACATAGCGTCGTCGCAGAGCGGGGCGCTACATAATACAGGTTCCGTGCACAACTATTAAGTTGTCTTTCTAGTTGCCTTAGGATCAGTTTCATGCAAACATTGAATAGCCTAACGTGTCGAGCAGTGCGCCGTACGATATTAGAGGAAACACGGTGAGACTTACCAACTTACCATCTCCTTCCCTGTCCAAGGCAAACATTAAGGCAACTTGTTAATTCGAGCAAAGGCATGTATAAACATTCAGGAGGCAAGCATATGCAAACACGAGGGTCGTTTAAACATGATCGTTCAGGTGTTCAGTTGTTCTTGATGCGATGCAGTAACTCGCACGCGGATAGCCGTTAAGCAAGGATGACTTATCTATATGAATACGGTCGCTGGCAAAGCCATTATGGACACTAGTCTTAAACGAGAGTAGTTTGCAACAAAGTACAGTGGTGCTACAAGCCATCTCGTTTAGTACAGTAGACTATACAGTAAGTTCAGCCATGGAGCGGATGGTATGCAGCGAAAGAACGGTAGGCGCTGCACACTATCTCGTCCAGTACAGTTGGCTGAAACAGTGGAGTTCCATCCGGATCGGAGCGGCCCCAGTGCCCCGGAGACCGTCCGTGGAACTATGCCTCATTTCCGAGTTGTTCGCGACATGCAGGTCAGGGTCAGGGTCAGTTTCTCCTTCACTAGATACTCGAGTACTGTAGAACAGGAGTACAGTGGTACAGTGGTACAGTAGAACAGTATAACAGTAGTACAGTAGTGCACGATTATAGGAGGTGCTTGAATCATGATTCTGTACAGTGATTAACTTGTCTTGATGCATTCCCCTTGTTCGGGGCTGCCTGGTGACCTAACGGTCCTGGATACTTGCAGGGTCAATCATACACGGAACGACTACTGAGTAGTCTCTCGGAGTTGGATGAAAATACGGCAACATTCAAGCAGACAAGCATGCGTTTCTAGGAACATAAGCAGGCACGTTGCTCGGGCCCGAAGGTAAGCCGAGAATTGAAACCGTTAAGGGACTTAGCATGCGAGGGTCTGAATATAAGCAGTATTTTAATTTCCATGTTCTAGCAAGCAATACAAGTTGGGATTATTCTCTTAGCTAGGTGCGTTGGATTTATTAGCATGCAGGGGGTGAATCACCTAGCGACTAGCATAAATATTCCAGATTTTATGTGTGCTGGCTAAGCAAAGACAAGTTCACCGTAGCCACCCACCTTAGCGATGATTCGCCTCGGTAGAGCGATACGTCTGAGCGAGTCTCTGAAAGCCTAAGCCGGATTCCTGTAGGGACAAGTCTGGATATCCTTTATTTCTCGTTCGAGGCAAAGCGGGTCGGGACAGCTGCACGATTGCCGATTGAGACGGCAGTCCGCTTGAGCGGAACGGGGTGTTACACAACGTGGGCGTATCATGGGTTCGGCTAAACGAGCGTATTGGTGTGATAGGATGATCTGTGCTCGATGTTTAGAAATCTGAGTAAAATGAGCTTGGGTATAATACCCGTGTAAAGGAACAATGGTTTGACCTTAGGGTGTTTGGGGCGAGCGTTGTGCAACACGGTTGTACGATGAGTCGCAAATTTGAACTGTACCTATGACTTTGTGAGCTGACCTAGTGGCTAGGCAGACGACCCTGTGCCTTGAGTTAAATTGGAGTGGCTGACTTCAGAGTATCGTTCGGGAAGAATGATGGAACTGGGGCAACGAGACTTAGAGTTAGGATTTGGAATTGGGAATATACACTAACAACGTTCGCGTTGAAACAAACGTAATACGAGATAGGACTCGAGTAATAATTATTTTGGTCGAATCGGTTATGCGACGGTGAGGAATAAAATGGTATTAGAGAATTTTCGGACGGAACTCTCACGATTGAATTGGAGATATTGAAGATAAGTTGGCGTGATGAGTTGGATCGTCGCTTGGATGATGTGCGTTGCTATTAGTAATGCTAAACTTGAAATTGGGTGAGATTGGAGTAGACGATAACTAAATCGAACCAGTATTCGGTCATTCATATAGCAGAACGATCCGCGTTTTGATAGATTTTCACGAGTAGCTTGTTAGACTTAGCTGTCACTAAGCTTGGTTGAAATACACATATTTAGGGGACGCCTTGAATATGGGTACGATCCAGACTTAGCGATATGCATAACTCGGATGCAGCTGCAAATAAAAATGTTCGGACTCACATGGATGGGTATGACAACTGAAATAAGTTAGCCTCAACCTAAACTTTCATAAAGGAAAGATTGTATCATTCCCCATGCTACCGAGATAGTTCTGCGCTAAGGCGCAGTAAGAGACTGAGTTTGGGAATGCAATAAGTTGTACGAAGGGATCATTCGGATAAAATGATTAAGCACTCGTGCGAAAGGAACGAGTAAAAAGAATAGGAAGTTAAGTTCCACTGAACCAAAAGACACAAAGGATTAGAGCATACCCCAGGTGGACGAGTTAGCTCAGTGCTAAGGCGTAATATAGACTGAGTCAGAAAACGTAGGTGATTGGGTGCGAATTACTTAGCGAGATTGGACGGTGACTCATAGAGATTTGATCCAAATAAGATTGGAAAATTAGTCGTGATTCAAACTTATGGATTTAGGCGTAACGATGGGTTTCGATGGGCGACGTCAAGTAAACTGTCAATGTGTTCGGTTGCGTTGGGCTCCTATGGAGATAACATAGCTAGTTGGGCAAGACCACCCAATTATGAGTTGTAAGTGCCCATTAAGTTATAGATTACTCCGTGCTTGGGTATTGCAATCCTGCGCCAGGTGTAGTAGGTTTTGAGTCGAGAGTGCAGCGATTGAGTTGAGTATAGTTCGATAGCATTGAAATGGTAGAGTCGTTCGATGAGAGTTGGCTAAGTATTGGCATAACGCATGGTGAGAAAAATAATTGATTATGGTATTAAGATAGTCCTTGGAAGTTAGATAAGGTATATGGAGTTTGGTTTAGATAATGTGCGATAGTACGAGTTGCGCTCAGGCAGTCTCGAGGATGAGACTTGTTCTGAGTGGTGTATGATGTAACGACCCGCTCCGCTCAACCCGGAGAGCCGATTCAAACGGCACAAGTATAGCTATTCAGTCCGCCTTGCTCAGCGAGATGGCTCGTTCGATGCAAAGGGATTTATGCTGGGATCTTAGTTGGAGTCAGACTTAAGCTATCAGAGGCGCGTCCGGAGTCTCGCTCGACCGATGCGATACATCGCTAAGGTGGGTGGCCCCGGTGAACCTGTCTCTACTTAGCTGCACACTAAGAGAATGGATTGTTACATGCTAGTTTACAGGCGATAACCTTTGCATGCTAATAAAAGAAATGAACGCACATAGCTAAGGGGATAACCCCGCCTTATCGTTGTATAGAACATGGAGTTTTACTTGCTATTTGCGTAGTCGGGATTGTTGAGTTGGATTATAGTAATTTCCTTCACATATGCCATAAAGTAGTATGAGTTTATATTGAGGCGTTGCACCGTACGGAACATGACACGGGATGGAGTAAAATTATGTTGCATGCATAGACGAGAAAGGCTATCAAGTAGTCGTTCCGAGTCAAGAGATGGAAGGAAAGGAAGGTACTCGGGATATGCAGATCACCGAGGCAGTCTCAAATCTGAGAGCTGCGTAAGGAAAAAAAGATCCGAGTGTAGTCCTCGGCTAAGATAGATCCGAGAGTTGTCCTCGACTAGGAATAGAATGTGGGGGAGTAGTTGCATGGTCACGGACAACTGGTTGCGCACCAGGTAGAGAGAGTCCTCGACACGATTGCTGAGGCATCCGAATAGTGTCGGCCCGGGAGGACAATGCCAGTGTAGTCCTGGTAGTACGCTAGCTGATGACTAGCGGGCGAGGGCGAGACATCTAGCAAGGCTTGCTACCGACCTGGATGGGCGTCGACTCGTTAGACGGCTATGAGGCCCAGCAAGGCTAGCAACCGAGCTGGGAAGACGACCGTCCTTCGCAGATTATGTCCAATATGGCTAGCAGAGGCAGTGACCTTCATATAGATAAGTCATGTTTGCATAGCGGCTATCCGCATTGAGAGAAGGAGAAACGAGAGGGAGTGCGTTTGCACGATAATTTGCATAAGTAGAATGGATGTACGGTATTACACCTAGTTCTAGTAAAATGGGTCTTGTGAGGCAGAGGCACGGCATAACACTTGGGTTTTATAGTTATTTCTTGTTATTTTGTAGATTATTGTTTATATTGCTGCATATGACAGGAAATGCCGAATGGTAAGAAATGGTAAGGTGAACTCAATTGTTCATTATTATGACACTCTTGAGCTGACACGAAGATTACTTTCTTTATATTGCCATGTAACTGATCCTAAGGCAAAAGAATAGAAAGACAACGAAACCAGTCGGTGCACATAACTAATGAACGTGCTTGTTTTGTGGCGTGGGCGAGAGGCCTCCCCACCAGTGCATTCATTGTACTGATACCTAACCAGTCTGCATACAGGGTGCAGGGGGAACTCGTACGGATTCGGAGATCGCTTAACGCAATGAGGCACCGGACCGCACTTGGCGTCTTGGAGCGTGACGCACGGACCTGGAGCTCACATATACGAGACATAATGTATGGGAACGTCATCATCAAGATCGTTTGTATCGGTTCTGAGCCTAAGGGCATGTTCGTTGTAAGAGAGAGAGAGAGAGAGCATGAGCGGTTTGTAATCTCGGCCTACCGCCGCTTGTAATCTTTACTTCATATCAATAAAGAGCTTGATTTGGATTCAATACTTGTGTTCATTTTATGTTTCCGCTTTGACGACTCTGTGAACTAGTTATCAACGGCCGTTTCGGTATTTGCCTTGCACGGGCAATCCCAGGCTCGTGCGGCATCGCGTCCCAATGGAAACGTACGTCCCGCGGGAGCGCTGGCGCGGTGATTCGCGCCTAGCGGGGACGGTCAATTCCGGCTGGAGATCGGGGCGTGACACTTAGCCTCTGGCTTGACGCTACGCTTTATACCTTTTACCTACCCATACGTACCAAGGTTGTCTTCAAGTGCATTTCACTTAGCTAGTTAGATCACCCTCGAGTTTACAATATTTACTTTATGGCATATATTTTTGTATCTTGTAGGTCCCTCTGAGGACCTGGTTCCTTTCCAGATCCGGATGAGCACTTGTACCCGACCATCTACGAAGCAGGTGTAGAGTTCGGATTCGTGACTGAGGACCTTGAGGCGTTTCCAGAGGAGTTCCCGTGATTTGGGGTACACTGCTACCTTGGACTAGAGCGTCTTTATCTAGCTAGTTGATGCTATAGTCTAGTTATCTTACTACTTTCAGTACTTTTATTTCATTGCTGTATTTCAGTAGGTTTGTCCCCATTCAGACTAGTTCAGATGTATTATGGATATTCAGACTCTTTATATTTTATTTACCAGCACTTGCTTCAGTCTTTATTATATTGTATTATGTGGATGAGATTAGATATTTACCTGTTGTATGATAGCATATTGGACTTGATAGTATTGTAGGATAACGTAGTACGACTTCGTCGGGTCCATTAAATTGGAAAATCCTTCGGAGTCGTATTAGCTGGCCATTGTCACGTGGCCTATTTTCGTGTATTTTGGGACTGGGGCATGACACCTTAGTCCAAGTTACAAGAATGCAATAGATATAAAATGACTTGAAATAAACGTATCACCGTGCAATGACTTTTACCTGCGGCCGACGCATCCACCTGCACAAGACTTACTATGTTCTTTCCTGCAAAGAAGATATCATTAGCTTGAACTGTTTAATGCAACATATTGGATCACTGGCACCACAAGCCATCGTGGACTATAGTCTGGGTAGGCAGTGCTCCTTGCAACACGGGTAGCAAGCCCGCTATAAGTCCCCGACTTATCGTGCTAGTTTGCTAGCACATCAATACAGTTGTTTCGTCCGGAACAAATTTGTTCCAGTGCTCAGATGACCATTCGTAGGAACTAAACCTTGTGCACAAGTTGACCGTGACCTCAAAAACTAAGTTATCAAATGAAGCATTTTAAGACAACATGAATGAAACATAGTGATTTAGAATAACTTTATAGCATAGCCTACCTGCTCAAGTGATCGCATTGTAAAACGTGTTCTACTCGTTGCACAGTTATAGATGAATATATTCTAGCTACAACTGAAACATGATAAAAACACATTCATAGCAAACAAGTATGTAACCGTACGATCGTTCCATAAATTTGTGGGATATGCATCAAGTGTTCCAAGCCTACTTATTATATTGACTCAATTATTATTATTATGGTATTGTTGATCGGAACGCAACAAGAGAGTCAGATTATTAAGTGTGGAGACTTGGAAAGAAGGCCCAACTAATCGAAGGTAAAGCCACTCATGAGTTGGTGAATCAGAGGAGAAAATGGGAGATCTTCAAAGCTCTGCTTGTGCGTCGCCTACTCGATCACATGCACGCATCAACAGACGATCAATATCTCCTTGCCTCGGTCTCCCAGAATTCGATACAAATACAAAGTTCAAAGAACGAAGACAATAAAATCCATCGAAACCGTTCAAGAAAGCGCAAGTCATAAAACCAACGTAAAAGCAACCAAGCAACATTAAAAATGAGCAACAAAAACCAATGCAACGGAAAGGTCCCTCATGACTCTGCCGTTGAGTCATTTCTTGAGACACGATCCGTAGAATGTGGGACTTGATTCCGAAAAAATCAATCCAATCTTGATTCAATCTGTCCCGATCAACCGATGCCGACCATTTTTTTTAGCCGCGCTCCCCGTATCGGGAGAATGTGGCACTACACAATATTCATGACTATTTTGATTAGTTATAGGGCCATATTCATGGCTATTTTGCTTAGCTGTATCAATGTAGTTAAATTTGAAGCTGATTTGTGTGATTATTTAAAAACTTAATTTTGGCCCGATTTTATTGTATGTCCTTTGCATGATTTTACTCAAATCACTCTTGATTTTACTTTCGATTTCATCATGATTTTTATCAAGTTTTCCAAAGTCAAATTTGGATGACTGATTTAAATCATATTTGAATTCCAAAATTCAGATTCTAGATAAGAACATTAAAGAAAATAAAGTCTAACAACCATGTCATCCTATAACGCACCACTCAAGCCTTTAGAATCATGAGCAGATCCCTCATACCCGCTAATCACATAGATAAATTCCAGATCAAACTTGCAAGTTACTAATACATAATGTGACGTTAATACATGTCGGTTGCGATATCTTACATAATATTCCATTGGCATTGTTGTAGGGATATGGGTTCCATCTACAACACAAATACAATAATGTATTATATAATTCATTAGAATCATATCTCATAACCTACTTATCAATAGTGAATTCTGAAATTGCCATATCCACATCGTATTTAATTGAGATTGTCGTTTTAACCTTGGTGTCACGTAGAACATGACAAATAAGATATCAATACATCGCAAGCAAAGTGGTGCATCACCTATGCTTTATGCACATGATCATCAGGTTTATTGCAATTAACGGAAAACAAAGTTTTTGAACATAGAAATAAATATATCGGAATCACAGCATTACACAATATGGACATTGCGACAAAGAAGACAATAGATTTTGGAAATATATGTATTTGACATGACATCACACTGATTTTTGAAGTGTCGTTCCTGCTTGCAAACCAAACACGGGATATAAGTAAATACCTTGGCCATGTAAATAAAAAATTTAAATAAAAAGAGTAAATATCAAATTATAAAATCATGCAAGTTTTGTTTGATTTTGGTTGGCAAATTTTTTTTTTTTATGAGCCTCCAAATCAGTCCAAATCAAACTCAACTTGAAATATACTCAATTTCTCACTCCATCCAATTATGCTTGATTTAAAAATAATCAATTTTTTTACTACATCAAGTTTGAAAGATTTCGGTTTGATTTCGATGATTCACAAATCCATCAATCAAGATTTTGACTCGACTATTGTGTCGATTCAGAATCACAAAATTTGAGTATACCAAACTATAACTGATTTTACAATTGAGCTAAATAAGAATGAAATCAAGCTAGGGCTACTACACTCATATTAGATTATTATTTTAGGCCAGTAATAAAGGCGCTAGAGAATTTGTTAGGGGACATCACAGTTTTTGGCACTCCTAGGACTGTAAAAATTTTGGCAGTCATGTATATATCCAGGACTAGGACTGCCAAAATTTTGACAGTCCTTTGCATATTTAAGGCTGCCAAAATTTTGACATAAAATTATGACTACTGTCTAAAATAGTAAAAACTGTCAAAATTTTGCTAGTCCTCCAATAAATTAGGACGGTCAAAAATACAACATTCTTAAGGGTCTGATTGGATTGAGGGCTCAGAGAGTTAAGTGATGAAAAAAAAGAACCATGCTTGATTTGAGGGTGGAGGTATAGGAGGAAGAGTAATAGAGGGTTAAGTGGGGGTTTGTTTAACCCTTTTTGTCTATTTTTTAACCTCTCAAATAGAGGGGTTAACGAGGGGGAAGTGAGAAATTTTGTTTAAAAAGTCATAAATACACTCCACTTAACTCTTTCCTCCAATCCAAGCAAGAGTTATTAAACACACCCCACTTAACTCTTCCTCCAATCCAAGCAAGATTATATGTATTGACTCTCATCTCCCTTACTTAACTCTACCTCACTTAAACCCCACTTAACTCTACCTCACTTAATCCCACTTAACTATGCTTATTTTTTTTCTCCCTCAATCTAGCAGATCCTAATAGTTTTTGTAGTGTCTTTACCAATGATTTTATTTTATGGGTTATTTATACTAACTATCCCTATATTTTTTGTTTATAACACGGGGTACCCCTGGTTTTAAAAAAGTTACACTGACCACCTCTACTTTTTTGATTTATTACACGGAGTACCCTTATTTTTAATTCTTTTTTTTATTTTTATTTTCTAAAGGGAGGGGTGGTCAGTATAATTTTTTCAAAAGCAGGAATATCCCGTGTTGTAAATCGAAAATATAGAAATAGTTATTGTAAATAATCCTTATTTTATTATTAATTTTATGTTTGTAATGATTTTAAAAGAAGTAAGGTTGAGGAAAAGTTTTGTAACTTTGTTCCTTCCCCCCTTTTCTTTCTTATGGAAGAAGATTCAGAAGCTACACTAGAAGTAACAATCCACTCCGCGGAGAGAAGAGAAACCTCCAAATTCCTGTCGAAATCAAAGACCTTCGCCCTCGCATGGATCGACCCTTCCTCCAAACAGAAGACCCCAAAGGACCTACAAACCCACTTCCACCAGAAACTCCACTTCCCGCTCACTTCCAGGACCCTCCGTGACTCCACTTCCGAGCTCACCATCCAGGTCCTCGTCTCCCGGCCGCTCCAGAGCCCCAGGCTCCTCGGCGCCGCCAGGATCCCGCTGGGATCGGTCGGCCTCGTCGCGGCGGAGCCGGCGAGGCTGCAGCTGCGGCGGCCCGGCGGCGGGGGAGGGGCGTCGGTTAGGGTTTCGGCTCGGATCCTCTGGTGCCTCGGCCCGGCCCCGCCGGGTGTCGCGGACGTCGTGCCGACGGCCCCGCCGATGCCGGAGGCGATGCCGGCGAACGATTCTGCCGCATTGGTTGCCGAAGTGATGTTGGTGGCGAGGGCCGAATCGATGGCGTCGGCGCCGGTTGTGCGGGAGGGAATGTTGGGGAAAGGCGTTGGCTTGAGGGCTCTATTGCCGGCGGCGCCCGATTCTGATGGCCACGGTGCAGCCTTGGTTCGGGAGGCGGCGGCAGAGGATCCGGGTGGAGGGAGCGCGTGGAGGAGCTTCCTGGTGGGGATGGCGAGCGGGACGGTGGCGGCGGTGTTGGTGGGAGCAGCTGCCGAGTTTTCGAGGGATTAGAGATGGGACCTTTTTGAAGTGAGTGCTTTATTATTATTATTATTATTATTATTATTATTATTTGAGTTTTAATTGCTCAAATGGTATCACAGTTGATTGAAATTTTTTTGGGTTAATTTGGTACCGAAGTTTTGTATTTTGGTTTAAAGAGTGCATGTTCTGTTGATACTTTTGGATTGAAATGGTTAAAAATTGACCTGCGATGATAATGGTCTTATTTTTAGGCTTATTTTTATCCTAACCAGCCGCTACATCGTTTACTCGACAAAAGCTATTTGTTTATGTAAAATTTCTTCAAATATCAAATTCTTCTGAAAATGTTAGTCTAACAACAAAAACTTGACAAAATAACCTTAAAAACAAGGCACGTGACCATTACATGTCCATTTTTAACCGTTTCCATCAAAAAACACTAACAAAACCTAGTTCATGCACTCCTTAAACCAAAATGCAAGACATAGGCACCAAATTAACCAAAAATAAAGTTCAATCACAAAAACGGCAATCACGACATTCCTCATGCACCATTTGGACAATTAACTCTTATCTTTTTGCTTTATTTTCTAGTTGGCGGCGTGCAAATGTGACTCTTAACATGGTAGACAGTATAAATCTAGGAAGCATGGAACTATCCATATCACATCATATCGGACATATTTGGACGCAGCACAAAACCTCCAGAATACACTAGTACATGCCCAAATAGATTTATAGCTGATTGTACAAGCAATGCCGATGGATTGGAATAGTCCATGAATCTAGTTGGTTGGTAGGACTGGCTAGTATATATATTGTAGCTGTTGTACTATTAATCAGTAGTAGAAGTTCTGTGGGTTAAGGAACCCCATCTCGAATAGAGTGAGACAAATATACTGTTTTGTCTTTTACTGCACAAGTATTATATATATTTTTAACCATATGCAATTTTGCATCGGATTGCAACTAGGACGAGGAGCCAAAAGAGTGGGTTGGTATATTGTTGGATATATGCCTTACTTTAGTCTTTGATGTTGGATTGGAGAAGTGTAGGAAATCCTCCTTAAAAGTTAAAACTCTGGCCTTTAAAAATTTGCTGATGAGGAAAGCATTATCCAGACAATGAAATGATCAATAAAACTCCTAACAAGTAGATGACTTAAATGTGATGATAGGTTGTCTATAATGATAGAGACATATTTTGTTGAAACATTACTTATGTGTAGAGCAAGTTGTTAATATTATTCTTTTCACATTCTTTTTGAACATCCATGTAGTTAGAAACATAAAGCAAGAAATGGAGGATGCCCAGTCTAAGGATAATAATATGTGATGTCTACAGCTCCTATAAGTATGTGTCTGGAAAGGAGAATAAAACTCTCATCTTACCTTCTGTGTATTTGAGTGAACTGCTACCTTCAACCATCAGTACGACATTTTTGTCATAACAATGCAACATTTCAAGCTTCGAAAACTAGGTTTTGGAGAGTCCCAATAGATATATTTTCGGCATTTTTTTTTTTTTTTTTTTTTTTTTGGGGGGGTGGGTGGGGGGGTTGGGCTTCTGGTGGTTGGTTTCAGTAGTTTCGGCAGTTTTAGGATTCGGTTGTGGTATCGATTTCGGCCGAAATTAAAACCTTGAGCTCAAGGTTATAATGTAACATAAAGTTCAACCACAGGTTCAATATTGGGGTGGGTGGGTTGGGAAGGTTCTGGTGGTTGGTTTCAGTAGTTTCGGCAGTTTTAGGATTCGGTTGTGGTATCGATTTCGCCCGAAATTAAAACCTTGAGCTCAAGGTTATAATGTAACATAAAGTTCAACCACAGGTTCAATATGATCCATTGAACATAAAGAAACATACCACTATGACCTAGAACTAATTCTTGATCTCTTATTCATCCTCGACCTACAATATAAATTTTTAGGATTTCTATCCTTATGTCTACTCGCATACTTAAGTTGAAATCTTCAGTCTTGATCTAGGTCATGTCCTGCCCATGAACTACTGCAGCTCCTTTGGGTCATGTGGACAGTGGATGTTAGTCTAATTGTGTTGGATGGATATCCAACAATGTCATTCATTTATGAGGATTTCACCTTTGTCAAGATTGTGAGGGGGATGTGAGAGTCGACTGTCTTAGTTTCACACACATGTTGTGGTCTTGAGTGCAATAGTAGCTGGTATCGACTAGCAAATCAGTTATACACTCAATGCCATCGGATGGTACGAATATCTTAGTCGTCATCAACCAATACAATTTTTAGATTTTCTATCATTATGTGTACTTGTATACTTAAGTTGAGATCTTCATTCTTCTGCAAAAGTAGCTGGTATCGACTAGCAAATCAGTTATACAAACAATGTCGTCGGATTGTACAAATCTTAGAAGCCAGAAACGGAGCGGAGACGAAAGCGGGAGCGGAGGAGTGTGGTTTAGAAGAGTCTAAAGTTGGGAGCGTGCGCTAATAATTTTTTTATGTTTATTAATTAGTGTTAGTCAAACTTATAAATATCTTAATATTTATTAGAATTTATAGAGTTTAGTTCAAAGTTACAGAGAGATTTTTCGCATGTTGATTTTTTTTATGTCAAGGTAAGTAATCTTTTGTTTCTTGGTATTTTGATAAACATGTAATAATTTTTTTTAACTTTCTTCCCAAAATTTATGTCATTTTTTAAAATTATAGTTATATTATGGAAAGCGCTCCCGTCATCGGGGAAACATGCTCCTGTCACCGGAGAATCGAGCTCCCGTCATCGGGTAAACGATCTCCTAAGTAAGAACCGCCGAATTGAGGTTCTTACTGAGATTCGTTGACCTCCTAGGAGTTTCTGGCTTCTAAGGTACAAGTCAGTTATCAGGTGGACTGTAGGATGGAGCCCTAGTTGTGCTGGTGGGAGCTGTGGGATTTTCTAAGGGTTGAAATATGGCATTTTAGTTTTGATACATTAACTCCCTGTTTATTATTTAACACTACTCCTTGATCTTGCTTGCCTAATTTCTACTTAGTTTGCCCTTTTCTATTTGGATGTGACTAGCATAGTCAGCACTTCAGCATTCTGGGTAATTCAGATAGTTTGAAAAGATCGCAATTTTGTAGAAGTTCGAAAAAGCAAGAGTTCAGATAAAATATGGTAAAAATATGTGATGGAAAGCTAAGTCAGTTATGACAGAAATATAATTATGATAGATATATACGTTCAAACTTTGTCACTACGATATCAATATTTGTTGATAGAGGTATATATAACTTTCTTTCATTTCCATCATTAGTGATCCTTTATTACATTCCTTGTTGAGAACAACATATAGTATAGGAATATAATTTTGATTGGGTCAACTCAGCTATGTTATACTTTGAGTGCCTATTTAGTCCTACATAGATTGGGCATATAAATGGAGGGTGGAGCAGCTGCTATAAAAGAAAGATGGAGGGAAGCTGTCGAAACTTACCTGGTCAAGGCCCTTTAGTGATCATCAAAAGCCAAGTCCATGCCATTGTCTATATTCCGTCAGTGCCTTTGGGTAGGTGCTGATTTGCTGGTAATAAACATGAATAATTCACGCAGATTACAATTTAATTGCGACTATTCTTTAAAATTCGTGAATTATGCAATTTTCCCCGAATTGACGATCTATCAGTCAATAGGTTCAATTAGTAGCAATTCACGAACTTTATGAAAAGTATGGGAATGCTATGATGTCTAGAACGAGAACACTGTTGAGGAAGCCTGTTGTAGAACTCTAAAAGATAGATCGTCCTAGTGCCACAAGGCTAGATGTATAGCCTCACCCCCATATATATGGAGAGGCTGTTATAGAACTCTGACACTGGTACTAAAATTTCTTGAGGAGCAAAACTATAATCCTCATGCAGTACTCTTGGTTGACGAGTTTGTTGTTTTATGGAGATAGGTTATATATAATAAAGAACAACCGAGTATTAACACTTTGCACAGTTGAGTCAATTAAGTGAATTAACACACTTTGAAGAATTAGGAATTTTCTACTTACTATGATGAAGGCATGGATGAACCACTGTATTTGGTAGAAACAAGTTTTATTGTTAAAAACTTTATCTTTGCATAGTTGTTAATCCATTTTGATGAAGAGATAGGGGATGGAGGATTGCCAGCGGGATAATATGACTGATTGTTGGTAGTAACTTCTGAAACTCCTAGAAAAATGTGATTTCCGGTGTATCTTGTGTGAGACCTTTCTATGAAGACAAACCATCATCAGCAGCTGTATGTAATTGAATTGAGACATGGCATAACTCTGCAACATTTCAAGGATATATTATTAAAAAAATTAGGACGCTAGAACATTAATACCTAACTCGTAGTCATTTCCCAGGAATGACCGTTTAGGTTTGTGTCCTTAAGGTACATTAAGCTTAACGTGAATATGAGTTTCATTATTATCTCTATTTTCCTTCCTCCTGAGTGTGCTTGGTGGATTAAGCTTGTGACACTGTAGCTGTGGAGATTGTCCTGTATGGCCGACCACTGGGCAGTCTGAGTCTCATTTTGGATCCTGTAGCGTGTCGTTGAATTCTGCATTGTGTCTGTCTGTCTGTCTGTGCTACAAGAAGAATGTGAGTGTGAGGAGTGTCCCAGTTCGATTTGGTGGAAGTGGTACCCACTTCGGATTGTAGTAGGTTGCTCCTGGTAATCAATGTGTATTGTACAATAAGTGTTACCAGATCGGAGGAGTCTATTGCGGGACTCCCGTGTGGGACTGGCTAGGGGAGCTATTATAAGATCTGCGCTAGTTTCTGATTGTTGAAGTAGGCCAGCTCCCATTTCAATTTAAATAAGTTGACACTCTTATATTGTTAAACTTATATCATATAACTAAGTTTAAATTTGATAGATACTGCCATTGTAATTTTTATGTCAAATGTTTCGACATTCTCACTGTTGTGAAATTGCCTCGCTCTGACTCGTGGTCCGTGGAGGTTATCCATTGTCGCCTTTTCCTGAATACACATGGGAGGACGGACAAATAGAGATGTTAGAGTTCACAGCCATGCATGCATAGAATGAAAGCACTCCGCTTTGCAACTCTGGTCATAATTATGTATGATGTACCAAAAGAGAAAATCCGACTAGCTCATAATTATCATCATCCAAGCCTTCTCCCATGAGAATGGACCCGGCTATGGAGCATAAGAAAGCTCCATAAAGGATTTGACATAGTCTTTATGACCGGATGTCTACCTGACGTCAAATCTCTATTTGGTAAATTGGTGCCAAGTTCCTAGCGAAGGTAGCTATGAGCATGAGAGGGTCATGCCATAAAATCTAAGTGGCCAGTTGGCGAGTAGGTAGACATACCTTTTAAGCTCATGCGACCAAGTGGCATCCTCCATGTTCCCTTAGACTATATAGAGTCTAGACGAAGAAGTTGGCGGGCAGTTACCTACATTTTAAGCTCATGTAACCAAGGAGCACCCTCCATGTTCCCCTAGACTATGTAAAGTCTAGATGAATGAGGTAAAATGATACAATTTTCTATAGGAAATTGCATTCGTCTTTATGACACATAAAGCCAAAGAGTGAAAAGGAACGACGATCCGACTAGATCAATTACTCAAAAGATACGTTAGGTTGAGGATCTCATGCTTTGTTGATGTTAGCACCATCCTTGTTTCGTGGATTCTCTTCGTCTTCAATGTGATCACCATGGTCATCTTTTACCCCCTAGCCGCAAATATCGATCCACCAGCTTACCATCTTTATCCCTTCAGACTCCTCCGAAAAAAAATCATGTTGTACTTGCGAAAACTCATGTTGCATTTATAAAAAGCTATGTTGCATGAACACAAATACGACAAAACATGAATTTGACATGCTATACGGCAGGATTTATGATGTGTCATACTATATTTTTGGAGTGTCATGTTAACTATGTGTCCGACACACAAGACGCAGACACTGCAACCATTTTGGAGTGTCAGTATTTTCTAGATGAAAAATCTTGTATCTTGTCGCGGTTATAAGCAGTTATACTTAATATAGTAGTGGACTCAGAATTGAATTTAGATGTGACTCCTATATGGCTCCACTAATGAACCTCCAGTACTCTACCCCCTTTGGTAGGTGCACAGGGTCTCGAGACTCCGCAGTCCGCACACCCCCTCAGTGCCGATTCTTTGCCCATGATACGAATAGTGGAACTTCGAAAATTTGGAATTAGGTAATCTCTTGGTGAAAAATGCCGGTTACATCTTTTTCAGTATTGATTCAGAGAAGGCTGTTGTCACCTTTCAGTACCTTGAGTGGTGATGCACCTCGCTTTGTGCAAGCATGATTTATCAGATTTTCAGCCAACTGAGTCGTCCTCAATGTCTGCAGTATAAACCAGGAAAGCAGTCTCTGTTATTTGATGCATTACACAAGACGCACAAGTGGTATTGATTGGGAGAAAGCTGTTGTCACCTTTCAGTACCTTGAGTGGTGATGCACCTCGCTTTGTTCCAACTAGGTCACATGAGATTCCTCCATATAAATCCAAAAACCACTTGTTCCCTTTCACATATCATAAGAGGGATCAAATTCTTTTAGGTGGCGTTTGGTTCAAGTTTTGGAGGCCTGGGAATGGATTTTAGATTCCTTACCCTTGCTTGGTATGTCTAGGATTGGGAATTATGGGGGAATAGGAGGGGCTTCATATTCTCATTGTTGTGGGAAAGTAATTCCCAAGGTCCCCCTTTGGAATATGTTTGCTTTCCGAGGAATGTTGTTTAATATTTTGTTTGGACAATAACACCCTCATTTTACTTTAAAAAATTCAACTTCTATCCCAAACATATAAATTTAGGTAATAAAAGCATGAAAGGATATTTATGAAAAACTAAATAAACTAAGATTCCTTTTCCATATTCCCAACCTAGCCTAACCAAATATTGGTATGGAAATGTTGAATTCCTTTTCCATGGAAAATGAATGGAAAATGAATTCCTAGGAATACAAAACCTTCATCCAAACGACCCCAAATGTCGCAGAAACCTATTTGGCACTCCAAATATGCTAGCGATATCTGGCAGGAAAAATGACAAGTTCGTCAATATTCAGGCCAATTGTTGCACACGATTTCTTTCTCTAAGATCTTCTGAACATCTTCCTTAATTCACTCTAAACATTTTCTTTCTTCCCAAGTTTATGATAACACAATATAGGTAGGGGAATGACAATATCTTGAAAGAGAAGTAGGAAAACCACATCTGTCATCAATTATGTTGTATGAATACGGACGCGGATACTGATACAGGCATGATACATGTATGGGATAAGGACATTTTCAAATAGGGACAAAGGTAGTTACCTATGTTGCATGAATACCGATACA
The DNA here is from genome assembly GCA_036927795.1 of Iris macrosiphon. Lineage (NCBI taxonomy): Eukaryota > Viridiplantae > Streptophyta > Magnoliopsida > Asparagales > Iridaceae > Iris > Iris macrosiphon. The sequence goes on along the minus strand of JAYESA010000013.1, from coordinate 177,598,265 downwards.
GAGACGATATGGTTGCGGAAACCGTTTTGCCGTGACTGTGCAACATATGTTTCATTGACTTTGACCATCTTGTTTTATTATTTAGTACCCATTCTTCTTTATTTTTCCTACATTTCAACTGCCTTTTGTAGTTTTCTGTAGAGATTTAATTGAACTGACAAAAATAGAGTGGGGAGTTGGGAACCATACCGTTGGTTATAGTAACCGGTGAACTTAAAGAGGTTAATGGAGGTTAAGCATCGCAAAGTCTGCTGCAGAACTCTCATGACAATTAATAGTCCTTGAGGAAAAAATCTGTGATGCCATGTGCCAATCATGATGGACTAATTCGTTTACATGATAATTGATAATGAAGAACTAAACCATCATAGGCAGAGGAAGTTGAGTCAATTGACACATTTTGAAGAGCTTGAAATTTATCAACTACTATTAGATAAAAGCCTTGGATAATCATATTATTTGGTCGAAACACAAGTTTTTGTTTAAAGTGATCTTGGCACGGTTGTTAATAACCAACCTCGTCTGAGTGATGGTAGAGGCGTCAGCTTCGAGAAAGATATGGCTGATTGTCAGGATTAGCTTCTGTAACTCCTAGTGGTTATGCTGGCAAAAATATCTCACTTTCCCTTCTACGCATCATTGTCTGCCCCTCTTATTACTACCAGCCTAGGAAGCACATACACTTCATAAGCAGTGTTGTTAAAGGCGCTGCCCAGGCACGTCTAGGTGCCCGTGAGATGCTATGTTTCACCGCCTAATTCAAAGGTATGCAAGGAATCTTATCTAGGCTACGTCTAGGAGAGAAGGCGCCAAAGGAGATAGCGAATGGATAATTAGGTGAGCCTAGATGCACGTCTAGGTATGTTGGGTGTTTTACGTAGCTTTTTGGACTTTGTTTGAGTTTTTTATGTCTTATTGGCTTGTTTGGTTTTATTGATTTTAAAGTGGCTGGCTTAAGTTTTAAATGTCCAAATAGAGTATTTTTTAAAATTTTAACACTATAAGTTACTAACTAAATAGACATAAATAAAAAAGAGACCAGAATATCGTACAACATTGACACAAATAAGAGAGCATCGACATTCGTCTTGGTAAGAGAGCATCGACATTCGTCTTGGTTGGTCTCTTCCTTGGGGCAATTTTTTGGGTTGTTTTTATTTTTATTTTTCTTCAAAATCAAAACTACCCTCTTCAAAGTGTCATCTTCTTCAAGACCAATACCACATCCACCGAGACTTTTGGATGAGGAAGAAGAGACGGAGGATGATGAGAAGAAGAAAATGATGAACAAAATCTATTAATCAATGAGGACAAAGATTCCATTTTCGATGATAATATTGATGATAATGTTCAGGATGATCTCTTAAACTTAAATGTTGAAGATGAATTATGGATGATTGAGTAGGAAGAGAAGGATTCATTAAGTCATTTAGGAATGTGGAACATTTATTCGTTGATTATCGTATGTTTGTTTTGCATTTGAGCAATTTGTCTTCCATCAGAATGACTAATGTGTGATTTTATTGTTTTTAAACTTAATATTATATTTCATAGACTATTTTGTGATCTTATTAAGTTACTTTGTTGTTTTTGATTGGTAATTTGGTATTGTTTTTTACTCTCTTTTTAGTTTATTTTCTATTTGAGTTTTTAGGGATATATGACAGATTTGGATAACCTTGGATAACCTAGCATGAACTACAAAAGTGTAGAATGTTAATGATAGATTAATTCATTAAGAGGAGAGGGGAGTACATTATATAGGAGAGACTAACCCCTCTCCCTATTAGTTTACCCGATGTAGGACTAAACTCAACTTAACACATAACTCAACACCCTTCCTCAAGCTGGAGCATAGATGTCAATCATGTCCAGCTTATTACAGAAAAATTGAACCCGAGGACCTAGAAGAGATTTTTTAAATATATCAGCTATCTGATCGCCGATCCTCACATGGTGAAACTTTATCATCCCTTTCTGATACTCATCACGGACAAAGTGAATGTCGATTTCAATGTGCTTTGTCCTTTCATGAAATACATGGTTAGTAGCAATATGAATAGCAGACTGGTTATCACATCATATATCTGCTGCTTTATATCCTGCATCTTCTCCCAGTTTCTGTAGAAGATGCTGCAGATATAGCACATTTGCTGTGCTATGAGCAATTGCCTGATACTCCGCTTCCGAGCTTGATCGTGCGATCACACTCTGCTTCTTGCTCTTCCATGATACCAAGTTTCCGTCAATGAAGACCAAGTAGCTAGATGTAGACCGTTTATCCGTAAGACTGACACCCCTGTCAGCATCAGTAAAATACTCAACATAAGTACGTCCCTTATTCTCCATCTGAATTCTTTTTTCCGGATTATGAACTAGATAACACATAATTCTGAGAACTGCCTTTCAATGTGGAACTCGTGGTGAAGACATGAATCTACTTGCAACACTGACGACAAAGGAAATGTCTGGACGAGTCATAACGGCCAAGTAGTTGAGTTTTCCAACTACTCGACGATATTGATCCAGATCAGTCATCAGTATCCCATCGTCGGGAAGTAACTTTATCCCTGGGTCCATGGGAGAGGTTGCTCCCTTAGCTTGCATCATTCCTGCATCATTTAGGATGTTAAGCACATATTTTCTCTGAGACATTACAATGTTCGGCTTACCCCGTGTGACTTCTACGCCCAAAAAATAGCTCAAAGACCCCAAATCCTTGGTTTGAAATTGTTCCCCTAGAAACTTTTTTAGTTCTGTAATGTCCTGACTGTTGTCTCCCGTGATAACAATATCGTTCACATAGACACCAAGTAGTATCCTCCAGCTAATGTCTGACGGTAAAATATTGAATGATCCTTCTTTGATCGGCACATGCCAAATTGAGTAACCACATTTGTGAAACGATCAAACCATGCACGAGGGGATTGTTTGAGACCATAAAGGGCCTTCCGCAAATGACACACTTTACCCTCCCTTGCAGCAAATCCGGCAGGTTGCACCACATATACTTATTTATCAAGATCTCCATGAAGAAATGCATTATTGATATCCAGCTGTAGAAACGGCCAGTCATAGCGAACAACTAAGACCAAGAGGACGCATACAGAGGTTATTCGAGCAACTGGAAAGAATATCTCAAAATAATCCCTACCATATGTCACGCCCCGATCTCCCGCAGGCAAATCGGCCGTTCCCGCTAGGCGGGAATCACCCTCGCCAGCACTCCCGCGGAACGATCGCTTGACCCATCCGGGCGTGATGCCGCACGAGCGTGATCCACGCCCGTGCAAGGCCGTGGTTCATTGGCTGGCGGTTAGAGTTTAAGCCACAGAGTCGCACAGATTGTCCAAGTGCAGCGGAGTCATGAACGCATAGGCGATCGGTAACAGGTTCACTGAGTCGACAATATAGCGGAAGCATTGAAACACAAGTTGAAGTAAAGCAACTCTTTTATTGATATTAACAAGTGTTACAGGCGGCGTATAGCCGAGATTACAAGTCGCTCAAGCCTCTCTCTCTGAAACAGTAAAAGCGTGCCAAGTGGCTATAATTGTACAGGCGATGTTCAGGCGATGTTCACAATATTATGTCTTGTATATGTGCTTCAGTTCCGGACGCACCGTTGCTTCGGAGTGATCTTCACGCCTTAGCACGCACGACGGAGGCATCCGCACCGAACGAGGTTCTCCCGCACCCTGCGTACAAACTGGTGGATTATCAGTACATTGAATGTACTGGTGGGGAAGCTACTCGCCCGCTCAACAAATCCAAACACGTAATATAAGTTCTGTGCACAACTATTAAGTTGTCTTTCTAGTTGCCTTAGGATCAGTTTCATGCAAATATTGAATAGCCTAACCCATGTGGCAGTGCGCCGTGCGACATGAGAGGAAACACGGCGAGACTTACCATTTTACCTTCTCCTTCCCTGTCCGAGGCAAACAATTATATTCAAGCACGGGCAAGTATAACATTCAAGAGGCATAGCATATGCAAACACGATGTTGTTATAACATGATCGTTCAGGTGTTCAGTTGTTTCTTGATGCGATGCAGTGACTCGCACGCGGATAGCCGCTAAGCGATGATGACTTATCTATATGAACAGAAGTCGCTGGCATAGCCATTTATGGACGTAGTCGAGGACAAGGATAGCATGCTACGAGAGTACACGATGCGCTGCAAGCTACCCAGTCCCGAACACGACGACTACACACGAGCTCCATCCGGACCGGATCGGCCCCAGTGTCCCGGTGACCGTCCGTGGAACTAGTCCGCGACATGCAAATTGGGGTCTTCCAATTATCACGAGATACACGAGAACACGAGAACACGCGTGCACTAGAACACGAGTGCACGGGAACACGAGTACACGAGTACACGGGATACTTGAATCAGGATTCACTTAGCCATTGGATGTGCACAGTCTCCTGGGCTGATGTAAGCCCGCTCGAGGGAGACTTGCAGAGATCCGAATACCTGAATGAGTCTTGCCTTGATGCATTCCCCTGGTTCGGGGTTGCCTGGTGACCTAACGGTCCCGGATACTTGCAGGTTCAATCATGCACGGGACGACTACTTAGTAGTCTCCCGGGGTTGGATGAAAACAAGGCAACATTCAAGCAGACAAGCATGCGTTTCTAAGGAACATAATCAGCACGTTTGCTCGGGTCCGAAGGTAAACCGAGAGTTAGATCGTTAGGGGACTTGGCATGCGAGGGTCTGAATATAAGCAGTATTTCAATTTCCATGTTCTAGCATAAGCAATACAAGTTGGGATTATTCCCTTAGCTAGGTGCGTTGGATTCTTATTAGCATGCAGGGGGTGATTCACCTAGCGACTAGCATGAACATTCCAGATTTTATGTGTGCTGGCTAAGCAAAGACAAGTTCACCGTAGCCACCCACCTTAGCGATGATTCGCCTCGGTAGAGCGATACGTCAAGCGAGCATCTGAAAGTCCAAGTTGAATTCCTGTAGGGGCAAGTCTGGATATTCTTTGCTTCTCGTTTGAGGCAAAGCGGGTCGGGACAGTTGTACTTTTGCCGTTTGAGTCGGCAGTTCGTCAGAACGGAACGGGGTGTTACACCATAGGTCTGAGAATAACATTTTGCCACCAGACGAGCTTTCAGGCGATCAAGAGTGCCATTCGGTTTTACCTTAATATTGAACACCCATTTGCAATCCACTGTCTTCTTACCATAAGGTAAATTAACCAAATTTCATGTATGGTTCTTCCGAAGTGCTTTCATTTTCTCTTCCATAGCAGCACGTCAGCCAAGATGTTTAAGACCCTCCTCTGCAGAATTGGGAATCTGAATTCCATTAATAATCGCCACAAATAATTGTGTGTGGCTCGCAAGTCCTTTGTAATTGTGAACGTACAATGAATGATCACGACATGTACAACGAGGTCGAGCTGGCGGATCAGGCGGAAGCAAATCAGCAGAGCTAGAGGAGGATGAAGGCGCTGTGTCCACAGACACTATCGACGAAACTCGTTCCGGCGATGCTCGTACCGACGGAGCCGGTATGTGCGGACCATCGGACCGGGAGACTGGCTCGGTAGGGGAGGACACCCTTACGGGGGGCTGTTGTATTTGAACAAGAAACAACAAAAAATTCTCTTCTGGGCAAACTTGTGGAGCCGGATCAGTAGTTTGTGAAAGTGGAGGAAACTCAGTTTCAACAAAGGTAACATCCCGAGAGAAAAAAAATACCGCTTCAAGACTGGAAAAAAAATACCGATACCCTTTCTGATCCTTAGGATATCCAAGAAAAATACATTGGATAGCCTTTGGATCTAGTTTAGAAAGAGTTGGTCGGATATTCCTAACATAACACAAGCAACCAAAGATTCAGAGAGATAAAGGAAACGGCTCTCGTTTGGGATATAACCGAGAGAATGGAGTATCGCCATTGAGAACAGATGACGACATGCGATTAATTAGATAGCAAGCCGTGAGAACGGCATCCGACCAAATCTTTTTGGAGCACGTGCTTGGAACATAAGAGCACGCGTTGTTTCTAAGAGGTGACGATTCTTGCGTTCAGCCACACCATTCTGTTATGGTGTGTAAGGACATGAAGTTTGGTGGATGATGCAATTCCGAGACAGATGTGAAACAAACTCACGAGACATATACTCACGACTATTGTCACTGCGAACGTATTTAATCGGAACACCAAATTGTGTTTTGAATTCCGCATAAAAATTGCTCAAAATATTAAATAATTCGGAGCAATTTTTCATGAGATAAGTAAAAGTGATACACGAGTAGTCATCAACAAAGCTAATAAAGTACTTGAATTCTATCACAGATTCAAGCGGACAATGTTCCTATATATCGGAATGCACCAATTCAAAAGGAGCGGAAGCAACTTTATTTTGACTGACCGGAAATCCGGTGATGCTTAGCCAAACTACATGACTCACAATGAAAAGAACATGAGGCATCTAAAGATGGGTACATTTTCTGGAGTGCTTGGACAGAAGGATGTCCTAACCGGCAATGTAACTCAAAAGAATCAAGTTTCACACCAGTACAGACAATAGAGGAAGGTTCGTCAAACATGTACAAGCCTCCAGCCACATGCCCCTTACCGATAGTCTTTCCAGTCTTTAGGTCCTGAAAGACACAACCATCAAGAAAGAATGTTACCTGAGCAATGCATATCACGAGTAATCCGACTAATTGAGAGTAAGCTGAATGAGTTTCCAGGTGTAAGTAATACAGAATGTAGTGATAGTCCCCAAGAACGGGCAATCCTTTTCCACGGACTGTCAGCGAACCACCGTTGGCACATGTAATATTAGACATACGACCAACCGCTATATAATTTCGTATCATACCTGCGTCGCCTGTCAAGTGAGCAGACGCACCAGAATCAAGGACCCACTGCTTCGACTGTACCACACATGCCGCTGAGTATCCTGCGGTGGACCCAGAAGTAGAAGCTTCACCTCGACGTTAAGCTTGAAACTCAACAAACTCTGCATATGCTTCATCAGTAATTTGTACGGATCGGCCGCAAAGTTCAGGAATATCTGAGGTGACATTAGCGGCGGAGTTTTAGTACACTGCAACTGAAAATGTTCCTGTAGACCACAGTTGAAGCATGTGCGCAGTCGACCTCCATCACGACCGCCAATGTCTCGTCCATCATCACGGGCAACACATCGTCCACCACGACCACCACGAAATCCAGTACGAGCGGCTCCCAGAGCAGATCGATCAGCGGAAGCATCACTTGGACCTTTGCTGTCCGTAGGACACGAAAATGAGCTTCCATTAGAGATGGAACCTCAGCTCCAGCAATGATCTGAGAGCGAGCTGAGTCTGCATCAGGACGGAGAGACAAGATATGCCATGACATGAAGCTGCTCCCGTTGAGCCCTTGCTTCATTGATATCCGTCGTCAAAGGTAATACACGGTCAACTTCATCGACCATAGCCTTAAAGGCCCGGAAGTGATCCTTATGAGATTTGTCGTCATGTTCCGCCCGGTAGACGCCGACGACCGAGTCGTAGATATGAGATAAGTCACGTTTTCCATCAAACGTCGTCGATAGGACCTCCTACAACTCTTTTACCGTGTCCGTATTCTGAACCATGTTCTCCACCGATGGTTCTATTGAGTTCATCAACTGTGTAAACAGTCGACTACCATCTGTCTTCCACTGCCCAAATGTGGGATCAGTCATCTCCGGAGGGTTGTCAGTCAGATGCTTGGACAACCGTATTCCCCGAAGTGTTTTCTCAACCTTCTTCCGCCATGTTGAGTAGCCATCTAGTCCGTCCAACCGCCGATCGACGAGTCGAATCGAAGAAATCGTTGTGCCAGTGCCCGTTGGTTCCGCCAATGCATTCCCGACACCGGTAGTAGCACTGCTAGTTGCATCAGTGTTAGTCATCCTGCACTTGATTCGACTGTCGCTGGATCTTTCCAACCCCAATAATCACATCAACTTTACCGATGCGCTATCAACGTGGCCAGAATCGGCACGCGTATGGAAAGTAGAGATCGTATATAATGGGGATCACACAAGCCAGGTCACAGAGGTAACACAGACCACTCTCTGTGTAGATCCTGATGTGGATATCGGGGTAGGACGGAAACAAAGATCCACGTAAACAAGCAACTTGTCTACACTTTGTTAACTCCTGGAGCCGTAATCTAGGAACATAGGTTGTGCAAATAAACATTGTCTACCCTCTGGCTTCGATATACGCTCCTGAAGTCGTAATCTAGGAATAGAGGTTGTGCAAACAAATTATTGTCTACCCACTGGTTTCGATATACGATCTTTTTTTTTTTTTGGAAATTAGGGTTCAGACAGGAAGGAGGAGCGGCGGTTGAGGGTTAGGGCTGGAGGGGGGGGGGGGGGCAAGGAGGCAGGGGGGGGTGGCAGGAGGGGAGGGGGGGGGTGAAGGGGGGGGGGGGGGGTGTTGGGGTTGGTGGCTAGAGTTTGTACTCTGATACCATGTAGAATATTAATGATAGATTAATTCATTAAGAGGAGAGGGAAGTACATTATATAGGAGTGGCTAACCCCTTTCCCTATTAGTCTACCCGATGTGGGACTAAACTCAACTTAACACATAACTCAAGAAAAAGTGATAAAAGGTATTATGAAGAGAGAATATGAAAAGCTGTCAAGGTGGAGATTTTCTTCTCCGGAAAGGCTAGGCGCGCCTAGGCGCGCGCTCTCAAGCGACGAGGCGAGGTAGCTTGCCTAGGAACGCCTAGAGCTTTTGAAAGTAAGGTGTCCGTGCCGCATCGTGTTGGATACATAATTGACATAATATGGACACTCCGAAATAGACTAGGAAACTTCAAAATTGGTGTTGTATCGGTGTCCTTTGTGTGTATTATGTTGTGACAATGCAATGTAGCTACCAACTATCACCTGCACCTATATGTATGGCCTAAGCATTGCTCTGCAACATTTGAAGGCTATATTCACAGTGGCTTAGGTTCCATTGATCCATCTAACATGACAAGATAAAGATCTCTGCAAAAGCTACATCTAACTTGTACTAGACTCTTTAGATCAAATTTCTTTGCTTTACTAAACTGTTGCAAATTTCACAAGAACTTGTTATTTTCTCGGCTGCACCAATATGTTTTCACAGCAGCCTCGTTGTCAACATACAGTTGCATGCTCTCAGTTTTGTTGCATCTTGGTTCAAGCATTGAAATCTATGAACCTAGTTGTTCTACTCCCCAGTTCCTGCTCTGCACCTCAAGGTGCTTTTTTGTTGTCTAGCTTTATACTGGGGTCAATCCCCACCACTCTCAGGTCCCGCTCTTGTCCAAGCTTGATTAACTGTCTTTCCTTACCGAGAAAAACGTTCCAGTGAACATCTGGTCCAATAATGATTTTTACAACTTAAAACAATTTCATTTTTTTATGGCTGACCAACTCTTGCGTAGGTGTCCGTGTTAATTTCTTGATTACCTTTGTTGTTGGCTCCATGTTGACACACAAAACAGGTTTCCAATTACACATCATCATTTCTGCTTCTCCTTGCTGGCAATCACCATGTTTCTTGTTCTCTTTAACCTACAACTTTCAGGCTTTCAGCTTTGCAATCATATTGGGTACTGGTCTTTCAGCGTATGACATGTTTCATGATCATCTATGTTGCAAGGACACGGAAAAGTGGTCTGTATTCGTTCTGTCCGTACCCATGTCTGTACTCGGACAACATAGGTGACTTCTTATTGTATCTATCTTAAAATGTTTGTATCCAACATCCGTAACGTGTCCTTAGTCCTTACCCGTATCCGTCTCCATATTTCATATAGCCCTTTTGACTTTTAAGTTCCAATAAGTTACTGTAGTTTTATAGAGCATTGTTAGTGGCGGTTTAAAACTACTGGATAACCAGCATTGATTTAAATTCCTTATTTTTTCAGCAGATATCCTGAGTTCTCTCTTTCAATTTTCTGATGTTAGTAATAACTGAGTTGTCAATGCACTACTACTCCATATTTGCATCTTGATACAAAATTCATGCTGAAAGTCCGCCAACATGCTAAATGTATGCATTCCGAAAAGTCTTTTTTAGTTTCAGTATGTATGTACTCAGCTATTCTGACATGGGAATCATATTGCAGGTCTAACATCATTGCCGTAGATAAAAAGCATGAGTCATTTGTGTAGCAAAAGGATGATCATCTTTGGCCCCTGAAATAACTTGGGTGCTTCTTCGTGTATCTTCAAGAGAGTTCATCCTAAGCTTGTCTATAGGTATGAAGTCATTTCTAAGAGGAAATATTTTTTTTACAGTATCTTGCTTTTAGTTCCTTCATCCTCTGATGATATTGGAAGAAAATAGACGATATATAATATATATATATATATATTTTTTGAAGCATTCTCGTTCTGAGTTGAGTTTTTTTTTTTTTTTTACTATGAAATATATGTTTAGTTACTAGCTCAATCGGCCATAAGATTTGTGAAGTATTTTATTTTAACATATTAAATAGCTTTTGTGGTTGAGAACGAGCCGGTGTTCTAAATGGCGGTCGCCTCGACCGTCTAGGGCGGCGTCTAAGTGGTAGGCGGTCTCTCTCCGCATCGCTTTTCGGTAGACGGTGGAGTAGGCGGCCAACGGAACTTTGGCGGTTTAGGTGGGGCGTCTAGGCAAATCAATACCTAACAAGATGTTTTGGCCAAACGGTTTTGTAAACATTATGGGCTTATGGTTCCACTTTTACAAGACTAAAACTTAATAAATCTTTATCCTACAACATAGTTATGCATGAAACATCCTTAAAATATGTATATATGCAAAAAAAAAAATTAATAAAATCGTAAAAAATGTCCAAAATTTATCAACCGCTTAGACGGTGCCTAGGCGGTAGGCAGACGCTTTCTGCTGCACACTTCGTCTACTGCTGTTTAGAACCTTGGACCGAGTGTATTGCATTATTGTTCCATCGTGAACTAAACGATGAACCGGGTAGGTTAGGTCGAGACAAAAGATGATCCCGTGTATTCATGGTGTATTCATGATCGTCTCTAGTTTTGTAATAGACCTATTCAGAAATTGTACAATAAGACATCGTGATGCTTATTCAGATGTGCCGTGGCAAAAGAGTGAATAGTGCTTATTCAGATAGGTCGTGACGAAAGATAGATTGTTTTTGATATATATCGTCTTCTCTGTATGAATAAAGATAAATGCTTATTGTACCGTTGGTTTGTGTACCCCCTGCATCTCGCCAAACACCTTTCTCCTTCCTCCCTATTTGCTTCTGTCAAGCGGGCCCCTTCCAAAAAACCCAACCAATCAAAACATGTCAAGTGGCGGCGGGATGCAGACTGTACACAAATCCGGCTGTGCATATAGCATTGCTCATGAATAAATCCCAGTTTGCAACTAAGACTGGCCAATAAAGGCTAACAATAAAAGGATCCTAACCTAACTTCGGCCAATAGGCCGGTGTGTGTGTGTGTGTGTGTGTGTGTGTGTGTGAGAGAGAGAGAGAGAGAGAGAGAGAGAGAGTGCAGCATGTGGGGTCGCACAGGGCACAAGTCCTTTCAAAAGTTTTCAAATTTCATTATATATTGACCGATGTATTGAATTTTTAAAAAATATAATTTGAAAAGTAACAAAACTTTATTTGAATTTTTTGTTGTTGCAAAATGTTTGAAATTTAGTAAAAAATTCAAGTATAGTCATGGCCGGTCATGGACAGCAGCCTATAATTATTTGAATTTTCTATATATATATATATATATATATATATATTATATATATATATATATAATCTCAATTTATTCATTAATTCATTATTTGCCTCGCTGCATTGATCAAGTACTCACTCATATGCGAAGCTACAGAGAGCACGATACGGTCCGAGACCTTCTGACTTGTACCTTTTTCAAATATGTACTATGCTACACACGAGTACGAGCACAAATACTATACAAACATGGTACAACTATGTAATATATTATTTTTTCGTGTCCGTATAACATAATCATATTTTACTCGGTGTCCAAAGTTCTTACTATAGATATCAACATGGTGTTTTGTGGGGCCCTTCCTCTACTACTGCCAGAAGGGCCAATTCAAGATCCAGGTAAGGAAGAGAATATAATTGAGAAATTGTGTAATGTGTTCTGAGATCTCCATTTTTTGAAAAACTGGAAAGCCCCAAATTTTTTAATTTTTGTATATATTACTAATGTGAAATCTTCATTTTTAGATTTAAGCCTCCATATTTTTTTTAGAAACTGTATTGATATGGCCATTAGAATGTCAAAAAAAAGTGGTTAAAAGCCCCTTTTTAGTATTTGTAATATCAGATACGGCTACGGCCCTGTATTTATGTACAAAGTGAACTTTTGACCAACTGGAACCTACAAGTAGAGAGAATAATCTTTACTTCAAATATATAAAATGTAATATCTAAATTAATTAATAATTAAAACTAATCGCCCGCCATAGTATATAAATCCAATTTTATTAGAATATTTTAGGTTCCCTATTTTCCTCGGTGAACATACAATGGAAAGCTAAGTTGGACGTACCAACATGGATACATGGGTACAATACGATAACGACAAAAGGACATGGACCTGTGATCTATTTTGCTATGTCCCATGTATTTTGTAAAGTATGTACGTTATGTCTAATACGTATTCGATATAACACGAAAAATTTAATATTAAGATATTCCGTAATAGAAATGAGAAAATGTCCATGATACCTGGATTCAGATACAATTTGAGGGATTTTGTAGGTTTATTAATCGGGACTTGGTGGAAGAATTTCATAAATTAGCAAAAAATGAAGATAGAGATCAAGAAATGAAATTTCAATTATTTGTGGAAAGATATCAATTGGTAGGGCCTTTGAGAATCGAATCCAAATGAACAAAATGTTGAATTGAATCGTACCCGAGTATGGAGTTTATTACTCATTTTTGTACTTGCTATTTTATTTTTCAATTATTTCTTCAATTGAGAGAGAGAGAGAGAAAAAGAGTAGTAGGAATTCTATGATATGACACGACATGGTCCATATTTTTTAAGAGTTCGTGCTTCCTTGCAAAAATACAAAACATGTTGAAGACAACAGTCGAGATAGATTGATCTGTTGATGGAAGAACCAGACTTGACTTGTGAGGATGATGCCTGTATTTTTCAGGGTTTTAGCATCTACTCTACTTGTAGTTTGTTGTCGGGACGACAGAAAATACGTACAACTACAACATCATAACCCAATAATGTACGTACCATAACAATATAATTAGCATAGTCAGATACTAACAAAATGTATTTTTGCGACAATTAAGTAAATATTACTATATCGTGAATAATACATACCATTTATCATGCATTCAACGATGATGTATTGACAACTTTTATTATTGATTGTTGACCTGATGTCAACGATCTGTGTGTGTTGATGCCAAATTGCTAGCTAAAACAGCTACGAGAATGAAAATGTTGTTTCGTAGGTTTTACACATTTTATGATGGGACACATTTCACGTTGGTGGGAAGGTATTTCTATTTTTCAGCCATCCACTTTAAACTTGTGCAACGAAGAAATTGAGAAAATCGAAATAGATTAGCACCAAAATGAATAACTGAAATAGAGGAGAAAGTGGCCACTCGCTAGGTAGTCAAAACCATCGTTGCTTTTAAACAATTTTTGCCTATATTGTCAATTGTTTCCAAGAAGCTAGTATGTCTGTTTGGCTCAAAAAAATTTGTGTTAACAAGTACTGTCAACTATATCAGTTTGAATCAGAATGAACTCTAATTGATATATGATGATATAACTCACATAGTAAACCCCTCCTATAGGCTCCCATGTAATTGCCAAAACATCAAACTTCTGGTGTCACAAAACTTCAATGTGGCCACGTGGCACTCACGAGATGTCATCTCAGCCATTGATGCAAAGTACACCATTTTTGCGCCCTAAAGCCCATTTTTGGGATTCGGCCTTGGACCAAACGAAAAGGCCCTTTGGGCCCTATATGAGCTTAGAAATTTGTGTCAAAAATTTATGTTAGACGTGGGAATCAATCTTGGACTTCTTTATCCGCACATTCCACTAGTTACCGCTTAGACTAATACAACCCTTTGTCATATATTCAACATAAATAAATCTCATATTAAAATAGACAATGGATTTGTCCTAAAATTGAACTAGTTAGATTTAGAAGCCGAAATTTCTAGCCGAAACAACCTTTAAGTTTTCCTAAACTATAAAGATTCCAGACGAGTACGTAGCCATTTTACGTGTAGAAGCTCCTATGGCGTAAAAGTTGATTTGCCTAAGGAAGTGTATCTTCTAGGCGCAGAAGGGTACCTCGCGTAAGAGAAGCTACGCCTAAAAGAAGCTATGCAGAATCGTCACGTGACCTAATCAGCTAATACTGTCTTTGACGAGTTTTTCCAATCTGATGAACTCGCCTAGACGTACTATCCTGTATAATGAATTCTAATTATAATACATGCAAGTAATCTATATCTTGTCCACATGAATACAAAGATAACAGAACATTAGTAAATATAACATAGAGAGTCTAATGTCCAAAATACAACTGAAATAGTCTGTGGTAACAAACCCACCTCAAATTTTTCTTTGAATCTAAATAGTACATTTAAGTAATTGAAATTATAAAGCATTTGACTGTACATTTGACTATAGTCTATAGATGTTTTACTACAAATGGTGGATAAAGTGCAATTTTTTTTCTTCTTAGATTTGCACTTTTGCAATTAAACATCTGGGGGGGAGAGCTTGGAGGTGGCGCGGGGGTGGAGGAGGGGGGAGCTCGATGGCTGGGAGGAGAGGAGGAGGGGGTGGGGGCGCAGGGAGGAGGGCTCAGGTGGGAAGAGGGGGGGGGGGGGGGGGGGGGGGGGGGGAGGGGGGTGGAAGGAAGGGGTAGTTTAGGTTTTATTTATTTATTTTAAAAACAGTAACTATCGGTCAACTCCTACGACCAGACGGCAGAAGGAATTATTTTGATCCAATTATTAATTGTAGAAGGATTTAATTGATATATTTGTCTATTAAATTTTATTTTACTAACGAGACAAGTTTAAGTATTTTTTTTTTTTTTTTTACTTTACCTGCCAATAGTTCCAAAAAAAACCTATACTCACATGTATCCTTTTGTAACTTTTGAATCCCTTTTCCCTGTACTTTATTATGCTAACTTTCACCATTTGACTGCGTACGTCAAAAGTCTCAGGTGGCAGAACCTTTTATTAATAAATTTACACAGAATCCTATCAATGATAAGCCCCCCAAAAAAGTACCATTCCTTGTTTATTTTGAAACCATGATAGACTAATCAATCACTCACCTTCCTCTAGTTCACCATTCATAGTACTTTCCAGACCTTGGAATTACAAAACTAGTTTAGGAGGATATTTCAGTTTTCTGTTATTTGTCCTGGAGATGCTAAATAGTTTGGCTTCTTCTTCTTCTTGGCCAATGTTTATAGGCCTATATTATTTCTTTGACTTATTCGAACGAATGTATTATTGGGCTGCAGACTAATGATGCGTACGGTTCCTTCTTGAGATTTATTTACCATGGATTGAGATTTAGTTTAGTTGTTGGATATATTAAATAGATATTTAGCTGGATCACTTAACCTTGGACAGCGTAAGTGCACTTTGTCGGGCCCATTAAATTGGAAAGTCCTATGGAGTTGTACCAGCTGGCCATTGCCACGTGTCTGGTCCCATATATTTTGGGACTGGGACGTGACAGATCAAATGTCTTCTCTTTATGATTTATTATTGGAAAAGTCTAAATGAAACGAGGGGAACTACATCACGGTCGAAATCGATGCCATGTGTCATCCTTCCATTGGTTGGCGACTGGTTCCCACAAAACCAGTCCTCTCACCTCCGCCCCTGCATCTTCGTTTAAGCGGCCCAGACCAGTAGGGGATCGACACGTGGCATCGATTCACGTGTCGGTTCCTTCTGCGATCTGCGAAGACGCGCTCTTTATTATTATTGGATTTCAGAGTTCGTATAGGCATATGAGAATATTGTTTAAACCATCTAGGGACTTCGGTTTATTCGGATAAATATAACATATAAAAAATTTAAAATCAAAATTACCCATAACCGAAATCCAACCGAACCGATAATCGATTCGGTTGGACTATTTTTTATTATTTATTGGACCAACCAAAAGTTGAAATTGTGTTTAAATTATATTAAAAATAAAATTTTATACATACATTTCATGTATTTTAAAGTTGGTTAAAGTTGGACTAGTTGTTGAATTATCAAAGTTGGACTTTAAAATATATACATAGAATTATTGTCTTCAAAATATACACATTTAAAATCAAAAAATATTCATAAAATTGAGGATATTTACATATTTACGCAAGTCTTATCCAGTTTTCGACCGAAATTGAACCGAATATTTTTTTTCAAACCGAACGGTTTCTCTTATTCGGTTTGGTTCTTAGTCTGAAATCTAATAGTGCTCACCCCTAAAACCCTATTCTTATTTGGGTGAAGTATTTGGGTATCAATGTTCAGCATGGACGTCGAGTTGTACGACAATCTTTAAGAGTGGTGTTAGACAAGGTAAAACAATGATCGATATTCTTGGGTTGGTTGGAAGACAAATGACTTGATCAGTATTACAAACAAGGTATGTTGGGAACGAAAGCATGGAAATCGTTCCCCAAATCAAGAAGCCCTGCGAGAGGACCGAGCAAAAGCACACAAACCAAAAAACGCCAAACATAAATCGCAGACACAGATATTTTTACGTGAAAAATCCAAATGAAAAAAATTACGGGACGATCAGATTCCAGCCCTGAAAAGTCTCAACTAATGGAATAAAAAATACACCGACTCCTTACAAACTTCTCACCGATCCAAACAGATCACCATAACTCTTTGGAATAGAAAATAGATCACAAACAAACGAAGAACGGAGATGATGAGAAAAGAATTATCCGAAACCGACCTCCTCTTCGAAATAGCCTTCAATCCCTTCCTCTCTCTCCTTCCAATGTTGTAAAAGCACTATTGCCTTCTTTTGTAATATTTTTGAGATATGAGATATTTTAGGGCTAGGAGACACTTAATATATATAGCCTCAAATCTACAACTAGTATTCATATTATATATATGAATACCCAATCCAAATCCATTGATATATTCCTATTATATATAAGAATATCAAATCCAAATCTAAATCCAGTGACATATTCCTATTATATGTAGGAATATGTCTATCCAAATATATTAAGGTATTCCTATTATATGTAGGAATACTCAATCCAACACCGGGGTATTTTTCACATAGGTTGAGAATCCCATCCATTCCAACAAATCTCTCCCTTCACAACTATGTGGAGGGGGTCGTCATTCCGACGATCCGCCTGCAGTACTCAAATTTTTTTCTTGGAAGAATTTTTGTCAACATGTCTCCTCCGTTGTCATCCGTATGAACCTTCTCAAGCGCCGCTTACTTCTTTTCAACCACATCCCGTATCCAATGATACCGGGTATCAATGTGCTTGGACCGGCTATGAAATATCTGGTTCTTCACAAGGTGAATTATACTCTGGCTATCGCAAAACAAAGGGTACTTTTCTTGCTTTAGCCCCATTTCCTACAACAACTTCTTCATCAACATCAACTTCTTGCAAGCCTCCGTCGCCACAATGTACTCTACCTCTGTCATTGACAAGGCAACAAACTTCTGCAACCGCGACTGCCACGATACTGCTCCACCAACAAACAACATCATATAGCCCGAAGTCGATCGCCTCATGTCTACATCTCCAGCCATATCAGCATCGGTATACCCAACCAGCTTCAGCTCGTCACCACCAAAAGAAAGTCTCCAATCGGCAGTGCCCTGAAGGTATCGTAGGATCCACTTGACCGCACTTCAATGTACCCTTCCAGGATTGGAAGTATACCTGCTAACTGTGCCAACTGCGTGAGCGATGCCTGGCCTCGTACACACCATAGCATACATGAGACTCCCCAAAGCTAAGGCATATTGAACCTGCTCCATATCTTCCTTCTCGTCCTCGGTAGATGGACACTTCTCCTCAGTGAACTTAAAGTGAGCCGCTAGGGGGTTACTCACTTTCTTCGGCCCATCCATCCCGAAACGCTGAAGTACTCGGTGAATGTACTTCTTTTGGGACAAGTATAGCAGCTTGGACTCCCTCTCTCGGCTGATCTCCATCCCAAGAATAGTCTTCGCTGCGCCCAAATCCTTCATAGAGAAGGCTGCGTTCAGTCGGCACTTCAACTCTGCTATCCTAGTGGCATTCTGATCCACCGGTAGCATATCATGAACATAGAGCAGTAAAATAATAAAATCATCCTCGACAAAGTACCTCACAAATACACAGTGGTTCGACGTCGTCCGTGCTAGCCATGCTTCCCCATAAATGACTCAAACTTCTTGTACCATTGCCTCAGAGCCTGCTTTAGACTATACAAGCTCTTCCTCAACCGACAGACCATGTATGACTTGCCCTTCTCACAGAATCTCTCTGGATGCTCCATGTACAACTCCTCGTCAAGATCACCGTGGAGGAATATCGTCTTCACGTCCATCTGCTCGACCTCCAAGTCGAAACTGACTGCCAATGATAGCACCACCCGAATAGACTACTTGACGATTGGCGAAAAGATATCATCATAATCTATGCCCTTCCACTGACCGTAGCCTTTAACTATCAGCCTCGCTTTGTATCGAGGACGAGTAGCATCATCTGTCTGCTTCACTCTGAATACCTATCGATTTTTAAAAGCCTTCTTGCCCTTTGGCAACCGCACCAGCTTATAAGTAGAATTGGCATGTAAGGAGCTCATCTCCTCCTGCATAGCCCCCATCCACTGTAACACTCCATTCCGTTCAAGCGGACTGCCGATTCAAACGGCAAAAGTGAAATGTCCCGACCCGCTTTGCTCAGGCGAGAATACTCGTTTGAGGCAAAGGATATCCAGACTTGTCCCTACAGGATTCCGGCTTAGGCTTTCAGAGGCTCGCTTGGCGTATCGCTCTACCGAGGCGAATCATCGCTAAGGTGGGTGGCTACGGTGAACTTGTCTTTGCTTAGCCAGCACACATAAAATGTGGGATGATACATGCTAGTCGCTAGGTGAATCACCCCATGCATGCTAATAAGAATCCAACGCACCTAACTAAGGGAATAATCCCAACTTGTATTGCTTATGCTAGAACATGGAAATGAAACATTGCTTATATATATGTTTATACCCTCGCATGCTACCCTAGAACGTGTCGCTCGGGAAGTCCCTTATGATCTCTCCTCGGCTTACCTTCGGGCCCGAGCTAACGTGAATATTTGTGTTTATATAAATGCATGCTTGTCTGCTTGTATGTTGCCTTATTTTCATCCAAACTTCGGGAGACTACTAAGTAGTCGTTCTGTGCCTGAATGAACCTGCAAGTATCCGGGACCGTTAGGTCACCAAGGCAATCTCCGCCCCAGGGGAAATGCATCAAGGCAAAAGTCATTCACTGAACAAATGAATCATGCAATACTGCTTGTCGTGTGCTCGTGTTGCCTCAACTGCATGAAGTGTGAACTTAATAATCGTGTTCGATCATAGACAACTTGTGCACAAGGGTATAAGTTCTGCGGACGGTCGCTGGGGCACTGACACCGATCCGATCCGGGCGAAACTTTGTGTGTAGTCAATCGTGTGCGGACTGGATAGCTTGCAACGCATCGTGTCTTTATCATGTGGCCATCGTGTGTTCTCGTTGCATGTTATCCTTGTCCTTGACTAGTCCATTACGGACAATCAAGCCAGTGATCCTCGTGTGTATTTAACCTGTTGCATGCTTGCTTGTAAAATTAAAGATAAACAAATCATCCTCGCTTAGCGGCTATCCGCGTGCGAGATATTGTATTGCATGAAACAATAATTTGAACATCTAAACGATAGAAATCTCGCATCCAAATACTTGTATTTGCATATGATAATGCCCCTGAATGTTTATACGTGCTCGTGCTTGAATTAACAATGTTTGCCTTGGACAGGGAAGGCCAAATGGTAAGTTGGTAAGTCTCGCCGTGTTTCCTCTCATGTCGCACGGCGCACTGCCATACGAATTAGGCTATTCAATCTTTGCATGAAACTGATTCTAAGGCAACTAGAAAGACAACTTAATAGTTGGTGCACGAAACCTATATTACGTGTTTGGATTTGTCGAGCGGGCGAGTAGCTTCCCCACCAATGCATTTAATGTACTGATAATCCACCAAATTGTATGCAGGGTGTGAGATAACCTCGTTCGGTGCAGATGCCTCCTTAGTGCGTGCTAAGGCCAGGAGTTCCCTCTGAAGCCTTGGAGCGTTGCGTCCGGAACTGAAGTACATATACAAGATATAATATTGGAACATCGCCTGATCATCGCCTGTACAATCATTCCATAATTGTAGCCACTTGGCACGCTTTTACTGTTTCAGAGAGAGGCTTGAGCGACTTGTAATCTCGGCTATATGCCGCCTGTAACACTTGTTTATATCAATAAAGAGCTTGCTTTACATCAATTTGTGTTATTCAATTCTTCCGTTATATTGTCGACTCAGTGAACCTGTTATTAAATCGCTACGCGTTTATGACTCCGCTGCATTCGGACAATCTGTGCGACTCTGTGGCTTAGAACTCTTACCGCCAGCCAATGAACCACGACCTTGCACGGGCGTGGCTCACGCTCGTGCGGCATCACGCCCGGATGGGTCAAAGCGATCGTTCCGCGGGAGCGCTGGCGCGGTGATTCTCACCTAGCGGGAACGACCGATTTAGCCTGCGGGAGATCGGGGCATGACATAATGGTATCAGAGCATGGCTTCTACGCCTTTGGACTTCATTTCGATTATCTCAGTTTTGAAAGCTCGTTCGTAGGTTATGTGCACGCTCTCTCATTGTCTCTAACGGAATGTTCCAACAATAAGTCTAAATACTTTCAAAATGCGTTTTGAATGATATGATTGCTTGTATGATATTGTGCTGCGAGTGGCCTTTGTGCCAACCTAAGTGAGAACCCTTGAGATTATCGCTAGTAGCTTGTCCGATTTTACTACCTCTAAGTTTGGTTGAATGCATATGCTTGAGGGACGCCTTGAACTTGTGCATGATCCAAGACTTAAGAAAATGTGAAACTCGAGTGCTAAGACTTCGCTATCGCTAAGTTGGTTGGCGTGCTCACGCTAGAGGTGCACTTCGAATGTGCGCACGATCCAGACTAGCGATATGATGATCTCGAACGCTTGTGCAAGTGAATATCCAATAAACAAGTACAACGACTTGTATAAGTTTGCCTCAGCCTTGTATCGTTAAATCAAAATTGATTGAAACGTACTGCTTGTCCTCAGTAAGTCTCGAGGACGAGACTTTTTCTGAGTTGGGTAGGATGTAACACCCCGTTCCGTTCAAGCGGACTATCGATTCAAACGGCAAAAGTGCAATGTCTCGACCCGCTTTGTTCAGATGAGAATACTCGTTTGAGGCAAAGGATATCCAGACTTATCCTTACAGAATTTTGGCTTAGGCTTTCAGAGGCTCGCTTGGCGTATCGCTCTACCGAGGCGAATCATCGCTAAGGTGGGTGGCTACGGTGAACTTGTCTTTGCTTAGCCAGCACACATAAAATGTGGGATGATACATGCTAGTCACTAGGTGAATCACCCCCTGCATGATAATAAGAATCCAACGCACCTAGCTAAGAGAATAATCCCAACTTGTATTGCTTATGCTAGAACATGGAAATGAAACATTGCTTATATATATGTTCAGACCCTCGCATGCTACCCTAGAACGTGTCGCTCGGGAAGTCCCTTACGATCTCACTCCTCGGCTTACCTTCGGGCCCGAGCTAACGTGAATATTTGTGTTTATATAAATGCATGCTTGTCTGCTTGTATGTTGTCCTATTTTTATCCAAACCCCGGGAGACTACTAAGTAGTCGTTATGTGCCTGAATGAACCTGCAAGTATCCGGGACCGTTAGGTCACCAAGGCAATCTCCGCCCCAGGGGAAATGCATCAAGGCAAAAGTCATTCACTGAACAAATGAATCATGCAATACTGCTTTTCGTGTGCTCGTGTTGCCTCAACTGCATGAAGTGTGAACTTAATAATCGTGTTCGATCATAGACAACTTGTGTACAAGGGTATAAGTTCTGCAGACGGTCGCTGGGGCACTGGCACCGATCTGATCCGATCCGGGCGAAACTTCGTGTGTAGTCAATTGTGTGCGGACTGGATAGCTTGCAAAGCATCGTGTATTTATCGTGTGGCCATCGTGTGTTCTCGTTGCATATTATCCTTGTCCTTGACTAGTCCATTACGGGCAATCAAGCCAGTGATCCTCGTGTGTATTTAATCTGTTGCATGCTTGCTTGTAAAATTAAAGATAAACAAGTCATCCTCGCTTAGCGGCTATCCGCGTGCGAGACATTGTATCGCATGAAACAATAATCTGAACAGCTAAACAATAGAAATCTCGCATCCAAATACTTGTATTTGCATATGATAATGCCCCTGAATGTTTATACGTGCTCGTGCTTGAATTAACAATGTTTGCCTTGGACAGGGAAGGCCAAATGGTAAGTTGGTAAGTGTCGCCGTGTTTCCTCTCATATCGCACGGTGCACTGCCACACGAATTAGGTTATTCAATCTTTGCATGAAACTGATTCTAAGGCAACTAGAAAGACAACTTAATAGTTGGTGCACGGAACCTATATTACGTGTTTGGATTTGTCGAGCGGGTGAGTAGCTTCCCCACCAGTGCATTCAATGTACTGATAATCCACCAGATTGTATGCAGGGTGCGGGATAACCTCGTTCGGTGCGGATGCCTCCTTCGTGCGTGCTAAGGCCGGGAGTTTCCTCTGAAGCCTTGGAGTGTTGCGTCCGGAACTGAAGCACATATACAAGATATAATGTTGGAACATCGCCTGATCATCGCCTGTATAATCATTCCATAATTGTAGTTACTTGGCATACTTTTACTGTTTCAGAGAAAGAGGCTTGAGCGACTTGTAATCTCGGCTATATGCCGCCTGTAACACTTGTTTATATCAATAAAGAGCTTGTTTTACATCAACTTGTGTTATTCAATGCTTTTGCTATATTGTCGACTCAGTGAACCTGTTATCAAATCGCTACGCGTTTATGACTCCGCTGCAATCGGACAATCTGTACGACTCTGTGGCTTAGAACTCTTACCGCCAACCAATGAACCACGGCCTTGCACGGGCGTGGCTCACGCTCGTGCAGCATCACGTCCGGATGGGTCAAAGCGATCGTTCCGCGGGAGCGCTGGCGCGGTGATTCTCGCCTAGCGGGAACAGTCGATTTAGCCTGCGGGAGATCGGGACGTGACATCCACTCCTACCTGTGTTCGTCTGCCATTGCCTTTGCAAAATATTCTGGCTCTCCCCGTCAGTCATTAACACATACTCACCCTGTGAGTATCTTATAGATGGTCGACGCTCTCTATCGCTCCTCCTCAACGGAACCACCAGTACTGGATGTATATCAACAACCTCCTCCCCTTCAGGAACTGCCTTCTCGGCATGCTCATCCTCCTGAGGGTCACCCTGACCACCATCAGCAGGCTGATGATTAAGGTTGGGAGCAACTCCATGTACTGGCTCTCCCATAACTGGATCCTCTGCGATGTCCTCTGGAAACTGCTCGAAGCAAAATGACTCTAACTCAGGCAATTCCTCGGCCTCAAAAGGCATCTTGAAATCCTGAGTGTTGGTCATGGTTTGATCCTCAACGAAAACTACGTCCCTGCTTCTATAGAGCTTTCTTCCCACTGGATCGTAGAGTCTATAACCAAACTCATCCCG
This sequence comes from Iris macrosiphon, assembly GCA_036927795.1. Classification (NCBI taxonomy): domain Eukaryota; kingdom Viridiplantae; phylum Streptophyta; class Magnoliopsida; order Asparagales; family Iridaceae; genus Iris; species Iris macrosiphon. The sequence goes on along the minus strand of JAYESA010000013.1, from coordinate 177,574,376 downwards.
ACCGTAGCCGACAAAGGCGCACCGTCTCGTCTTCGGCTCAAGTTTGGATATTTCGTCCTTCGGTACATGCACGAAGGCTTTACAACCAAACACTCGCAGGTGATTGTATGCCGGCTCTTTGCCATACCATACTTTGTCAGGCACATCACCCTGCAAAGAAACTCTATGAGATAAATTAATAATATAAGCAGCAGTGTAAAGGCCTCACCCCAATAGCTGTCCGGCAAGTTTGCTTCTGACAACAAACACCGTACCCTCTCCATCGGCTTCCTATTCATACGTTCCACTACACCGTTGAGCTGCGGTGTCTTTGGTAGAGCCTTCTGATGTCGTACCATTTGCTCTCTGCAATACGCATCAAAGGAACCAATGTACTCGCCGTCGTTGTCCGACCGAACACATAGTACCTTCTTGCACGTCTCCCTTTCAACAGAGGCTTAGAACTCTTTGAAAGTGGACATCACCTGATCCTTGGTCTTTATGACATAGACCTAAACCTTTCTGGAACAATCATCAATAAAAGTCACAAAATAAGATACACCACCAGTGGACTTTACCTTCATAGGACTGCAGACATCCGAGTGAATCAAATCGAGCAATGTCGACTTCCTTGAACTTGGATGACTTTGGAAAGATATCGTATAATGCTCACTCATACCTTTGGACTCACCGATGTCTTTGCCACTTTCAACACTCATAAATGAGCTATTCTAGTTAAGCACAAAAACGCTTTTTCATGAGAGCTTAACCCAAAAGAGTCGTACTATAGTAATTAAGAAAAGCTCATCCTTCCTATCGGCGCCTCTCTTTTCAGTCGAGTGGCTCATTCTATTTCGTTACTGATCAACTTGAATCCTAATTTCCTTCTCCACTAACGGACACAATCTCAATCCCGATTAAATATTATTTGGTTCGTGGATTTGAAACATTAAAGTCATCAAAATTTGAATTTAAAACTATTTTATGTATATTTGGTTGAAAAATTTACAGAGAAGATTTATCATGATTTAACACGAACAGTAAAATTTGTCTACCACAAATTTGAAATTTTTTCCTCCGATCTGTAGCATGGTGCTTTTGGCCGGAGGACAACTTTCTCTCTACTTTAACCAAAAAAAAATTTACTACTCATGTCACTTGAACAAAAAAACTACATTTTTTTTACTCACTTCAATAATTAACCAAACAAGTACCTTTCGAAGTTTTCACTTTTAACCTCCACTTCTTCAAAGCTCCCAAACGAATGGCTTTTTACTCCGTTCCACTTCACCTCGATTTCCAATTTATTTTTACCTCGTTCCACTTCTTCGAACCAAACAGTCTTTTGTGGTTTTCACGTAAAGTATCTCTATTTCATATAATTAGTTGTAAAGTTACGAATGTCATAAAGTCGATACAATTTAAAAAAAAAAAAAATTATATAAAGGCAGTACAAAAGTTGATCCGGACTGATCTAAATTTTTTTTTTTTTTACAACATTTCCACATAATTTTTTTTACTAAAGGTTAGCCAAAAAATGTATTAGGACGTTCAAAATTTTGACAGTCCTTCCAATTGGTAGGGCGGTCAAAATTTTGACAGCATATTTTATAAGTAATTTTTTGAGTGAAAAACTTATAAAAAAAATTGGACCAGTCCTGAACAGCTTTTGTAGTGCGGCAACAAAAAGTCTTTAAAAACCCATCCAAATTGTTGGTAGAGATTTTTGACCAATTAATTTGTCTCAAATTGATAATAGTACTTTTACTCCGTACATGATAAAACATAGGTTTCTTTTTTTTTTTCCTATCATTCTAAAATTCTATACAGTCCACCGCTGGGAAAGAAAGCACACCAAACCAGATCTACCAACTAATTCATTTTTGTCTTAATTAGCAAACCCTTCCATCCAAATAATAATAATAATAATAATAATAATAATATTATTATTATTATTATATTCTCCCCTTCCCCAAAGCCCAAAGCCCAAAGCCCAAAGCCCAAGGCCCAAGAATTCCTATAACAACACCACACATGCGCCTCTTCCCTCCCCCCCCCCCCCCCCCCTCCCTGAACAAATGCAAGACGCTTTCCCAATCCCCTCATGCTTCGGCTCCGGCGGCGGCACCGGCAACACGTTCCCCGACACCGACCCGGTGTCCGTGCTCGCGGCGGCATCGGCCTCGTCGTCGTCTTCGTCGGGGGCCCAGAGCGTCGTCGCGTCCGTCTACTGCGCGAAGATCGCGGGCCGCGTCCGCCTGATCAGCGTGAGCTGGTGCCGCAGCCTCCTCGCCGGCCGCTGCCTCTGCGTCTCGGTCGAAGGATCGGGCAATGCCGACCCCCCGAGCGCCGGCTGCAGGGTCGAGCTCCGCCCCTGGTGCTTCTGGCGGAAGGCCGGCTCCAAGCAGTTCTTCATCCCCGAGGCGGTGCGGCTCTTCTGGGACCTCCGCGCCGCAAAATTCAACGGCGACCCCGAGCCGCGCTCGAACTTCTACGTCGCGCTCGTGCACGCCGGCGAGGCGGTGCTGCTCCTGGGCGACCTGGCCCCGGAGGCCCCCGGGAGGACCGGGCCCCGCCCGCCGCCGGCCGAACCGGCATTGGTGTCCAAGAAGGAGCACATATTCGGAAAGAAGCGGTTCGCGACGCGGTCCAGGTTCGGCGACAAGGGGAAGGCCCACCACATCGTGATCGAGTGCGGGATCGCGGGCGGGGGGAGGTCGGACCCGGAGATGGTGGTGAGGATCGACGGGGACGTGGCGGTGCACGTGAAGCACCTGCAGTGGAAGTTCAGAGGGAACGAGACCGTCGCGGTGGGAAACGCCGCCGGCAAGTGCAGGGTCGAGCTCTACTGGGACGTGCACGGCTGGCTCTTCGGCCCCGGCCCGCGGCACGCGCTGTTCATATTCAAGCCGTTGCCGACGCCTCGCTCGGCTCAGCTGACGCCGCCGCCATGCCATGGATCGGCGGCATCTGAGTCTTGCTTGTTCCTCTATGCATGGAAGCTGGAGTGAGCAAGCGAGCGAACGAGCGAGGAACGCAAATATTGCGACACTACACTACATGTGGTGGTGAACCTTGACTAAGTCATGATACACTGTATAAAAGTCGAGATTTATAACTGTCACGTGGTGAGTCCGGACCAATGGCTCTTTTGTTGTAATTTGAGGAGTTAATTTGTGGGGGGTCATGAAAAAGTTTGTGACGCTAAAAGAAGAATTGTAAGTAATGGGAAGTATATTGTTTTTGGTGCTTAGAATTCTGAATGTGCAAAGAACGGTTGGCAATCACATGGGTGGGGGTGGGGGTTTAGTTGCGGCTAGCTGTTGTTGTTGTTTGTTGCAAGTGGAATGCTGATTCAAAGATTGACAGATCATTGGATCACATCATTGGGCATTTCTTGAGTTCAATTCAAAACCAATCATTTACATTTATGTAATTCTTCATCCATATCACGTCTCTCGTCACGTGACATTTAATATGACAACTGATATGATAAATTTTAACCTAAAAAACTAATCATTCAAAAAATAAATAATTTTAATTTTAATTTTAATTTTAATGTTAAAATTTGTTATGTCAACTGCCTTATCAAATATTATATAATAGTAGATCATATCATCTAAATTATTTGGGCGACAAGTTTCAGTTTTGATCATGTTAGTGCCTTTTCCATGCATATATTGATTATTTGGTGGGGTATGGATCATGTGGATCCAAATTAAAATCCTCTACTTTGTCCAGATTCTATTTGTCTAGCTATGGTACAAGCAAATTTTAGTGCCTGGAAAGAAAAAAAAAAAATTGTCGAAACAAATATGATTACTCTAACAACACGATTGGTGTCACGCATGACCTGATTTATGGAAACGTTGCTTCCTTTTGTAGGAAGAAGCTTGACTGGAATTGGAATATATTAATTTCAAAATAGGTGAATAGTTACATTATAATCTTAACGTTGCTTCCTATTCATCAACCGCAAATCTAGGTCCAAATATTTTCTTATGATATCCAGTTCTTTCTAGTTTGAAAGTTCGTAACTGTTCTTATCGATGTCAGGTCGGCCTTCAGATTTAAAGGACCATGTTTAAAAAATAAAAATAAGACCATATTTTACATAAACATAAAAAATAAAAATACAAAAATGTAGGGGACTATTCATTCAAATTTTATTTTTCAAAGGTAAAAATACATAAGGGATTAATATATAAGTATTTCTCTATATTGCTGATCAAATTATTCGTTTAAATTTAACTTTCAAAGGTACATTTCAAGTAAAAAAAAAAAAAGAGGAATAAAATTTTTATAATAAAATTGAGATGTAAGAAATTGAATCTTGTAGTATACCTCTTAGAGCTTCATTAGTAAGGTTATCCTACATTCTAGATTCTAAATTTAAAATGTAAAAGCTCATTTTGTAAAATAGTAAGTTATATTCCTAATTTCAATTTCTAGATTTTGGATTCCATTTCACCCATAGGAGCTATAGGTTGGGTCTTCCAATTTTTAGATTCTAAATTGTAGGAACCCATTTTGTAGAATAGTAAGTCCCAATTTGGAGCCAAATTTTCTATATTTTAGATTTTAGATTATTTTTTTTCACATCAATTTTTGATCACACAATCTTTGGAACCAGAGCTTACTTTATCATTTCCTACTATTCTCATACAAATCCAGTCCATTCTACATGTATTTTTTTTTTTAAATTTTGGACCCAAAATTATATTGGAGAGTCCAAACTACTAATGATGCTCTAGTAAGACCCATCCCACATTCTAGATTCTAGATTTAAAATGTATGAGCTCATTTTGTAGAATAGTAAGTTCTATCCATAGTTCCAATTTCTAGATTTTGAGTCTCATTTAACCCATGGGAGCTATATGTTGGGCCTCTCAATTTCTAGATTCTATATTGTAGGAACTCATTTTGTAGAATAATAAATCTCTATTTGGAGTCAAACTTTCTTAGATTCTAGATTTTATATTATTTTTTTCACACATCATTTTTTGACCACACAATCTTTGGGACCGGAGCTCACTTTATTATTTCCTACTATTCTCATGCAAGTCCAACTCATTCTACATTTATCTTTTTTTTTTTGAAATTCTGTGCCCCAAATTGCATTGGAGAGTCTCAACTACTAATGATGTTCTTAGAGCATCATCAGTAAGGTCCATCCTACATTCTAGATTCTAGATTTAAAATGTAGGAGCTCATTTTGTAGAATAGTAAGTCTCATCCCTAGTTCCAATTTCTAGATTTTGAGTCACATCCCATCCATATGAGATATAGGTTGGACCTCCCAATTTATAGATTCTAGATTGTAGGAACCCATTTTGTAGAATAGTAAGTCCCAATTTGGAGCCAAACTTTCTAGATTCTAGATTTTACATTATTTTTTTTCACATCAATTTTTGACCACACAATCTTTGGGATCGGAGCTCACTTTATCATTTCCTATTATTCTCATGCAACACCAACCCATTCTACATTTCCCTTTTTTTATTTTTTATTTTTTTATTTTGGATCCCAAATTGCATTGGAGAGTCCTAACTACTAATGATGCTCTTACATGCAAAACAAATACTCTTATCATTATCATTTGAGATACATATATCTCCACTTTGTCTTATTTAATTATTTATTATAAAACAATTATAAAAAAAAAAATTTTAAATTAAGGACTTTCTATATTAGTCATGTTCGATCGCTCCAGATGAACATGTTCAGGAACGGACAAGAATCTCATATTTGCTGGTTAGAGCATTATTAGTAGTTGGGACTCTCCAATGTAATTTGAGATCCAAAATTTCAAAAAAAAAAAAGGTAAATATAGATTGGGTTGTGTTTGCATGAGAATAATACGAAATGATAAAGTAGACTTCGATCTCAAAAATTGTGTGGCCAAAAATTAATAAAAAAAAATTAATATAAAATCTAAATTCTAGAAAATTTGGTTTCAAATTAGAACTTACTATTCTTAAAAAAAAAAAAAAAAAATTCTTTCAACCTAGAAACTAACATTGTTGAAAGTTCTTTCAATTTAGTACAAACCAAATAATGTTTTTTTTGGTCTCCCCACGAGTAGCTCTGCAAGAGTTACTGTCATGTGGACATGATGTGGACAGTCATCACCATTGATCAACCTTACCAGTTATGCTCTAAGTGCGTAATAGTAGGATGATTTTTCTTAACAAAGACATTATCCTAATGGTAATATGACGGATCATCTTAGAGTAGATTAAGGTTCGAATCGGTTGGATGACTATTATAGTTACGAATGGAGTCCAAATATATATTAAAAAAAAAATTAGAATTTTTTTTCTTAAGGTGAATTGCATAAATACTATTTGAACACTACTGGGTGTGCAATAAAATCATCCAAACTTTTTTGTGTGAGTTTACCATTCAGACTTTAAGAGTAGTGCTAATTGACCACCTCTGTCCATATTTTTGTCATAATCTGTCAATTTCGATCATGTGTCTCTTTCATGACTGATTTTTGGGCTGTTTCAATTCAAGTGTTATCCTCCCTCTTAGTTTTCTTCTTATGTTGGACGAATTTTTTGATGGGAACGGGTCCATCCTCATGATGAACAAAAATGGTTTTGATCTATGAAAATCGGCCACCCATGATTTGGTTCGGTTAAGTACGTAACCATTCTTCTGAGTACAGTTTCTATGACAAGATTCAGTTTTTGGAGGCTATTTCGAAGCTGTTGCAATCATTATTTGGCTCGGTCTTCAATACAAAAGTTGTTGAGAAAAGTTTTTTCTTTCATACAGGCTTTGAAACAGGTCATTTGGAGGTGTATTGAAGAAGTTATGACCATCTGAAGTAGTCTATTTATTCATATTCTGCATGCATTCAGCTTGCATGTAACATTGATGATAGATGAACGAATCTTGGGAGAAGGAACGAATCTTCCCTTTGGACTTCTCCATGCAAGAATGTGATGTACCCAAGAGGCATATCCTCCCTATAAATAGAGGAGAGATGGTGAAGGTTGAAAACAACAAGTAACAAGAAGAACAATACACAACTTGTAATCCTCACACTTGTAATCCACCTCAAGTGAGTTTGTGAGAGAAAGTGATCCTCAAGTTAAGTTGTACCAACTTGAGAGAATGCCCTTGTAATCTTTCATTTGATTATAGTGAAAACGGTGAAGAAGAGACGGGCGGAGGACGTAGGCTCAAATTGAGCTGAATCTCGGTAAATCTTGTGTGTGTTCTCTCTCTTAACTTCTCTCCTCTTCTCTTCCATTTTATTTTATCTCATCACAAAGACGGAAAAGGTCTTGTTTTTTCCAACATTTTTTTCCTCTAATACTCTTCTATCTTACATATACCGAAGAGTAATGGTATCTAAGAGAGAAAATAAAAAAGATCATGCATATATGTGCATATCTTTTTCTCGTGAGATCGAACTCATCCAGTCAAAATGAGTTATGTCTCCACTTGATAGTTACTAGAACTAGAAGGTTTTGACACATATTTAATAATATCCATATCCGAATGGTTGTATCCCAAGAAAATAATCCAATTCGATTGTTGGGTACTTACTTTGGTTTCACAAATAAAATAAGAATCCCCATCTTATTTATGTATTCTTTAAATCCAAACCAAATATGAATCCTACCAAGCAGGACCGACCTAGAGGTAAATCTAATAAGGTTTCGGACTTGAAAAACCCTCATTCATATGACAACCTTCTAGACTATTTGATTTTCTTAGTACCGATTCAGTCCAAACTCAACTTAAACCTATATATTTTTAGTAGGTGTGAAGGACAAATAAAATTAGCTCGGACTAGGACAATCCAACTTTCCGGACCGGCCATGCTACCAACTTTATTTTCGAATTGAGTTCTGAGGATCAGAGCGGATCAAAGTTCTACTCGTCCAAAATATTTTATGGGTCGGATCCAAATGACAAAGAAAAATGATAAAAGAACCGCTGGATTGGCCCGCGGTTCTGGCCCTCAAGCCGCGCGACGCAATCCTATTGCCCCCTCCCTCTCTCTCCTATTTGTTCGGGCTCGCCAACGGCTGACCTGCCAATGGAGTTGCGCAAAGTGATGGACGGTCCAAAACTGCGGACCAATTTTGGGATTCACTTTAGCATTGTCCAATGACAAAACCCTACCTACATCCATAAAAGAAAAGAAAGAAGAAATAATGTTGGTATGATAAGATGTCTGTCAGGGGGTCCAGGTCAAGGCGAGGCTGACAGGGGAGCTGCAAAATTCTGCTTAGATTACATGACCTGTAGACCATTGGCCAACCATTTTTCTATGTGCCACTCTGTGTGGGCTGCACATGGTTGGTGGTGATGCTTCAATTTGTTGGCTGTCTCATCTCTGTATTCTTCTTGAGAGAGAGAGAGAGAGAGAGAGAGAGAGAGATGGATGGGGTGTAGTAAGATGGCTTTTGATTATGTGGGGTCTTTGAATCTTGACTAGAGTTTGTTCTCTTGACTCTTGACCCACTCAAGACTAGGGCCAATTTTTTTTTGAGTTCTATCCAAAAGCATGGTGGTGAAACAAACCTAGGAAGGAATAGAGTTCAAGTACTATTAATGGTGGGAGAAAGGACCTTGGTAAATTGGATGAGGGAGGTAAATGAAAGGCGGAGACAAACATAGAATTAGATAATCAATGAACACAAGTTATGCGAGAGGAGATGAGTTTTCTGCATGTCAGTTATATTATATTATGATCCGGTATAGTTGTCAAAGAACAAGAGGGCCTTGAAAATACGGTGGGTTGAGATGATACTACTTGCCCATGCTAGAAGGCACGACTGGTAGTTAAGGGCTACATTCAAAGGAAGGGAGTTGATTTTGATGAGATATTTTCGTATGTCGTTAAGATGTCACTCCATACACATTGTACTGGTTTTGGCAGCGAGGCTTCAGCTGGACGGTCGAGCTGATGACCGAGAAGATGCCGTTCCTCCACGACGATTTGGAAGAGGAGTTAAGACATGGAACAATGCAAGGGTTTCAGTGAGAAGGGTAAGGAAGAAATGGTTTATAGGTTGAACAAGTCTATGTGGTGAAGCAGGCTTACTAATAAAAGAAGTCAATTTAGTGACATTATCAGTGACTCCAATAGCAAATGTCGGTATATTCTATAAATTTAGCGACTCCAGACTTATACGTCGCAATACGTCGCTGATTGCGATGGATTACGATAAATAGCGACTACTGTTAGATACTATGGAAAAAAAAATATCGTTAAGAGTTGCTGAACATCGCTAAATCATCGATACACTACTACATATAAGTCGCTACACGTTGCTAATTATAATGTCAGCAAGTTAGCGACGCCTTTAACCTAGCGTCGCTAAACGTCGATAAGTTTTTTGTATATCAAACGTTGCTAATATCAGTACGTTGCTAACCATCGGTATACGTCACTAAATTTGAATTCTTTTAGCGATATTTAGTGACATACATACATCGCTAAAACTGGGAGTATATCGACTGCTCTATATGTTGTAGACATAGTCGTTATATTAGCGGCATGTGCTGTAAGATGTCGCCTAACATCGCTAACCATAGAAAATATAACGACGTTTCCCAAGTCGCTAAATATGTCGATAGTACAATAATGGTACAAGAAGTTCAAGTTGTTTATGGGAGAGTATGGATGTGAAGACAACATTAGATCAGTTGGGAGAGGAGATCAAATATGTTGTGGTTGTCCAAGAAAAAATACATTAGGAGAGTACTTCAGCAATCCAGAATAGGTGGTTCAAAGAACGTAATAACTCTAGTTGTAGCTCACTTCAAGCTTTACATCGAGTAAGGTTCATTAGCCGAGAAGGAGACCATTTTTTGGAGCGTAACTCGCGGGTCCCACGGATGACGTTCCGAAAAAGTGTTCGCAAAACTTGGTAAAAATATCCCCGCAAGGATAATTCGATGTTGCGGATCCAATGTCTTAGGTCTCGTCGCGATCTAAGATCTGTATAAAATATGTGGGTCTGCATCGGTGCAGTCAAATTACAAATAAACTTATATGCAAATTATAAAAATGTAAATAACCTAACTGCTAAATTTTTAAAAAAATTGTAACTACATATTCCTCCCGACAGTCAATGGCAAAATACTTTTCTTCTTCTAATTTTTTCAAACTTGTTTCTCTACATCTAATATATACAAGATATATTATTCTAGAAAAAAAAAATCAAATTTCTATGTAATCATAAACTAAAACAAATTAAGTTTGCAATTAATTGTGATTTTGTATTGAAACTCCTAACATATGAACACAAAATAAAGTTGGCAAAGTTCTAACCTACGACTTTCAGCTAGTAAATATAATATATGATAACAACTTTGTATATTCTTGTCAATACATGAAATTAAGTTAAATGTATAAAAGTTAATTTGTTTCTTAATGTATATAAAGTCTAATTTGTGTCTTAATATTCTGATCTTTGTTTTATTTACAAATTATCATAAACTAGTATAATTAACAACAAAATATTCTATTTTTTTCTTATTCGCAATTTGCTACACCTTTGTGGTAACAATAATATTCTACCTCACCTAGGAAAGAGTAAATCAGTGAAATGTTCACAATATCAAAGTTTCAAATTTATTTGTGGGTTTCAAATTTATTTGGGGGGGGGGGGGGGGACTGTTAATAATGGTAATTTGATAGGAATATTTCGGTCAAAATTGACCGTTAGTTTTTTACGGAAGTGGAAGGTATTGTACATTATGGTAAAGCAGTGAGGTGCACATTGAATTATGGTAATAAAGTGGGGTGCAACTCAAATTTTCTCTAAAACGTTTTGGACATCAAGTTCATTGAAAACACATGAGAAATTTTGACTTACCCCCTACTTTATTTACCATATTTAAGGGTGCACCCCATAGTTTTTTCATAATGTACAAGACCCCCCACTTTTGACGAAATTTGTCTGAAATTGACGATCAATTGCTTTGACCAAAATGGCCTTCTTATTTCTTCTCATTTTTCCTCTCACCCCATTCCCCCGCGGGCAGGCTACCGCCGCCGCTCCACCCCTCCCCGCCTCTCCCCCTCCCCACCGCCCCCTCCCCCTCCCCTACCCGCAACTGCCTTCCCCCCCCCCCGCCACCGCTCCCCTCTCCGTCCCCGCTCCCCCGCAGTAGCAGTAGCAATAGCAGCGATAAGCAGCGATTGTTGTTGTTGCTGGCTAGCGGGGACGAGGGAAGGGAAGGGGGGCGGTGGCGGAGAGCGGCGCGGAGGCAGGGAGGGAAGGGGGTGGAGGGCGGTGGAGCAGAGAGGGGGGAGCGGGGGCAAGCGGAAGCGGCGGACTGCCCACGGTGGGGAGAGGGAAGAGGTAGAAGACAATAGGGCGAGAGCATTTTCGTCAATTTTTTTTATTTTTTTGGTTGACCGTTATGACTGAACGGATTCCGTCAAAAGTCGGAGGACATGTACATTTTAGAAAAGGGCCCGATTATCCACACCCCATGACCTACTAAGAACACCCCATATAACTTAAGTTAAAAAAATAGATTCATGTTAAAAGACCCATATACCCACATGACCTACTAAGCACACCCCACCAGCCTCCCTCCTACACACTAGTCATCTTCTTCTTCCTTCTTTAATTTTTACCTTCTATAACCAAAACAAAAGACCAAAAAACCCTACATTGAAATTGTGAAGAAGGCATCATGGAGGAAGAAAGTCCACTTCAAAGACACAATGTACGTTCTCTCTTTATGTAATTTCTCGGTTTGAAGTAGTGTATGAGAAGTGTTGGACCAAAAAAAAAATTCCGCGATGAGCATGACCAATACTGGTAGAACGGACCATTGTCTGTTCTACCTGTACTAGACGAACATTTCAGTAACAGTTACTAGACGTTTGGGCTCCTCTGCACGCGCTATATATATGTATATGTCCTATTTATGTAGTGTTCCTGTATCCGGAGTAGTAGTATCACCCGAGTGACTCCGTGCTCGGAGCTACGGTACGTCCCGTGTGTCTCTGTGTTCGGAGCTACGATTTTATTTTGGACAGCCCACGCGTCGAACATTGTCTTCAAAATTGTGTCTCACTTAGGTGGTTATGCTAGATTACACCGGTGTTGCACTTGTTTCTTTTTGTTATACTTTGGCATACTATTTTTGTACCTTGTTACGTCCCTCTGAGGACCTGGTCCCTGCCAGTTTTGCAGCATAGACGATTACGGAGCCTTTGGAGTTGCTGATGGAGTTGCTTGTCTTGCAGGCATTGGTACCAGGTACTTATATTATTTCTACCGCCGTTATGGTTATTTTATTCATATTATTTATTCTTCTGCTGTTGTAGCCTAATTTTTATAGACTCATATTTCTTCTCGAGTCTATTCGAGTTTGTGTGTTATTGGGCGGCCGACTTTAGCACATGTAGCTCATTCTTGTGTATTTCTGTTCATTGTGGATTGAGACATAGATATTTATATTTACTGGATTATTTAGATAGTGACCATTATTTTACAGCTTATACGTATTCAAGTCAGACTAGAGTCTGGTCGAATGCGTAGCTAGCATGTTGTGTATTCCTGGTCCTACGTATTTTGGGACTGGGACGTGACAGCGGCAAGATAGCATAGGAACTACTCCGGATCGGGACCACAACCCTTAAACCAAATAAGGACCGGGGTTGCAGGCCTTTACCCGAGCAGAACTTAGCACCCTCACCACGCGCTAGGAGAAAATAAAGCTAGAAAAGCGAGCTATACGAATAACAAACATCCAATTCACGGTCAAACATGCCTACGGCTTGCTAAATTTAACTAAATAGGGTTATCACAAGCCCTAATTTCTATAAATGCATTGCTAAGAATATTGCTACCACCGGCACTACAGTCAACCCGGATGGCCAAGGGTACGCTTGTTTAGTAAATTTAAATACGCAGTCAACCATACAATAACATAACTTGAACTTGTAATCATAAATTTGTTTTACAACATAAACTTGTATACAAACTTGTCTTGTAAGTGCCGTAACACGCATAAACTTGGTTAGTCATGGAGCCCTTGCCTAGCAGGGTTGTCCATGCCGCATGGGGCCCTTGGGGATCGGGGTAGCCGATAGCGCATATTCTTTCCTCCAAAATGCTCTAGATAAATCTTATATTGTTTATTCATTAATAAATTATTTCAAGTTCTCGAGCCGTGGACACTTGAGAACTCCCTAAAATGACGAATCGCGAGTACGAGCTATTTATGAGATATCGTATTCGTGACACGTGATACATTGGACAATGCTCACACTTGATTGTCCGATGCCAAATGCAATAATTTTTCATACACAATCATTTTCACGGTGTCGTGAGGATTGTGAACTTGTACATAAACTTGTCTTATGAACTCATATGTAAAACTTGTTTGGTATCATAAACTTGCATCATTATAAGGAAGCACACAAAAATAATCACTAAAGAGGAATTACTAATCAACAGGGAACACAAAATGAACAAAAGAATTTCTTGGCCGCATCGACACTTGCCGCATGAGGCGGGTGCCTCATAAGGGTCGGTGCCGCATATCATCAAGGCAAAGTTCACTCCTTGGAACAAGTGCCAAAATGACGTGCATTAAATGTGTGTCAGTCAAGTGACATAAAGTATGTCAGGAAGAAAAGATAAAACCATAGAAAGACGCGCCAAGGATGCGCCAAAGTTCAGAGTCATGCGTCCAAGGGAAGGTGTCTGCATGCTCTGCTTGTCGCATAAGTTCGATGTCGCATGGAGTGCCTTTTTGGACTTTAGCGAATTTCTCATTCGTTCAGCGAGTGAATGCACAAATTGTTCAAGGACACTTGTGTAGATCTACAATCATGCGTCCAACAAGATGGACGCATGCTGGTTGGCTATGCGGCAAAGAGTCCAGCCGCATGAGGGTCATGCCGCATGGAAGTCTCGGTCGCATACTGCGTTGGCCGCATGAGAACTTCGTCTTCTCCAGACAACAAGTTCAACCATGGCGAAAAAACTCCAAAAATTCAAAAAATATTTTCTTCATAATTTTTTTATTTAAGTCCAAATCAAGTGAAACAAAAGCCAAAATACTCGAGATGAAATGCTCTAACATAAGGAACAACTAGTTTTCGAAAACACTAAGTTTTAGTAGATCAAAACTAAGAAAACACATAAAAATCCAAATATTGAAACTTGGATCTAGATGAATCTATACATTAAAATCAAAAACTCTAAGAACTAAACATGATCAGTAACTCATGGAGAACATTTTCCATTAAATATATTTTTAAAACAATAACATATGTAAAAAATTTAAAAATCCATGATTTCACCATTAAGCAAGATGTACTTGCCTTGGGTGGCTCCTAGCTTCTCCTCTCACGGTTCAAGTCACAGCAACTTCTTCTTAGGGCCAGGATTTGGCTAGAGGGAGCTCGAGGGAGAGGAGGAAGTAGAAAATGAAGAAGAAGAAGGAAGAAGAAAAAGAAGAAGAAAGAGAGGGGAGAGAAAAGATCATATATATACTAAGAAAGGAGAAAAGAGGGTTTAGCCATGGGTTCACCCAAAATGAACCGAACCAATGGTCCATTCTACATGCGGATCCTAAATCGGATCTATGACAGTGCCAATTGGTATTCTACTGGTCTCGGATAGTCTCTCTCAACAACAGAAAATAATAATAATAAATGACAGGAACCAACATATGAAATACAGTAGGAAATACATTATCAAGAAAAATTTAAATTCTAAAAATTCAAGAAATACTAAATCTGGAATCTGGTGTGACACATATCCCTATTGTTCGATCAACAAGGACCGAACATGTGATCTTCCGTTCGACACACTATGGTCCAATCTGCACAACAATGTTCGACTGTATTTCAAAATTTGTTTCGTTTTAACAAGAATTTAAGGAATTCGAAACCCTAACAGTGATCCTCAACGAAAATAATACTCATGGCCAAGACATGTATTCGAAAACAAAAGGAATCTATTGGTTGTGAGGCCCTACCAGCAGTGGAGGAGGTTGCTCAAGAACCTTTGAACTAATTAGGATGTTCTATTTGAAATACTCACCCCCAAATAGATCGTCTGCGGATTTGTCTTGGGATTAGTCTTTGAATTGTCTCTCCATTGTGGTGCCCGACAAAACGAAAGCTCTTCGACAATGGTATGTCGAACGGAGAAGAGAAGGGACCAGTTGGGTTTGGAGATAGGAGAGTAGAGAGTGGACCGGTTGTAAGGGTGTGGGGTGTGCTTAGGAATGATGATAGATTTTAGGTTATAATAGAAAATTGTATTTTGGTCATGTGGTGGGATGTACTTAGCAATTATGTTAATTTTATTCATTTAAAATGGGGTGTACTTAGCACTTGGGTGTGCTAAGTAATACATGGGTTGTGTATAGATTCTCCCTTTAGAAAAACTGTGGGATACACTCTTAAATATAGTAAAAAAAGTGGGAGGAAGTCAAAATTTCTCAAAACACATTTATCACGTATAGTATATCCGAAAATATATATTCATGTGTAAGAAAATAAAAACTTTGATTTGTAATAATACATATTTAGTATTTGTAATAATAGTGACCGAACTCAACTGGCTCTCGGCCAGTAATAAGAAGTTTAAACTCCTTGGCTAGACGGATGGTCTCGGGATCAAACCGCAGAAAAAATACGGAACAGTGGACCCATATGACATGTAATACAACGTGCACAAAATTTCGTACATATCGTCGAACATCAAAAAAATATAATTATTGTACGAAAAAGTGTCAGTATAACACGTTTTTCTATGTTTTGCCGCCAAAGAAAATAAACAAAACAAAAAAAATAGATCCCATCCACCTTAGGATTCATTTTTTCATACTATGGATTCTCTTTTTCTTGCGATTTTCTTAACCTTTCCAAACACGAAAAAAGAAAAAAAAAATACTCTTCTTTCGAGACCTTTGAGTAATCAAATGAGTTTTAATTTCAGATCCCGAAAAGCTCATCACTAACAGTAATTCTAACTTTTTTTAAATAAGAGTAAGCTATATTTGCACTTCAATGTTAATAAATTACAATTGGGAGACGTACATTTATATTGCATCCATTAATGTGCTCATGCGATTATATATACCTACAAAATCAATGGGCGGCTGGAAGACCACAGCTAGAAATCAAGTAACCTTCTTGTGCTTACTCCTCATCTTCCTCCACTTCAGGAAAATCTGATAGGAAAGGCCTGAGAAGACCATAACCACGCTCCCCCACTGCCTGGCGGACATCGGATTGCCGCTCAGCAGAGACGAGACCACAATGCTGACGAACTTGCGGGTCGTGGTGATTGTCGTGTTGGCCAGGGAACCGAAGCGACTGATCGTGAGGAATATGAAGTTCTGCCCTACCGCCCCGCACAGGCAGTACATGAGTATGTCCCATGCCGCCTCCGGGTGCTCCTGGCAGAACCTCACTGCCTCGAAGCCGGTCGCATGGGCCGAGCCAAACATATACACCATGTTGTAGATGGTCCCCCAGAGATTCATCCCCAGCATTATTTCCCAGGCACTAGTCTTGGGATACCTGCGAAAATAAAATGTAGCTCACAAATAAAATCATCCAAATGGAAAGTTTGTGAAATAACCAGTGTTCTAAATGGCGGCCACCTCAACCACCTAGCCAGTAGGCGATATCTCTCCGCACCGCTTTTCGGTAGACGGTGGAGTAGACGGCCAACGAAGCTTTGTCGGTGTAGGTAGATGCCTAGGAGAAATATTACCTAACAAGATATTTTGGCCAAACAATTTTGCAAGTATTATGAACCTATGGTTCACTTTTACAAGATTAAAACTTAATAAATATTTGTTCTACAATATAGTTGCATGAAACATCCTTAAGATATCTATATAATGCAAAATACTGCGATAAAATAGTATAAAATGTCCAAAATGTATCAACCGTCCTAAAAGGTAGACGGATTATTTCCGTCGCGTACCCGGCCGCCATTTTTTCGGGACTAGCAAAGTCCACTGAATGCTACATGAAGAACATAAGCCAGATGACGGAACGGAGAGACCTAGGATGTAGAAGCTTGATTCTCCCCTAGCAACAATGCAACGATCCGTTTTTCTTTTGCTATTCCGAGTAACTCCTCAACCTGGAGTTCCTGCCGAAGAAGCGGGGACTGCGATAGCTGCCGAATCTTCTACTGGTACATGGACAACAGTGTGGACTGATGGACTTACCAGTCTTGATCGTTACAAAGGACGATGCTACCACATCGAGGCCGTTATTGGGGAGAAAAATCAATATATTGCTTATGTAGCTTATCCTTTAGACCTTTTTGAAGAAGGTTCTGTTACTAACATGTTTACATCCATTGTGGGTAACGTATTTGGTTTCAAAGCCCTACGAGCTCTACGTCTGGAAGATCTGCGAATTCCGCGGATCAGATACGAGCATGGAAGAAAGAAAAATCAACACGCCTATAATATAAAGAAGGGAAGGCGTTTTTGCTTGTAGAGGGGCGCGATCACTCAAGCAAGCAGCCCCGGGAGGAAAAGATTTGGAGCACTCGGGCAGGCGCTCCGAAGTCTTTATTGTTTGGCTATCTTTTCGGAAAGGTGCTGGAAGGGCGGAAGGAGAAGTGTGATAAGCTTTGAATGGAAGTCCCAGTAAACGACGAGGCTTTAATAAGAATTTGGCCATGAGAGACCTTATTAAGTATTGCAAAAGAAGGGACCTGCTGATAGAGCTGGGCGGGGAGGTGATACTAGTTATCAGGTCAGAGAGACGCCTGGCCCGTAAGCTGGCCCCGATCAGATATTGTTATTCATAATATTGATCTGATTCAGTATCATCAGGATGCAATTCATCCCATTGAATTTACAGCATGCTGCTAAGTGGAATGAATTTAAGGCACTTCTCGAAAGCTGGTCGACTCTCGGGGCTAACTTCAGTCTTCATTACTAATGCAAAAATGAAAAAAGGTTTAGAACCTTGAAAATAACTGTAATTACCTTGAGGTTATAGAGTCCTGAGTGGCGTTTGTGAAACCATCAAATGCTAGGTTTAGGAAACATAGGCTGTAACCTAGAGGGGCATTTGGGTGTGCGAGCTTGCTTATGATCTTCGAGCTAGTCTGCGATGATCCCAGAAAATGAACAAGAAGAAGATATATTCAGTGTTTGCAGAAATAAGTTTGAACTTAGCTGATTCTATTTTTTTTCATCACGATGGAAGAAAATAGAACATCAAACCTTGGCAAGTGCAAATGCAGATACACCTCCAGCAACAAGGAAGGTGCATATGTATTCTGGTATGGTGTATCTAATACCATATACAAGAGTCCCCATCAGCATAACTGCAAGTAAGCCGACAACATATTGTTAGTTAAAACAAATCCCATTTTGCTGTAGTTAAGAAACAAACAGGTGCATACTCCGTTAATAAAAAAAATACAGGTAATATTGTGTTCTACTACAAATGAAACCGGAAAAAAAAATCCAGCAAATAGTAATTAATATATCATTCTGAATTACTAAGAGAAATGAGTTTCCATGCACAATATTGACCAAAATCTGTTAGCTTATAACTTTGCACGACTAGTTTTCTCATTTTCTTCTATTTTGCTATAAAACTTCAGATACAACTACTACTAGATAGGGTTATTTACACTAACATCCCCTTTGTTTTATATTTATTCTACGGACCTCCCTTATTTTAAAAATAATTACACGGACCTCTCCTATGCTTTATGTTATAAGGGTGGTTAGTGTAATAATCATTTACATAAAACATAGGGAGGTCCATGTAATAAACATAAAACATAAGAGAGGTTAATGTAATTATTTTCAAAATAAGGGAGGTCCATGTAATAAACATAAAACATAGGGGATGTTAGTGTAAATAACCCCTATTAGATATAATAGTTATCTCCCAATAGGTGATCTTTGATCAAATAAAACTACAGAGGGCGTAGTTTCCTAATGTATATTCATACTGTTCATGGACAAAAATAGTAGAGGCTGCAATCTTAGACTATCAATTCAGACAATTTGGAACACAAGTATCACATGGAATTGCATCAAGTAGAAAGATTGGGTTTCCACAATAACTAAAGGATTCTCGGCTCAAACTATTCTGTTCTGTAGATATGAATCATAGTTCAGACTACAGACAAAGCTGAGACTTAACTAATGGAAACGAATTGAGGTTCCAAAATCAGAAAAAATGAAGAAATCTCAAGCTGAAATGGGTTCTACAGTGGAAAGCTGGACTTTTCTAAAAAGATTTGAGTGAAAGTCTCAACTAGTGAAACTCGCCATCACCTAACAGTGATTGACAGGATAACAATCTTAGACCTAGATAGACATGCTCATGAGGTGACTACTAGATGGAATTAAAGGAACAAGAAATACTTGACCACAGAATTTGCCTCGTTCTCAAAAGAGAGAAATGGTGCTAGGCTTTCAGTAGGCTAGTGTTGAGTTTTTAAAAAATCAAGTGCCAATTGCTGCTCTAATTAAGGGTGTTCAGAAAGTTAAGCATCCAACTCCAACCAGTATAATAATAGTTTTTTTCCTGCGATGCCCGATGTAACACACGGGACTTTGTACACGCTGCGTTGCATGCCATTTGGGCCCACTGTCCCCAATTTTCACACACACCCACATTTCCCCCGCGGTTCGATCCCGAGACCGCCCGCCTAGGCAGGAAAGTTATACCTCTCCTCGCTAACCACAAGAGCAAGCTGAGTTCGGTAAAGTAATAGTAGTAGTACTACTACTAATGTCCAACTGTCTTTCCAGTGTTCTATGATCCAACTGTCTTTCCAGTGTTCAATGAGGGAATCAAGTCAGGGCCTAGGCAAACAGAACGATGTGCCACTCAGGGACTCAAGATAATTTCTCATGTCTCCTTAACACATCCTCACATCAAAAGATTAAGCTCTTTTTCTAGTTTACATTGTTCCCTCATATATGCCTGGAAGCCATCACTTAATAAATAAGAACAAAGACTTCATCAAAAATTTCGGGTAGAAACAAAAAACCCTTTCTTCTGCTTTCTAGATGGTCATCTCCTCTCTAGAAAATATCAAGGGATACCCAAATATGTATTCAGTAAGGATTCATTTCATATAGATTCTAAGTTTCATGCTGGTAGAAAATCATTCCATAATAAGCAATCCTTAATTCTCTGCATTCAGGCACCGAACTACGTTCTTTTCCACGTTCGCAGACCCAAGGTAGCTGTGGCAAGGTAGGGCCCTGCTGCAAAACCTAAACAGACAGATGACAAGTACTATGCCTACCTTCTTGGTAAGCATAATGCTAAAAGTGCTGGCTGAGAAACAAATTAAACAGGCTGATGCTGCTGTTGAGTTCTTCTTGAATGTGCTAGTCAGAACGTTGTACTCCTATCTCTTCAAAGATAGATAAAATAGAGGTTGCGTTGCAGAATTATGAAACCTGACCGAGGATCCCTTCAAAAGTAGTCAAGAAGATGTCCAAACTTAGTTCACAGGTCAAAATTGTTTCTTAGGAGTTTTCCACCAGTGCTAATGGAAATATTATAAGTCAGGTGTGATTAAGGCAATACATTGAAAGATAGCACAAGAAATGAGTGTACTCGTGGAAAGTTGAAGATGTCACCAACCAAGGATAGGACGAGCGGAAATAGCCTCAGGTGGTTTGGACATGTGCAACCTAACCAATTAGTGCACTAGTTAAAGCAATAATATTAGTCAAGGGAGCTAGACTAGGGGTAGGCCTAAACGAACTTGGATTGAATATGCAATAATGGATATGAATTTTATTAATGTTAAGGCAGGCATTTCCCTTAGGGGAGCTAAATGGAATAAAGAAATTAAATAGCCAGCCCAAAAAAATTTGTGCAAAGGCTTTGTTGTTGTTGTTGTTGAGGTATATGGTTAAGGCAGAGCAGGAAATCTTTTAATGGTCAATACTTATCACAAGGATATACTTATCCTATTTTTTATTCCTAGGTTAAAAAGATCTCACTTTTGTGATTTTATAATTATTAGATTAAATAATATCTCATTTACGATTTTAGCTTGAGGGCGATGAAAAAGAGCTAAATTGATTTCTGTAGTGGCCTTTGTCAAATAGGATACTAGATAATCTTGCTGTGGTTCATAAAGTGGCCGAGGAAATTAGCAATTCTGGATTCTTCATTGCATGGCTATTCTTATAAATGACAGATTCTGCAATTCTTATATACAGCTTAGACAAATGAGGAAAGGATTGAGCTGATTGAATGTCTAATGACCAAAAAACTAGTTTTAAATCCTTATTAATAATGACTTTGGTCCTTAAAATCAACGAGGGGATCCAATTTTGCCTAGTACGTGATTATGTTAATATAATCGAGAAACTAAGAAGGGATATTAATACATCGTTTCCTGTCAGGAAAGCTGACAGGTACAAGTTAGATCAAAATAGCACATTTTTATCACATTCCTCTAGCAGATGACACTAGCTATGAAGCCGCACCAAGGTACTTCTTTAAGAAAATTTTGGACAGTGCCAAGTAAAATAATGAAATCCAATATCTGATCTGCAGGTAGCAAATTAATATTGATTATGCATGTCCTAGGGGACTAAATATTTTATCTATATGTATGCAACTACTGTTATAGTAGTCTTTGTCAACCCAGAGAATGATGGCAATGTTTAGTGAAAAGACTAAGACTCATCACTGGACTTCTTGTATAAAAGAATGGGTTACTTTTGAGGTAGGCAAATAGCTTTCAACTTATGACTTTATGAAGAATTATGACAATTTCTTCTTATCATTATAGAAAGAAAGATTTTAAAGAGGTTGCTTGCTGTCAATAATCTATACATGTAAAGGATAATCAAAAGGTCTCAGAAGTTTATTAATCACAACACCAAGTAGCCTGATTGTTAGAGGACAAGCACACTTGAGTTATGATTGGTAGGGAAAAGTACACTTTGGACAGATTTGTGGTGTCATGAAGGGTCCTCTCATTCACCTTGTTCAGATCCATCACGGTTAAGCAGAATTTCAAAACATGGGAAGTGCTTGAAGAGAAGATAATTGGAAAGGATTCTTTCTTGCATCTCATATTCAGCACACCACGTAGCTGATTAGTAGAGGACAAGACAGGTTTGCTTGATACAGGCCACGTACTGTTATGGATAGATAAGTGGTGTCATGGAGGTCCTCTTTCTCTTCATCTTCTCTAGAATACAGAGAACTTGGAAACGAGGGAAGTGCCTGATGAGAAGGTAACTGGAATGAAAAGTTTATAGCATCTCTACCTATTGATGTGATCAGGGATATAGTCATCAGTGTTGTCAATGTCCGACATGTCGGACTACATATCGGGTTTGACACAAATCAGCCCATAAAGTCATTTAGATTGTTCTACTTAAAATTGGCCAACATATCAACCTGAATCTGATATGTCAGCCAATATGAGAGAGTGAAATATCCGCGAATTTTTTGTTGTTGCACAAATCAGTTTTATATGTCAAAAGGTGGGATTTTTAAACTCATTTTCCCCCCCCAACCCTTTTAAGAAAAACTTCTTTGCAGGTTTATTCTCAATCAATCATTATGTCTTCTTGCTCCTTTTTTCCATCCGGTAGAACTTGATTTATTGATATCCTGTGTGTGTGTGTGTGTGTGTGTGTGTGTGTGTGTGTGTGTGTAACATGTTAATTATTGTTATTCGACCTTTTAAAATGTCTGACACGAACTTAACATCCGACATAATAACATTGATAGTCCTTAATAATATATTCGCTATCTGATAAGACTAATTACTTTACTGCCAACTTTTCAAGAATCTTTAGTCAAATTGGGAGAGAACTAGAAGTCATTCACCTTTTGTGAATTTTGCTGAAACAGGTCCAACCAAGATGAGTATTTTCTATGCTGAAAACTATTAAGAAAGAATATATTGCATCTCAATAGTAATGTACAGAAACTTCTGTAGAGTTGGTCCTCAAAAGGTCATTGTCGTGATCATCAACATTGAAACTACACATCATATGTTAAATGCAAGTGAAATAGCACAAGTGTGGAAATATTTTGAAGGTATCATTTGAGATCAAGGGGTAAAATTTCATACTACTTGTGAAAGATTAATAATGTTATGCACAAAGGTACAGGGTTCATATCAGCCTGGAGCTTGGTATAGCAATGCAATGATATATATAGGCAGCTTGTGGACATTGCACAGCTTTAGGCACGGGCAGGACAGACTGGGCTCCCAGGGCCCAAAGATTAAAGAGGCACCAACATGAACCTATCTAAAATAAAACAAGTATGTACAATGGGCCATCATTAACACAAAACAATTGATAGTGGTTATCATGTTAAGACTTCTGCACTAGAGGTCCTTGGTTCAATTCTTGGTTGCAACAATATTGTTTTGTTATATATATATATATATATATTCCCATTTTGGAAGTTCGTCTCGGGGTCCCATGAGCTCAGGCCGGCCCTGGCATTAGGCTATTGAATGGTAGCTATTAAATAGGACCTATTAGACCATTTGGTTATTAGATATGATGTAGCTGTCAATGCGGAGCATACTAGTTCTGGCATGACCTCAAAGGTTCACCGAAGCAAACATAGTATAGTAATATACAGATTTTGATAAGGGAACACATTGGAAGATTGCAGTACGAATTTGGCAGTAAATATTAGAGCGGAGTCATTGTGTCTTCAAGAGAAAGATTCATTAGGAGCAATTCGTTGAAGGTTGGAGGATTCTTTTATCAGGCTATGAAAAAGAAGTCATATTTTTATTTGCCAAGTTTTTATGCGCTTCTCTGTTATCTAATCTTCTGAGGGGTAAGGGTCGGGCAGGGGTCCTAGGTAAGGTCTCTTGCTAATCTGACTTTATATAACATTCAACAATGATCTATGCCCACTTGAGTAGGGGAGAGAGGTGTTTTCCATCTTCCCCCAATTGAGTAGGGATGAACATTCAAATGCTAAGCACTCTTGCTAATCTCACTTTACATAACATTCAACAATGATCTATGCACTCTTATTCCACTTTACATAACATTCAACAACTATACCCAAACAATTTGCTACACAGCAAATATCCCACAATTCGACTTTAATTTCTGGAGAATGTCATAGGGGGCTCACATCAGACAAAATTGTTCCTAAAATACTTAATAAGCACAAACTCTACAAAATTTGGTGGTGTGTCCATGTCGTGTCAGACAAGTATTAGACACGGCACAGACACTCCAAAATACACTTAGGACATGCCAAAATGTTTGTTGTGTCCGCAATGCCGCGTCTCTATCGTGTTTGTGTCCATGCAACATAGATAAGAACTCAACTTCACAACGTTCTAAATGGGGAAAAAAACTCAATTTTTTCACATTATAGAAAAGAAGTACTTGACTCACCAGGAATCATCTTTGAAGATTTAGCCAAAACCTGTGTATAGAAAAGGAACAAAAACAATGAGACAGGAATCAATGAAAAAGCACACTTTTCAAGTAACTGATTAAAAGGCTCAAAATTTAGAGTGCATTCTCCCTCAAGTCCTACTAAATTCAATGTAGTTACTGACTATTGATCAAAACTAACAGCTCCAATCCAAGAAATCAGTCACGTGCCTGGGCGGGATAGCTGATGTACTTGAGCGCCTCGATCCCCATCGCCGGGCCGATGGTGTTGGTAATGCTCGCGCTCCAGTAGCTCCACCACGGGGCTCCACCGGACGACGAGCTCCTCGGCCAAATCATCAACACTAATTCCAGTCAAGAAAGACTCGATCTTTACTCATCAACGCACCAATCCTAACAATAGTAATAAATAAAACATTCTGTTTTGCTTACTCATCAAGGACCAAACGAAGCAGACGACGTTCTGGGCCAGGTTCAGGAAGGCCAGGTGCTCGAACCGTCTCCCGTCCGGCCCGAACCGCTTCGTCGACCTGGAGAAGGAGGCGATAGGCGTCACGTCGTGTCGGACACGTTGAAACATGTGTCGTGTCCATGCAAAAAAATATGAAAACCCTAACCCTAATTTGTGATTGGTGGTGATGCTTCTTACAGGGTCTCTTGGAGGACGCCCTGGGTGATGTAGGAGGACCAGATGCCGGCGATGCAGAGGGCCAGAACGAGAGCGCGGCCGGACCCGGCGGCGGCGCCGCGAGCCTCCATCGAGATCCGCCGGAGAGTTCGCCGGAGGAATGGTTCGGAAGGATCGAGAAGAATATGAAAGAAGAATGAAGTGATGGAAGAGGGGTTCGGAAGAGAAGAAATGCTATTCTAGTTGAGGGGAGGGAAAGTTGTGGCTGGACCCACCGGAGAAAGACGTAGCTTTGCGTACGTGGCGTGACGGTATTGGGTGGACTGGTTCCGACGACGTGCACGTGGGTGGTTCGACCGACCGGCCACAATGTTCTTCTGGGGAAATTATAGGAAACTCCCTTACCATTTTTCAAGTTTTGTAGATTGGTCCATACCTTCCCGTGCAACGCACGTAAAATAAAATATTTCTTCTGATATTAATAATAAATATTTAAATATATTAAAATTAAAATTTATTATATATATTTTTATATTTTTATTAGAATTTGTTATATATTTGATTATATATTAATTATAATTAGTTATAGATATATTTTTAATTTTTATAAAGAGTCTTGAAAAAGGTTATCTATGTAATATTATCTAATTATAAACAAACATCTCTTCTGATTCATGTGGTTAAGATGGGAGGTATTCTTCTTGGTTAGCTGAGTTTGAATTCTTTTAGTGTTATTTATAACAAATTTAAAGTTTTTTAATAATTTTTTTTAAATAATTAATTGATTATATACGTACGGTATTACGGCTCAC
Source organism: Iris macrosiphon (assembly GCA_036927795.1). Lineage (NCBI taxonomy): Eukaryota > Viridiplantae > Streptophyta > Magnoliopsida > Asparagales > Iridaceae > Iris > Iris macrosiphon. Next base: position 177,548,573 of record JAYESA010000013.1, on the reverse strand, counting down.
TTTTTAGTCGTTTTGAAACCTCATTATATATATATATATATATATATATATATATATATATATATATATATATATATATATATATATATATATATAATAATAATAATAATAATAATAATAATAAATTAGCTTTAGCGTAAAACTTTTTTTTCAAAATATACGGTTGCATATGTTTACTAATTAAAATTATTCATTAAATTTGACAGCTAGGTAATTACATAAGTTATCATTTGGTCTTCCTAACTAGTCTTGGATTCAGATATAAAATAATATATATGATAATAGTAAAATAATAATAATTTTATAATAATTAAAGTTGATGTCTTTTATTTTCTTTAATAAATTTTAAAAAAATTAGAATAATTACAATTATCTTTTAGTTTTCATAATAATAATCTATGATATATATATATATATATATATACTAGTATGAAAAAAAATATTAAAATTATCCTTGCTCAAATAAATCATATTCTATGTATTTCTACTTGTATAATGAGGCTTCAAAACGACTCAAAATTGAGCCTAAAGTCATTTGTAAATCATCCACAATTTATTAAAAAAATTAATATTACATAAAATAATTTATTGAAAAAAATAAATTTGTTATAAATAACGTCATTGGAAAACGCACCTAACAAACCAAGAATAATGCATCTCACCTTAACAACATGAGCTAGATGAGGTATTTGGTTATAGTTATATAATATTATGTAATTAAACAATTAGTTAAATATTTTATTTTATTTATTTACGTGAGGATATACCGTACATCTTAGACTGTTAGCTTTTTCAAAACTTTTTATGAAAATGAGAGATACATCCATAACAAATTATAATTAAAATATAACCAAATCTATAACAAATCGTAATTAAAATGTAAACATATACATAATAAATTATAATTCAAATATATTTAAACTATTTTACAATAATATTAAAATATATTTTTTTACGTACAACACACGTAAGTTTACTAAGTAAAATACAACTCAGGTCTAAAAACAAAAAATATATAAAAAGTATAAATTTCTCACCTACCCCCTATGAAATCGAGGACAAACGATTTCTATTTGTCACAACTCGCATCTAGAATACGACAAATGGAATATGTTTCAAGTGTTTAGACTATGCGACCTACGGAAACTCCAGTAATCACAATTATTATTTAAAAAAATCTAAATAGGAGACCAAAACAAACAAGCCTAATACTAAACATTGAATTGAGTTTCATAATGAGTAGTACCGTATCCTAAAGAATATACGACGAGTCGAAACTAATTTGGGGACAATATCCAAATCGGACACAACTAGACCTAGCATTAGTCAAAGTTAGCATTCTAAAATTTCAAAATTGAAATTAAGGCTATCGGTAGAATTTCTTAAAAAATCTGGGTAATATTTTTTTTTTTTTCAAAATTCTTTCAAATACAAAACAAAGATCAGGAACACCATAACCAAATATATAAATAACTCTCTTTGTTCAACGCTCTAAAATTTGAGTATAAACTTAAATTGATTTAACTATACTCGATATGGCATAATTATAACAATTATGAACTAATAGTATTAGATTTAATGGAAGCAAGGTAAGTTCATTTAAAAAAATAAATCAAAGAAGAGAAGGGGATTCAAAAGATAAAGGATTGGGCTTGTCTATCTGTTTTGATTCGCGGAAAGAAAATTAATTTCTTTTTTTTTTCTTTTTTTTTATTTATAATTTCTATTGATTTAAAATGTCAAAAAAAATATAAGAAAAAGTAAACACTTAAAGGTGAAAAAGTGAATACTGGTTTGATGGAGGGAACCATTTTTTTGTTTAATTTTTTTTCTATTGGAAATTATTTTCCTCTCATTCTCAATTTATTTGACATCCAAACATAGGAAAGTAATGATTTCTTTTTTTTCTAACATCATGATTCTGCGAACCAAACTAGGCCTAAAGAGGAAGAGTATCTTCTTCTTCTTCTTCCCTTGAGGCAGGAGCATACTTGGAGGTACTTGTAGCATTCACTACCGAAAAAGTCCTTCAAAATCGATAATTAAAAAAATTATAACTTTGGCAATGTTAATGTTGGTCTATAATGAGATTAAACTCCCTAAAGTTATCTTAGAATACCTAAGAATTAATATTTAGGATTTTTGGAAATTTCTTAGTAATTTTTAGATATCAAATTGCTTAAAAACTATTCAATAATAATTAAATAATAGTATGTATAATCTTCTATTATATAAAGGAGTTTCTAGACGGCTCAAAAATGAGTCGTCTAAGCAATAAGTAAATACTCAACCAATTAATTTTATTTTTTTGTACTTATGTTAAATAAATAAAATATTAAACCAACTTCCATCTTATCTGTCCAAACCGTTAATAAATACTCAACCAGTTTAATTTTAAAACTAACTAACAGGGGATTAAAAAAAAAATCTAAAACAAACTTCATTCTCATCATTAGTAACCATTTTCGGATATTGTGCAATTTAAATCATCCGTAACAATCTAAAACCAACTTCCTTCACAACATAATACTCAACAAATTATATATTTTTTTAAATACTTACGGTAGATAAATAAAACCTTAAACCAACTTACATCATACATGCCATGTGCATTATTATCATATAGCATGTAAAAAATATTTTACGTGCAACGCACGTGCATTTACTATTTTTTAATAGGAACACGTGAATAATTTGGTCACAAATTTTACTAGTAGTGTTATTAAGTCAAAATAGAAAAAAAAAATCTTAATTTTGTAGATTTTTAGTAATTTATTTACTATTTATTGGAATTTATTTAGGCTAAAAATATTAAATAGTGTTTAGGGTTTACTAAATACGTTGGAGAGAAAAAACAACCCGCGGCCCCCCACTGTCCGCGAGCCCAATAGGGCTAGCCACACGCGTCAGAGGATGCACACATTTTGGGAATCCGATCAAGACCTGCCCTCTATGAAATGGGAGCGGATCACCTGTCCTGCAAATTTTGTCCTAATCATATCCCACCCTTATAACATGTGAGTTTTTTTTTTCTTATCGGTGGGACCCACATGTCGTAAAGGGTGGGACATGATTAAGACAGAATTTGCAGGACAAGTGATCCGCCCCCCTAGGAAAGGATGTCTATTGGGTCGGGCCGGAGCCCAATTTGACCGGGTCGAGTTTATGGTCAGGCCCTTAGGCCCCTGTACTTGTCTCCTCATCCATTTGATCAAATGACCAAGAAAGATCTTAGTCGTTGATATAGGGGGATTCTTTATGGTTTTATACTTTCGATTTCTGCCGAGAATTTCAAAGAAAATTTGCCCTTCAACATGCTATTTAATCTATCTTTTAAAGCATTTTTGTCCTAGAAATTTACAGGTAAGACCATCAACCAATCTAGTATTTTATACATTTTTTTAATGTATTTTAGGGTGGCTTTGAGCATAATTGAAAAATTCATATTCTAATATCTGATTTCAGCCATTTACCATAAAAATTGGGTTAGTTTCGGTATTTCTCATATCTGAAATTCAGTTAAACCTTACCATTCCTCGTAGTATTATTATTATTATTATTATTATTATTATTATATATATATATATATATATATATATATATATATATATATATATATATATATATATATAGAGAGAGAGAGAGAGAGAGAGAGAGAGAGAGAGAGAGAGAGGTGAGATGGCACCTCACTCCCAAAATAAGGGTGACAGTGACGTGGCACAATTCCAACCACACATTTCATAATTGGCAAATTGCACTTAACCCCCTCCCCTCGTTTGTGTGGTTGTGATTGTGCCACATGACCGCCACCCTTGTTTTGAGAGTGAGGTGCCACCTCACCTCCCTTATTCTCTCTCTCTCTCTCTATATATATATTTTTACACTACGGTCTATCTAGGTTTGGGTCCGAGTCTGAGATAAGTTGTATTATATTCACCTCTGAGGACCAAATCCTACACGCCCAAAGTCGGGTCCGTATTTTTATAAAATTTGTTGACTTTAGTCCCACTTAATAGTATAGTTTTAGACTTACATTCCACACTTTTTTATTTATTAGACTTGCGTTTCATTTTTTGTCATAAAAAATATTTGACGACAGTTTTTCGTGACAAAATAAATATTTTTCGTGACAAAAAGTGGGATGCAAGTCTAATAAACAAAAAAATGCGGGATGTAAGTCTAAAATTATATTATTAAGTGGAACTAAACTGAAAAATTCTCTAGTTTTATTGGATAAGACGATGTTGGGCCAAGGTCGAACCGTGATATCTTTCGGATCCAAATACCAGTCCTAGTCAAGATCCAAAGGGGAGATCGGCCCACCAAGCCCAATAAGTTTTGAATGCCCTTGATAAAGTGGTAGCCCATTGGGCCAGCCCAATATTAAAGAGAGAAAAATGAGCAAAGTGCTTATCATGACAAAAAATGTCGCAAATTCAACTTTTTTTTTTGAGATGTTCGGCCATACGTACGTAACTTTACGTATGCTGTGTTATATGTTATTTGGACTCACTGTCTTCACACATTTTTTGCGATTTGATTTCGAGAACTACGTCCAGCCAAAAATATTATATCTTTTCACACTTACCACAAAGCGAGTTGATTTCGATTGTCTCAAATTGGACTCGCTACTGCTTGTAGGCACCAAACAAATTAGGTGGAGAGGCACCCATTCAAGAAACAAGAGGAGTTGGTGGGACAAAGACACAAGAAAAGTCCAATATGATAGGACACCAACCAAGCTTTGGTTAGCCAGCCACCTACCCCCAACTCTTTCTCCTAATAGTTTCACTAAAGAAAAATTAAGTGTAATTTTTTGGAAAGATTTATATAAATTAATGCTCACGTACTAAATAAAAATTCATGTCTTCATTTGTATGTATGCATTTATTTACAGAAGCTATACAATACTGCAATGTTGCATGTATAGGCAATTTTATGCCATATATACAAGTATCTACCAAAAAACTCATTCAATTACTTTATAAAGTTGGTGAAAGTGCAAGGCATTCTTCAATGTTTTTTTTTTTTTTTTTTGGATTTCTATCATATTTTAAGTTTGTTAAGAAAACTTCTATATATAAGAAGACTTTTATATATATATATATATATATATATATATATATATATATATATATATATTCCGTATAAATAACCAACTGTAAAAAAAATTTGTCAATGGTTGCTATATGTATTTATTTTTATACTACGAATCATTTTAAGAAATTTTATACTGATCAACTATATTTATTTATATTCTGGAATCTATTTTTATATGTCAAATAGGTATAGAAAACTGTATCAAAAACTTTACATGTAGAGCCACTCGGAAGGGTCGGTCCGGAGGGTTTGGGTTGCCATAGCCAGAACTAAATTTAGTTGTCTCTTTCTTTTGACTCCCAAAAAAATTAAAAAATTTGATGACGAATGAGGATGGCAGCGGCATCGAAGTCCCCAGTTCTGACGACGTCGTGGAGCTCGGGTTTCAAATTCATCTCCTTGAGCTACTCGAGTTATTTTCAATGGAAACTCAAAATATGGACCTAATGGATTGCCAGTTCAGCTGACAGAGAGGAGTTGAGGTGGACAACAGAGATTTTATTGACGGAGAGGTGGGGACTTGGGAGTCTGGGGTGAGGGTTGTCCAAGCCGGATGACTTGTCCGACTTATTCCAGAACCGACCTAGCTAATCAGAGAACTTATTTTTTTTTGAGCTTTGGAAAAAAAAAACCCTCCATTGGAGACTTTTTTTTCTTCTTCTATAGAAATGTTACATTATAGAATTATTTTTAAAAGAAGGGCCATCTTTCTTGAAGACCTAACTTTGATTTAGTAAATTGGTTAATAGTTTTCGCTTGTTCTAATATACTCAAAGATATAAATTTTTTCTTTGGGCCATTGAAGAGAAAATATAATTACGACATCTATTTTATTTTTACTTTTATTTTTGAATTAAGAAAATAAAATTTTAATATATTCGTTTGGATTGAGGGAAAATAAATAAGTAGAGTTATGCGAAGGAAAAGTTAAGTGAGGGAGGGAGTCAATCCGTATAACTCGGATTTAGAAAAAAGATAAGTAAGGTGTGTTTGGTAACTCTTATTTGGATTGAAAATTTTTAGAAGGAGTAGAATTAATAAAAATATAATATTTATCAAAATATCCGTATTATATACGATTTTGAGTAGGAGTAGGAGTAATAAGATAAAGTAAGAAGAGAACAACACATCTGGACGACAGCAGGTTTAAAGCCAGGAAGACTAATAAAAGAAAGTAAAAAGGAGAAGAAGATCATGATATTTTATAGAGTAAATTATGAATATTTATGACTTTTTAAACAAAAATCTCATTTTCTCTTGTTAACCTCCGATTTGGTTGTTTAAAAAAATGGACAAAAGAAGTCTAAACAAACATTTACTTAACCCTGACTCCCTCTCCTAAATTTTCACTCTCAAACGAAACAGAATTTAATCCCTACTTAACTTCTCCTCACTAAACTCTCTTCACCCCCAATCCAAGCAGACAACGAGTTGTAAGTCTCCTATAAAAAAGTTAAATGTTAAGAGTACTACAAAAGTTATTAGGAGACAAAACACTTTTGGTAGCCTTATGTATATTCAAGTCTGTCAAAAATTTCTACAGCACTAGCTATTTTATGACTGCCAAAATTTTGACAGTTTTGATTTTATATGGACTGTCAAAATTTTGGCAATCCTGGATATGCAGAAGACTGTCAAACTTTTGGGAGTCCTATATTTTTTAGGACTGCCAAAATTTTGACTGTGGTGGATATGTACAAGATTGTCAGAATTTTGGTCTGCCAAAAATGTGTTATCTCCAAGTAATTCTTGTAGTGTTTTAAAGAATTGGTAATATACTAACATAGTATTTTCCCCCAAAAGCTATAGATTTTATTTTATTTTATAAATTTATAGAAAAAAATAGAGTTTTTTTTTTTCCGTCTCAAATCCTATTTCTAGATAGGATTGTGTCATCCACAACGGCCACAATCCCAATTCGCACATAAATATAAAGAAATATAAATGTAAAGGGCATCATCGTCACATACATAGTTAAGTTAGGAAATAAATTATCTTTACAATTTCAACATTCATTCATTCCTTCACCAAAAGCCAACAATTAGAATTGTCAGCAAACAGCACACCCACCCATCAACAATCTTGACCCACCCATCAACAATCTTGACCCATAGATTCATCGAACACAGATTTATAGTCAATGCATCTCTCTCTTTGATTCATAGCCAACCAACCAATCTCCCTCTTCTTCTTCTTCTTCTAGAGAGAGAAAGTAGAGGAGAGAGAGAGAGAGGATGGGCAGTGATGGAAAGGTGCTCACTTTGGAAGATGTGGCGAAGCACAACTCCAAGGAGGACTGCTGGCTCGTCATTGGCGGAAAGGTACCATCTTTCAGTCTGTTCTTGATATAGAGTTGCAATCTTTCTCCACGGATCAGATCTGGGCATCGACCAGATCTTTCATTTTTATGGGTGCTGATTGAGTTTATGTCATGAACCTGTAATCTTTATGTGGAATTGTTCTACAAGTATTTCTGAAAGTTGTGATCTTTTTGTGAAAATGTTGATAGTTTAAGTATGTGGGTTTGGATCAGATATTTCTTTTACTGGAATTCTGTGGGAAAAAGTAATCTTTCTTTTTAATTTATAATTATTGGCTTTAACTAAAAATCAAACCTTATTTAATCTATTATCTCCTTACTGTCGTGCTGAAACTTGTAACATGAAAATACTGATAGATATATCCGGGTATGGATCAAATATTTGATTTTTTTTAATTTTTATCGAAGTCATATCAAGATTCAAGAGATTATTTGATATATAAAAGTGGAAGAAAACTGTAATTTTTTTTTTTTTGGGTGAAAATATTGGTCTTAACTACTGCCTCTGCCTCAAAAATCAAACATTATTTGATCTGTGTACTGTTAGTTATGTAGCTGTTCAAAAGTATTGATATAAGTTGTAATCTTTTTGTGAAAATATTGGTAGTTGAGTTATCTGGATATTAATATGATTTTTGATTTTATTTGCTCTGTTGAATCTATGCTAAGAACTTGATCAATAGTGGAAGAAAGGTGCAATATTTTTGTGAAAATAATCACATTAACTATTGCATTTGACATGGAAACTTGTTTCATCTGTCTGTCTATTTTGGTTTTCAGAAGTGTTGGTAATTTTTTTGTGAAAATATTGCTAGTTGAAGTATCTGAGTACGGATCAGATCTTTGATTTAATAGGTTTTATTTGAAATTATGTGTAGAACTTGATTGATAGTGGAAGAAATTTCTAATATTTTTTGTGGAAATATCGATATTAACTACTGGCTCTGCCTAAAAATCAAACCTTATTTAATCTTTCTAGTTTTGTTTAATTACTTGTTCAGAACTGTTTGTGAAATCTATAATCTTTTGCGAAAATATTGATGTGAGAATAGACAATTATTATTTCACCTCAAGACACCTGTCTGTTGTTTGTTTAATGGGTTATAATTATTATTTGTTACTGTTGAGGGGTTCATCATTTATTCCTCTTCACAAGGCCCATAGTGGTAGTAGCATATGTTTCATCACCTAGATCTTTAAAAAAAAATTCCCCTAGATCTTTAAAAAAATTTCCCCTCAGTTGATGCTGAGATAAAGGCAATTATTCATTTGTATCACTATGTCCAGCTAACATTAGTTGAGTACATTTTCAACTGGGTTTACACCTTGTCACTAGCTATTTTGCTCGGATGCAGCAAAATGGGGTTCGTACCCATGTCCATATTTGTGCAACATAGATAACTACTTTTGTACCTATTTAAAAATATAGATCTATTCGGTGCATTCTTTTGACATCCAATACCTATGTTGAATGGACACGAATACTACACAATATGATACGGGCACAAGGACACAGACGCCGCATTGATTCTGGCATGTCCTAGTGTATTTTTGAGTGTGTCGTGTACTACATGACCGCCACAGATGCAGCACTCATTTTTGGAGAGTGTGCTTCCTAGTTCAACACAAAAGAAAAACTGAATGACAACAGCTATAAGAGTGACAATCATCAGACTAAAAGAATTCAAGCTGTAACTAGCCAGTTTACAGTTAGACCCGTGACTTAAACTAAAATAATAATTTGTAAGCTTAGCTAACACATTAAAGAAAGTATTGCATTATAAACGTATAAACAATTAATGAAATTTTCCATTGTCAAAGGAAACAGGATACAGATATTATGTACTTTCTGAATTTCTAAACTCAGAATCAAGCTTTGGTTTCAAAGGGAGTTCACCGATTTGAGCATCTAACCCTGTGATAATTTATAACTTAAGCACAAACCTAGTTGGAGGAAAATAACTCCAGTTTGATTAGTATAAGTTGTGTTCATCTGGTCATCTCAAATTGTTCATTTCTGACAAACTAAAAAGTCCCACATACCAGCAACATCCAACCAATTTCACTTATTACTTCTAAGGAGTCATTCCCGTTTCAACACAAATTTTTAAGAGTTACTTTTTCTGCTCTTAGTCCCATGATCTTGAGCACATTTTTCTAGCTGCAGACTACGGCTGGATTTGGGGCTTGCCACATTCACAAAAGCTGTTTGGTAAGAGCAGCGTATTAAAAAAAAATGAACAGTAGCTTTTGAAAGGTGAGATGTTGCTTTCAAAAGCTGCTTCTGATTCTACTGAAGCAGCAATCCCAAACCAGGCCTACTTAACATGTGCAGCTGAAACAGGCCTACTTAACATTTGCAGCAATCCTTCTGCTTCATTTTTCTTCATATTAGAATAATCGGATGTAAGTTACATACATTCGGTGGCCTTTTTAGTAACAATTCTTAGTAGTTTTTGCTTGGAGCTATAGCTAAAACATATATTTTTGTTCTGATAATCTGACTTTGTTTTGGTTGATTGTGAGTGTGTCACGACAGCAAACTATTCTGGGAGGTTTTGTAGACAATCTTTTTTTTGTTGCAGTAATTTTTAGATTGGGTACCAAGCCATGATGCTTCCTGGTTAAGTACTTACCCATTTCTAAAAAAAAAGGGTTAGAAAAATGAGTTGATCATCAATACTTTACAAACTGGAAATTTGAGGGACCACCAAATTATTGCCTTGGTCGTATAGATCACCATATTTATGGATTCCGTAGATACTCTCCTTGATCTTTCATATGCTATCCGCGTATACCCTCCTCTGCTATTGGTTGTCCTTGTTTTGCACCTTTTTGTGAGTGTATCGACAAGGAGCTACACTGATTATATCCTCTTACAGGCAAATGTTCCTATAGCATCCTTATCTTAATAGTTTATTATGATAGAAAAAGTGTTAGTTCACATACTTTAATGACTGATTGGTTCTTGAGCAACTTGTCTTTGCTGAAGAAGTGTACCCTTCAAGTTAGCAAGTTAAACATAAAGCTTGATGGTTAAACCTAGTTGGTACTGCGAGCTACAAGGTAGTATTGCCTACGTAACTACCTCCTGCACGACACATGTTGTCTTGATCATGTGACTATTGCGTGCGTTGTTTTATAATCTGAAATCAATTGCTTCTAGCATGATACGATACTGAAGAGTAGACCATATTTTTCTGTCTAGGCTGATCTTTTTTTGTAATATTTCAGATATCAAGATGGATACTGGCCATGTTGATTAATCCACATTACTAATTTTGAACATTAACTGCTTATAGCATAACAATTTTCAAATATTGTATTCTTCAAGAAGTCGAGATCAAGTTAAAATAGTAACAAAATAAAGCTTAAATATTGAATATTTTGATAGAAACTTTGATGTGGGGTGGTGGGTTCAGTAATGTTATACCAATTTGTTGGTATATGTCATATGTGCACTTTGTACATACAACTGTGCAGAGTATCCTATTTGGGCTTATTCCTCGTTTGCCTGAGTTTTACCAAGTTGAAAATAAATGGTCATCCTGATGAGTATATTTTTGAAGTTTGTTCTAAATAGATGACTATGCATTGCTCATGATTTATATTTCAGTTGGAACCAGTCTTGTGTACTGCTTCGATATCTAGCAGTTGATTCAAGAGTCTCAGTGTGAAGCTGAAGACTTAATTATGTGAAGGTCTAAAAGATATGGTGCTTTAAGAGGGTAGATATGTATAACATATGACAAAGAAAAAGTAACCTAAGACTGTTTATGTTGATGTACTCTTTCCTTGTTGAATTTAAGGTTCTCAGTATTTCCTAATTGGTGAAGGCTTTGAAGAAATGAATCATCTAACTAGTCTTAAAGATTTGAGATAAAGGCTTTGTTGCCGTTGGAGTATTGTCATAACATAATATTCTTACTTCCATCCAGGTTTATGATGTGACGAAATTCTTGGATGACCACCCAGGAGGCGACGACGTTTTGTTATCAGCAACTGGTAAGCTAATATCATTTATCCATCAACAGCATGATAAATGGATGGTTTGAGATGCGGACATCGTACATGATTTTCTATGATTTTTTTTATAGGGAAGGATGCAACCGATGACTTTGAGGATGTTGGGCACAGTACCACCGCAAGAGCGATGATGGATGAGTACTTTGTCGGGGAGATCGATGCCGCCACAATTCCGTCCAAGACAAAATACGTCCCTCCCAAACAACCCTACTACAACCAGGACAAGACTTCGGATTTCATTATCAAGCTTCTCCAGTTTTTGGTTCCATTGGTCATCTTGGGATTGGCAGTCGGTGTTAGAATCTACACCAAGTCCGAGTGAAAATTGCTTTCATTCGTATACTTGTCCTAATAAACTTATGAAGAAGAATGTCTTGTCAGTGTTAGTCTTGTGTGCTTGAGTTGCTGCTACTCAGGAGTAGCTGAATAGGTTAAGTGTCTTGTTTTACTTTTGCATGAGGCTGGATTTGCCTGTTCTTCCTGTCTCGTCGGTCTTTTCTTGTAAACTGGCTTTCATTACATGAAAATCTTTTGGATTCAGTGGTATATGCTTTGTTCTGCTGATTATTCTTGAAATGCCTGAACGAAATTTCTCTCCTTGCCTGCTGATCTTGAAAAGCAATAGAAATTGGAAATATTGGGTTAAATGTGCATGCAGCTAGATACTTCACAAACTGAAGATTGCAAGCAACCCTGAAAAATGTCCCCTGTTTTAGGAAAAGTTCAGTGCAAGACAAAGATTGCAAGCAACCCTGAAAAATCTGTGTGCGTAAGGGTTGCCTGCGTAAAATCTAACATACGTTGTTTTTTATTGTAGCGTAAAGTTTGTACGAGGAACCCCTTGTTTTCCTTGGAATGAATTTGTCAGATAATTCAGTGAACCTGACATCTCACAAAAAGTACTGTACGATAATCGTGAGGGTGGTTGTGATGATGTTTCTGCACAGAGACCCAGGTTGTCGTTTAGTGACATATTTGATACACCACTCAAGGGAAGAAGATTGAGTCTTCTGAATACGCTGTCTATTGTAGTGAGCTTTTACACTCAAGATAAGACAAAACCTTGATGTTGTAAAAAGCTGTTTTGTGCTCAGGGCTCGAGGCATATCTCTGCATTTAATGCACGAGATTTTCCTTTGTCATGACTGGGAAAGCTAAAATTATGACTAATACACTTATATCACCATCCTTGTGGTTTACGCCTATTCAGGCTACTCTACGCTGGTTATCAAATTTACACTGGGGTAGTTTCCTACATGGCTTGCATGACGTGTCATACGCAGGATTAGGAAAACTATGAAAACGTGGTTTAGCAGTTGTCATAACCGCAGCGTAAAGTTGACAGTCTCTTCATAGTTTGGTTTTTTACGCTAACAAGGGTAAAGGGTTTTTGGCGTAAAACTTGTTTTATCCAACCTAGGATAGTTGAAAGGAAAAATGAGATTTAGTCAAGTGTGAATGAGATCCTTATGCTCTATTCCTATACGCAGGCTTGTTTGGTACAGTTATGTAACCAAAACAATATAAGCTAGACCTGCATGGGCCACCACTAAAACTATGTCACGCCCGTCCCAAAATTATGTGGAACCAGGCCACGTGGCATTGGCCAGCTGATACGTCCCCGAAGGAAAACCCAAATTATTGGACCCAAAGAGACGTGCTACGCTGCCCTAAAATACTAACAAGTCTAGTACTAGCATATAACAAGTAACATCTAATCTCATCCACAATATATCAAGGAACACTGAAATCAGTATTGGAATATAAGTGCTAAGTCTGAAATGAGTTTTTAATACAAACCCGATATGTCTGGTGGGAACAAACCCACTACAAAAACTAAAACAAGAGTGCTGAAATATAATCTGACTAGAGCATCGGCTATCTAGATAACGAGGCTCCAGCTCTAGATGGCAAGTCTACCCAAAATAAAAAAAACTCGGATGACAGCACCTCTAGCTCCTCCTCGGATGCGTACCTCGTCTCCTGCCCAGGTCCGTACACCGTGGGATAGTACTCCTCATCTAAATCTGGAAGAGAACCAGGTCCTTAGTGGGACATAACAAGATACATAAAAATATGCCATATATAATACTGAATAAAATAAAGGGTGAGCTAACCATCTAAGGGTATGCAAGTGTAAAGACAACCTTGGTACGTATGGGAAGGCGTAGGCATAACGTCCAACGTCCTCTAGAGTGTGGTATCTGCAACATCCATCATTCCGAAGAATGAGGTATCTGTATACCAACACTCTAAGGGACGTAGTATCTGCAAGTATATATACGTCTGTATCACTCCGAAGAGTGCGGTATCTGCAATAAAGAAGGTGGGTGTCCCATACGCCTACTAGTTGTCTTTCCCGCCCTATGCGGATATACAAGTCGAATCCACAATGTGCATACCACGTAGCTATATGCCAAGTCACAAATTTCTAGATAATCTTGACTACGTGCTAAACCGTGACGTGTATTTCACGCACCGGTAGCTAATCGAGTACGCGAACCCGCATCCCAACATGAGTTGCAATCGTGATGCATGTACAAGTGCCAAGGTCTAGGAGGATATCAGAATACCCTCGCATCTGTTGGTGAGTCTGCTAATGTCTAAGTCAGTTATACTACGTATCGACATATTGGTCGACTGCACCCGAGGCAATCTCAGGCGCACACAGTTATATGTATTTTTGTAACAGGAATATATGCAACAATTTATAATTTAAACAGTAGAATTTGGCAAGGTATACTTGCCTGAGTAAGACTTTGTATAGTGTACGTCCTGTGTGTAAGTTTTGGTGAAAGTAGTGGAATTAGAGTTTTGGGAAGTGTTGTAATATATATAGGGATAAGGAGGCGGTGGAGAAACTTAGGGATTAAGAATTACTGCTACTGCTGCTTTCATCCTTTCATTGGTTTAGGTTTTGGTTGGTCTGCCATTGGTTTAGGTGTTGGTTGGTCTGCCATTGGTTTAGGTTTCGGTTGAGGTTAGTTTAGGAATAATAGATAGAGAGGCGGTGGGGGATGAGTCATGGGGGATGAGTCATAAGAGGGTTGTTTTACGTGCGGTGACAGAAATTATGCGGTGGAATTGGTTTACGCGTGGAGGTTGCTTTACGCGTGGTTTTAAACTTTACGTGCGGAGGTTGTTTTACTACTGCTACTGTTTACGCGGGTAGGAGTATACGCGGGGGTGAGTGAAAGGAAGAGTTTACGCGGGGTGATGGTTTTAACGGGTTGCGGGTTTGAGATCCAATAGGAAATTCTATTCTAATAAATTATATATATATATATATATAAATTATATTGGTACATACGGTTCAGTTAGATATTGTCCAAAAGGTCTCCTACATGGAATAAATTAGAAAAAATTTATAATGGCTCCATAAATCCTCTAAGTGCTGAAAACTTCTCAAAAAAAAATCTAAAAAAAATCTATTCTCCCTATTTAGCTCATAACTAATATAAATAAGTAATAAAACCGTTTTCAGAATTTAGGGATTTTACAGAGTCATTGTATCGCATCCAGTGGAACGGAATCACCTGAACGATCATGGATATAAGATACTTGTACATCAATTGAACACTTCAACGTCTTATGCAACACACCTAATATTTCTTGTAACTCGTGCACCCAAATCGTAATCTCACTCACAACACAGTGTTTGCATATGTTATTGCCCCTGAATATTTATATCTGCTCGTGCTTGAATTAACTTGGTTTGCCTTGGACAGGAAAGGACAAATGGTAAGTTGGTAAGTCTCGTCGTGTTCCTCTTATATCGCACGGCGCACTGCCACACGAGTTAGGCTATTCAATCTTTGCCATGAAACTGATCCTAGGCAACTAGAAAGATAACATAATAGTTGGTGCACGAAAACTATATTACGTGTTTGAATTTATCGAGCGGGCGAGTAGCCTCCCCACCAGTGCATTCATGTATTGATAATCCACCAGATTGTTTGCAGGGTGTGGGAGTTCACTCTGGAGCCTTGGAGCGCTGCATCCGGAACTGAAGCACATATTCAAGACATAATGTTGGAATATCGCCTATACATCATTCTATAATTATAGCCACTTGGCACGCTTTTACTGTTTCAGAGAGAGAGAGACTTGAGCGACTTATAATTCGGCCTAGCGCCGCCTGTAACACTTGTTTATATCAATAAAGAGTTTGCTTTACTTGTATACTTGTGTTATTCAATGCCTCCGCTATTGACGACTTAGTGAACTTGTTACCAATCGCCTATGCGTTTAAAATTCTGCTGCACTCGGACAATCCGTGCGACTCTGTGGCTTAGACCTCTTACCGCCAGCCAATGAACCACGGCCTTGCACGGGCGTGGCTTACGCTCGCGCGGCATCACGCCCAGATAGGCCAAAGCGATCGTCCCACGGGAGCGCTGGCACGGTGATTCTCGCCTAACGGGGACGGCCGATTATCCTGCGGGAGATCGGGGCATGACAGATTGGTATCAGAGCTTGGCTATACGCCTTTGGACTTCGTTTCGATTTTCTCAGTTTCGAAAGCTCGTTCGTAGGTTATGTGCACACTCTCTCTCAATGTCCCAAACAAAATATTCCAACAATAAGTCTAAATACTTTCAAAAAGTATATTTGAATGATGTGATTGCTTGTACAAAATTGTGATGCTATGGCCTTTGCGCCAACCTGTGCTAGACCCTTTGGGAATAGACTCGTGCTAAAATTGTGACTTATGTGCAAACCCGAAATACCTATACATGTTTGCCTAACTAGTTAGTGCGGAATCGAATATTATCCGAACGGTTAGCTTTGCACACAGCCTTTCGGCTAAGTTTTGTAGAGTATCGCGCGCCAAGACCCTTTGGTGCAAGCTAGCTGCAACGAGATTTGGATATCATTTAGAAATAAGATAAGTCAGACTTAGAATGCCAACCGATAGAAACATTCTTGGATTTATCACTTAGGCGAATATTGAGAATCATGCTTGGATTTTGGGAAATAGCTTAAACGGTATTTCGCGTTGGAAGACACAAATCGATTGAGGATTTGATTGGATGACTCAATTCCGAGTGGTGTATGGATCATTTAGAAAATGTCCAAACGAATTCATAGGTCTCGTGCGATAGTCGGACTGAACGGATTTGAGAATGTCTTGAATAAATGATAAGGCTTATATCGAATCGGAATTATGGAAATGGAAAATCAATATCTTGGTTAAGAAAAACTTGTTGGAAACTTGAGGATTATACGAACGATTTCAAATTGAAATAAACGGATTGAACTTGAATACAATATCGCTCGAATGGAAGTTAGCCCAAGATGAATATTGTGTTTCGATGAAAGAGATGAATAATAATGGATTTGGCTTGGAGTTTGGAAGAACGATCTTGAAATCAAGTTTGAAATGATAAATCTCGAAATCGATCCCAATGAGAACGATTATCCCGCGGGAGCGCCGGCGTGGTGATTTCACGTACGGCGGGGATGATCGAACTCACGGGAAAATATTCGGTGATTATTCTAAACGAACTCGATGAATGGAACGTATCAAAAGATGGAATATACTTTGGCTTAAATATTTAAAACTAGTTGCTTGAGAAAGATATAAGTAGATGATGGAATTACCGAACGGTAACATTAAAGTAGGATAATTTTGCTAGACAAATTATAATCACTGCATGAACGGACTTGACTCGATGGATATATAACTTAGATGGAGCAAAGTGAAATATAAGGTGTCTCGATCGTGTCGAAGATAACCATAACATTCAAGCGTTCTTGTCTTGTGCGAGCGTAACTCTATGCTCGTACATGCATCACGTCCGGGTTAGGACGATTATCCAGCGGGAGCATTGACGTAGTGATCTCATGTCCAACGAGGGTGATCGAACTTACGGAAGACCGGAGCATGACAAACTAATGGATCATCTTGACTTTTGGTTCGACACGATAAGACAAATTTGGAAATGCAAGTGATCGAAAATGTTTCATGGATAAGTTAGCCTAGAACCTGAAATAAATCACGCTTGATGGTTTCGTGAATGGATACATCAATCAGTTTGAACGAATTGGAATTAAACTAAAGGTTTAGAATTAAATCTTGGCTTGGTGGACTAGACTTGGAATTGATAGGGATTCTATCAAAACATGTTTGGAGAGAGAGAGAGAGTATGCAAATCACTAGACTTGTCCTGCAACTTGGATATATTATGGATTTTACTGAATGGACTCGTCCCCCCGTGCAAACGAACGTGTTATTGAGAGTAGGAAAATATGTGCTCGATGTTTAGAAATTTGAGTGAAACGAGCTTGGGTAGAATACCCCGTACAAATGAACAATAGTTTGACCCTAGGAATTAGGGCGAGCATCGTACGACGAATTTGTACGATGTATCGTGTGCTTGAATTTGTACCTATGACCTTGTGAGCTGACCTAGTAATTAGGCAGACGATCCTGTGCCGAGTGAATGAACCTATGTTACAGACTTTACCAAAATGCTTGAACAAGCTATAAAACTGGGGCAGCAAGACTTAGGGTTAGACTTAGGATGATAACGTGTGCTATGTTTAACCCCAACGATGAACGCTAGTCGGTTAACCCAGATAGATCGTGCTTAACGGTAGTGTAAAATGCTTGAAACTTGAGTTGGAATAGAAAATGATATGGAATTGGATTGACCCTATCGGAAGTATCCTTGTGATTGATAAACGAACCCTTGAGATTTTCACAAAGTAGCTTGTCCGATTTTACTATCTCCAAGTTTGGTTGAATGCATATGTTTGAGGGACGCCTTGAACGTGTGCACGATCCAAGACTCAACGAGATGTGAAACTCGAGTGCTGAGACTTCGCTATCACCAAGTTGGTTGACATGCATATGTTTGAGGGGCACTTCGAATATGTGCACGATCCAGACTCGCGGTATGCCGATCTCTTATGCTAGTTTAAGTGAATATCCACCTGAACAAGTATAACGACTTGTATGAGTTTGCCTCAGCCTTAGATCATTAATCAAGATCGATTGAAACGTACTCCGCGTTAAGCAATATGTCCCGCGCTAAGTCGCAATTGAAACTGACTCATCATACACGCGACATGGCATAAATAACGAGTAGGAGATTTGGTTCAAATTGGATTTAGTGGTACCGATTGCTACGCTTGGGATAGATTCCATAATGCAATAGAACGACTTGCGCTCAATAAGTCTCGAGGACGAGACTTTTTTCTGAGTGGTGTATGATGTAACACCCCATTCCGCTCAAGTAGACTGCCGATTCAAACGACAAAAGTGCAACGTTCCGACCCGCTTTGCTTCAGCGAGAAGACTCGTTTGAGGCAAAGGATATCCAGACTTGCCCCTTCAGGAGTTTCAGCTTAGGCTTTCAGAGGCTCGCTCGGAGTATCGCTCGACCGAGGCGAATCATCGCTAAGGTGGGTGGCTACAGTGAACTTGTCTTTGCTTAGCCAGCGCACTTAAAATATAGACATTTTATGCTAGTCGCTAGGTGAATCACCCCCTGCATGCTAATAAGAATCCAACGCACCTAGCTAAGGGAACAATCCCAACTTGTATTGCCTGTGTAGAACATGGAAATAAAATATTGCTTATAATCAGACCCTCGCATGCTACCTTTGCCTCGTGCAACTAGACTCCGCTATGCCTCGAGTAGAACGATATACATATATTATGTAGTACATTGTTCACTTGCTACACTACACAACCCTAGATCATGTCGCTCGGAAAGTTAACGGTTTTACTCCTCGGCTTACCTTCGGGCCCGAGCCAACGTGATTGCTTAAGTTTTCTTATAAATGCATGCTTGCATGCTTATATGTTAACCTGTAATGTTGCCTCGACTCATTGTTGCCACATGAAACTTATGCCACAAGAAAATAACACTATCGTGTATCATGCATACATTGAGTTAGCCAGAAGACTATCGAGTAGTCCTTTTGTGCAACTGAACCTGCAAGTATCCGGGACCGTTAGGTCACCAAGGCAATCCCCGAACCAGGGGCATGCATCAAGGCAAGTTGAATCAATGAATGGAAATCATGTCAAGTTTACATCTAAACGAGAACCATGTAAATTAGATCAAGTATCACAGCTCGTGGAGCAATAATCGTTCAGAGCAAAAACACCTCTCGTACTCGTGTTATGGATTGTCTTGTCAAGATGTGAATTTGGATTGACCCAAGACTTGTATGTCGCGAACAACTTGTTTAACGAGTGGATCTTCGGATCCAAGTTCCATGGACGGTCTCTGGGGCACCGAGGCCGATCCGGATAGAACGGGGTCCATCGTATTAGCGGGATGGCTTGCAGCGCACCTTGTACTTTTTATAGCTTTCCACTCTCGTCAATGACCCGGGGTCCATCGTATTGGCGTGATGGTTTGTAGCGTCTCTTGTTCTTTCGTTGCATTCCATCCTCGTCAATGACCCGTCCTTTATGGCTATGCCAGGGACAATTGTTCATATAGATAAGTCATCCTAGCTTAACGGCTATCTGCGTACGAGTCATTGCATCGCATCCAGTGGAACGGAATCACCTGAACGATCATGGATATAAAATACTTGTACATCAATTGAACACTTCAACGTCTTATGCAACACACCTGATATTTCTTGTAACTCGTGCACCCAAATCATAATCTCGCTCACAACATAGTATTTGCATATGCTATTGTCCCTGAATATTTATACCTGCTCGTGCTTGAATTAACTTGGTTTGCCTTGGACAGGGAAGGACAAATGGTAAGTGGGTAAGTTTTGCCGTGTTCCTCTTATATCGCACGGCGCACTGCCACACAAGTTAGGATATTCAATCTTTGCCATGAAACTGATCCTATGCAACTAGAAAGATAACATAATAGTTGGTGCACGGAACCTATATTATGTGTTTGGATTTGTCGAGCGGGCGAGTAGCCTCCCCACCAGTGCATTCATGTACTGATAATCCACCAGATTGTTTGCAGGGTGCGGGAGTTCACTCTGGAGCCTTGGAGCGCTGAATCCGAAACTGAAGTACATATACAAGACATAATGTTGGAACATCGCCTAAAATTATTCCATAATTGTAGCCATTTTGCACGCTTTTACTGTTTCAGAGAGAGAGGCTTGAGCGACTTATAATTCGGCCTAGCGCCGCCTGTAACACTTGTTTATATCAATAAAGAGTTTGCTTTACTTCTATACTTATGTTATTCAATGCTTCCGCTATTGACGACTCAGTCAACTTGTTGCCAATCACCTATATGTTTAAAATTTTGCTGCACTCGGACAATCCGTGTGACTCTGTGGCTTAGACCTCTTACCGTCAGCCAATGAACCACGGCCTTGCACGGGCATGGCTTACGCTCCTGCGGCATCACGTCCAGATGGGCCGAAGCGATCGTCCCACGGGAGTGCTGGCGCGGTGATTCTCGCCTAGCGGGGACGGCCGATTATCCTACGGGAGATCGGGGCGTGACATTCATCGGTCTCATGCGATAGTTGGATTGGACAAATTTGAGAATGCCTTGAACAAGTGTTAAGGTTTATATCGAATAGGGACTCAGGAAAAGGAAATTGATATCTTAGTTAAGGAAACTTGGTAGAAACTTGGAGGATCGTGTGAGCGATTTTGGATTGAAACAAACAAACTGAACTTGAATACAATATCGCTCGAATAGAAGTTAGCCCGAGAATGAATATTGTGGTTCGATGAAAGAGATAAGCGATAACAGATTCAACTTGGAGTTTGGAAGAACGATCTTGAATCTAGTTCGAAAAGATAACCTTCAAAAATCAGTCCCAACGAGAACGATTATCCTGCGGGAGCACCAGCGTGGTAATTTCACGTACGACGGGGATGATCGAACTCACGGGAACATGTTCGGTGATTATTCCAAACGAACTCGATGAATAGAACGTATCAAAAGTGGATAGACTTGGGCTTGAATATTTAAAACTTAGTTGTTTGAGGAATGCTAGAAGTAGACTATGGATTTACCGAACGGTAATATTGAAGTTGGATAATTTTGCTAGACGAATTATAATCACTGCACGAACGGACTTGACTTGATGAATTTTATATATAACTTGAATGGAGCAAAAGTGAAATAATAAGGTGTCTCGATCGTTTCGAAGATAACCATAATGTTTGATGTTCTTGTCTTGTGCGAGCATAACTTTATGCTCGTACATGCATCACGTCCATATTAGGACGATTCTTCAACGGGAGTGTTGGCGTGGTGATCTCACGTCCAAACGAGGGTGATCGAACTTGCGGGAGACCAGAGCGTGACAACTGATGGATCGTCTTGACTTGTGGTTCGATACGATAAGATGAGTTTGGGAATACAAGTGAATCAGAAGTGTTTCGAGGATAAGTTAGCCTAGAACCTGGAATAAATCACACTCGATGGTTTCGTGAACGGATACGTGAATATTGTTCGACGACTTGGAGTTATAATCAAAAGGTTTATAATTGAATCTTGGCTTGGTGGTCTAGACTTGGATGGATATATGGATACTATCAAACATGTCTTAAGGAGATAGACTGTGCGAATTGCTAGGCTTGTCCTGCAACTTGGATTTATCATGGATTGACTGAACAGACTCGACCCCTATGCAAACAAACGTGTTAATGTGTGTAGGATGATCCGTGCTCGATGTTTAGAAATCTGAGTGAAACGAGCTTGGGTAGAATATCCCGTGCAAACGAATAATGATTTGACCTTAGGTTGGGGTGAGCATCGTGCAACGAATTTGTACGATAAATCGTATGCTTGAACTTGTACCTATGACCTTGTGAGCTGACATAGTAACTAGGCAGACGACCATGTGCCGAGTGAAAGAACTTGTGTAACCGACTTTAGAACATTGCTTGAGCAAAGCCATAGAACTTGGACAGCAAGACTTAGAGTTAGACTTGGAATGGTAACGTGTGCTATGTTTGATCCGAACGGAGGGACGTTAGTCGATAGGCCGAATAAATCGTGTTTAACGGTAGTACAAAAGATTGATTTGAGTTGGAATAAAAATAACTTAGAATTTGGTTGACCATGTCAAAAGTATCATTGTGATTCATGAGGCAAGAACCCTTGAGATTTTTGCAAGTAGCTTGTCCGATTTTACTATCACTAAGTTTGGTTGAATACATGTGTTTGAGGGACGCCTTGAATATGTGCACGATCCAAGACCCAGTGATATGTTGAACTCGAGTGTATAGACTTCGCTATCGCTAAGTTGGTTGACATGCATATGTTTGAAGGACGCTTTGAATATGTGCACGATCCAGACTCGCGATATGCTAATCTCGAATGCTAGTACAAGTAAAAATGCTAGACTCGCCTGGACAAGTATAACGACTTGTATAAGTTTGCTTCAGCCTTGATCATCATTCAAGATGGATTATAACGTACCCCACATTAAGTTATATGTTCCGCGCTAAGGCACAATAGAGACCGATTCAGAACTTGGATTGAATGATAGAGTCATTCAATGAGACCGACCCAGCATACACACGATACGATATAAGGAACGAGTAGAAAATTGTGTTCAAACGGATCTAGTGGTACTGATTTCTATACTTGAGATAGATTCGATAATGCGATAGAACGACTTGCACTAATGAAGTCTCGAGGATAAGACTTTTTCTGAGTGGTGTATAATGTAACAATCCGTTCCGCTCAAGCGGACAACCGATTCAAATGGCGCAAGTACAACGACCCAACCCACTTTGCCCAGCAAGAATACTCATTTGAGGCAAATAATTTCTAGACTTGGCCCTTTAGGAGTTCGAACTTAGACTTTCAGAGGCTCGCTCGGAGTATCGCTCCACTGAGGCGAATTATCGCTAAGGTGGGTTGCTACGATAAACTTGTCTTTGCTTAGCCAGCACACTTAAAATATGGATGATACATGCTAGTCGCTAGGTGAATCACCCCTTGCATGCTAATAAAGAATACAACGCATCGAGCTAAAGGAATAATCCCAACTTGTATTGCTTATGTTAGAACATGGAAACAAAACTTTGCTTATAAATGGACCTTTGCATGCTACATTTGCCTTGTGCAACTAGACCCTCTATGCCTCAAATAGAATGATACATATACACTTCATAGTGCACTATTCACTTGTTTATACTGCACGTCCCTAGATTATGTCGCTCGGTATGTCCCTTTACGGTTTCACTCCTCGCTTTACCCATAGACCGTGCCAACGTAAATGTTTATGTTTCATATAAATGCATTCTTACTGACTTGTAGTTTGTACTCGTTGCCTCATTACAATGTTTGTTATACGAAATTATGCCACAATCAAGTAACACTATCCGTATCGTGCATTCATCTTGTTAGCCAGAAGACTATCAAATAGTTCTTATGTGCAATATGAACCTGCAAGTATACGGGACCGTTAGGTCGCCAAGGCAAATCCTCGAACTAGGGGAACGCATCAAGTCAAGTTGATACTGAACGAGAATTATGTCAAGTAAAGAAAGAATCACAGCTCATGGAGCAATGCTCGTTCAGAACATGAATCATAGATTGTCTTGTCAAGTTATGAATCTGGAAGACCAAGACTTGCATGTCGCAAACAACTTGGAAACAAGGGGGATCTTCGGATCCTGTTCCACGGACGATCTTCGGGGCACCGGGGTCGATCTGATCCGATCCAGAATGGAAATGATTGTAGGGTCCATTGTCCTAGCGGGATGGCTTATAGCGCACCTTGTTCTCTTATTGCATACCATCCTCGTTAGTGACCCGTCCTTTATGGCTATGCCAGCGACTCTTGTTCATATAGATAAGTCATCCTCGCTTAGCGGCAACCCGCGTGCGAGTTATTGTATCGCATCCAGTAAGCTGAAACACTTGAACGATCATGAGTATAACACACTTGTATAAATGGAACACTTGAACATCTTCTGCAACACGCCTGGATAATTCATGTAACTCGTGCACCCAAAATATAATCACGTTCACAACACTTATGTTTGCATATGTTATTGCCCCTAGATTTTATTATATATGCTCATGCTTGATTTAACTTGGTTTGCCTTGGAGAGGGAAGGACGGATGGTAAGTTGGTAAGTCTCACCGTGTTTCCTTTTATATCGCACGGTGCACTGCCACACGAGTTAGGCTTTACATCATTGCCATAAAATTGATCTTAAGGCAAGAATAGAAAGATAACTTAATAGATGGTGTACGGAACCTTTATAACGTGTTTGGATTTGTCGAGCGGGCGAGAAGCCTCCCCACCGGTGCATTCATGTACTGATAACCCACCAGTTTGCTTGTAGGGTGCGGGGAAACCTCGTTCGATGTGGATACCCCCTTCGTGCGTGCTAAGACGCGAAGTTCAGTCTGGAGCCTTGGAGCATTGCGTCCGGAACTGAAGCACATATAGAAGACATGATGTTGAAACATCGCCTATGTATCATTTCATAAATATAGTCACTTGGCACGTTTTTACTGTTTCAGAGAGAGAGGCTTGAGCGACTTGTAGTCTCGGTCTAGCGCCGCTTGTAACACTTGTTCAATATTAAAAATAGCTTGTTTTATTTCTATACTTGTGTTATTCAATGCTTCCGTGTCACAACCCAGTCCCAAAATACCGAGGGATCGGACGCGTGGCAATGGCCAGCAGCACACACCGATGGACAAACCCAATTTAATGGATCCATCGGGGCAATAAATAGGTCCAATGATACAAGTCACAGTCTACACTAATCTCATCCAAAACAGATAATCACAGATCAAATGCCAGAATAAATATAAAGAAAATAACAAACAATCTCAATAAAAGTGTCCCGGAGAATAATCCGAGAACAAGTCTGATACAGCAATGCAATAGACTGGAAATAAAGGAACTGGAAATAGAAATAACTGAGTATCACCAGACAATACTCCGGAGAAGTCCTCTGGCACGATCTCGTCCTCGGGTGTCGGTACAGCTCCTGTATCAGCTCCTGCTAATGCTCCTGTACTGTATAACTCTGGGTGGATCTCCTCTGCTAATCCTGGGGACATAATCCAGATCCAGGTCCTCAGGGGACATAGCAAGGTACAAGAAAGCTCATGCCAAAATAAATGCAGTGCAGCAAATAATAAAATAAATAGGGTAAGTATGTAATCATCTGTGTAAAATGCAAGAGAGAACATCAATAGTACTCAGGTTGAAACAACTACAAGCTCTGTGTAGGGGAGCCGGTAGCAGTGGTATCATGAGATGGTCTAGCTCAGCGGGAGACTGAGTAGCCGACATAATATAGTCAACCTGTAGCCTGCGGGTCTCTCCAGCAATAGATGGAACAATAAGGGCGTACTAAATAACCAGATAAGTGATATGCAAGATGAGAGCAGCACTAGAACTCAGGCTGACGCCTCTACAAGCTCTGTGTCGGGGAGCCGGTAGCAGCAGTAATAATGAGTAATGGGCCAAGCTCGGGCTTCAGAGTCTTGTGCCTCACAATAATAGGGGTGTATATATATGATCAGCCTGTAGCCTGTGTGTCTCTCCCCACCCAATGTAATCACACGTCTCATGTTCATGATGCCTCATGTCCATGTCACGCACGATCGTATCTAATGCAACAAGTCATATAGTATCTAGGAATATAATGTCAATGCCATAAAGTCTGTATCCTATACAGAATCACCATGAATATCTCAGGAAGATCCTGTCCATGAATAGTGTCAAGTGTCCTGGGTCAAAGTGTACTTGATAAGACAAGTACGAGAATGTAAAGGGGTCACGAATGTCCATCTCTAGATGACAATACACAACACCGCGTACGGTGTTGGCACCCGACTAATAATCGGACGCTAAGTACGTCACACGGTCCTAGGTTAAGCAGGCAGAACAATATAAATAAAGCAAGGAAATATGCAACAAGAACTGTAAAGTTGGCAAGGTATACTTGTCCACTGATATATAAACAAGTCAAGGGAATAAGTAGCAAAGCTGCAGGGTTTGGCAAGGTACACTTGCCTGGGGTTCTGGCTCCAACTGTAGCTCTGATCTCAGTGTGATCTATAGGTACTACTCCGGTTGCTGCAATAAACATCACCATTAGATTCAAAAAATATCAAATAGCTAGAAACGTCTGTCCTTAAGTCCAATTTAGACACAGGGGCAAAAATAACATTTTCGGGTCAAAGCGAGGTCCATATGTGGGCCACTTTGCACCGAAAAGCGTGTCAGGGTCAAAGGTCTCCAAATTCGTCAAACTTAGTGTCAACAAGTCAGGAACGATGATACGAACCCAACAGAACTTCCAAAATTGGATTACGATGATCCAATCACAAAATTGCCCGTCAAGTGGAGCCTATGGGGCCCACGATACGCGATTCTGTCAACGTTCTCAGAATTGAACCAAACTTGGGTCACAGGACCAGCGTATTGCTACGAGTCCGATGGCGCAAGTTTCGTCTCGATCCGACGTGTGTACACAAAGTTACAGCGTATTCCAGAAAGGGCGGATATGGGGCGTTGTCGGCGGATACGCGTTGATTCCGGTGTGCACGCACATCCAAATCAACTTCTGCGAAATCCCACACGTCCATATCAACGTCGCACATGTTTTGGTGAAGACCGCGTGCGACCAAGTCGTCCCGTTTGGTGGGGCGCACTCAGTTCCGGGGTGAACCAGGGCATTGTTTTTCCTGTTTTTGGATCGCGGTATGCGATCACCACAGGACGTGACGCACCGAGCGAGTTGCACGGGCATCGAGGGGGTTATATAGTCTACGCGTAGCAACTGACGGAATCGAAAACGGAATTGCGAGGTGAGAGAAAATGGTACCTGAACAGGGCTCCGTGAACGCTGAATTCCACGTGTCCGAGGGTCAACTTCGTGTCCTGCATCGACCGAGTCCTGTGTCCTGGTTGTGTCCGTGTCCACTGCTCTAGGGTTTAGGGCAGCGGTATCCGGGTACTTCGACGGAGGTGGAGTCTTCGCTGCATCGGCGGAGAGGTGGTGGTCGGAGGCTGCTGCGGGAATCGGGGTCGCTGGGCAGAGGGCTGTGAGGTCTGTTCTAGGCCGGCGAGGTCGGCGGAGGGGATTCGAAGGGGAAAGTGGCGGTGGAGTCGGGCTGGACTAGGCGGAGCGGCGTCGGGGTCTTGGGCTGGTCGGCGAGGAGTTGGGGAGATGGCTCGGGGTCGAGTGCTGGGGTTCAGGCGGAGGGTCGGGTGGTCGACGGCTGGGCGGAGCGGAGAAGGAGAGAAACGGGCGGTGGTGCAGTGTTCTCCGGCGAGTGGGGCTGCGGCGCAGTGAGGCGGCCTGGCTTCTCGTGGCGAGGGCGGAGGTTGCTGCAGGCTGGGGAGGAGGAGAGGAGTTGGGGACGGGTTTCGTCGGCGGGGTCGTGGCCGGAGAAGGAATGGGAGGTTTAGGGTAGCTAGGGTTTCTGTTCAGGGACTGCGGTGGGTCTCCGGCGAGGTCGGCGGAGCTGAGGAGGGCACTGCGGGAAGAGAGGGAGAGGGCGGAGTCGTCGGGCATGGCAGAGAAGGGACGAGGATGGTGAACGGCGCGGCGGGTGCTGCACAGGAGAGAAGGCGGGGTACTCCGGCGAGGCGAGGACGGGTGGAGCGAGGTCTGGAGGCGGCTGAACGATTAGGGTTTGCTGCGGCGGCACGGAAGTCGAGGACCATAAATAGGCTGCTACAGTGATCCCGAGGGGATTTGGGATTAGGGTTCAGGCATGGGTTTGGATTCGGGTCCGCGGGTCGGGTTCACATGAATCCGGCCCGACCCGCTATTATTTTAAGTGCGAGTTTGGGTCTGCGAGTTTCGGGTCGGGTTTAGATCCGACCCGACCCGATAAGGCTGGGTTCGGTTCAACTGAACCGGGTCTGGGTTGGTTTGGTTTATTTCAAATAAACCCGATTTATTTCAGGGTTTAATTGGTTTATTTATTAATAGTTTTTAGGGCTTTAAAACTGTTTCCGGAGTCCAATAAATTCACAGAAAATTATCCTATGTCCAGTTTTCCATTTTACACCATAAAATATTATTTCCATAATATTTTAATATTAATTAACAGTAATTAAAAATTATTTAATTACTAAAGTCCTAGGTTTTAATCCCAGAAAAATCCCAAAAAATTACGAAAAATCCAAATTAATAATTACTGAAAAATAGGGGGCTTACAATCTACCCAACTTATAAAAATTTTGTCCTTAAAATTAAAATATGGTAGGGTTCTCTCTATCCAATCTCACTTGATTACAGTCTCAAGGATTCCTCTCAAGTGAACATTGCGGTCTCTACCCAACTTAGAATCTACTCATCTATCATCTAAGGCTATACATCTAATAAAGCTATGCCCCAACTTATTTAATCATGTTATTGAATCCTCAAGTCTTTAACACCAAACATATCACCTATGATATTCCCTTAATCATATATAAAAGGGTCATCAACAATGCGACTGGCTTGTGGGGTATATCTAGTACTGTCTATATATCAAACTTGTACCAAGCACGAGGTTTCGTCTTTCCGACATAAGGGAAAACGAAGATCAATAATAAAGAGTCCAAGGGTGAGGTAATAGAATAGAAATATCAGGATTAAGGCGTTTAACGAATTCAAATGGGATTCGTCAAGACAATTGTAGATTGAAATCCTATTCTGGTAATCCTTTGTTCGCATGCTCGTATTAGTACAGTTATGTAACTGATACGATATGCTCAGACATATCTAGAGGGCAAGTATACTAGTCAACTATATACCTCAATCCACATGAAGTAGTTGTGCGAAAAGCGAACCAAAATGCACTAAGGTTGATCAGACCGTAATACATTAATTCTGAATAGACAATTGTATTAGTGGGGTTGATCAGGGCCCAATAACACATATGTCCTGAACAAGCTTGATAAAAAATAGGCTTATAAAAACTAGGCTATAATATAGCAGCATAAGTCAAGGTAGTATATGAAATATAAGTACGCTAGATGAGGATGGAAGGAGGTACAACTTAATTCAAGTTCACAAGGACAACCAAAATAAGCAATAACAAAAGACTCTACCATCTCTACAGTTATCAATTATAAAAACATTCTAGGTTATAAATTATTAGCAGTTCAAAACTACATAGGTTAAGGCTGAGGTCACGAACCAATAGGCACGAGATAAACAAATCGATAAACAGATAACTACGAACAATTTTGCGCATTAGCTACTCCATGGGTCTGTGCGTCTTCTAAAGTCATCGTTGGAGCTTGTTCACGTCCTTGCAGTTGATTCCTCTGCTGTTGTTGAGCTTGCTGGAAGAGTGTTGCTTGTGGTGCCAAGGGTGGCCTCGGCTGATTCCCTCCTGGGGCTGGTGGTCTGACTCCTTCAACTCTCGTTTGCGGTGCTTCCAATGCTGGAGAGGCTGGCGTTGGTGCTGGTGACATTGGCGCTCTTTCTCGACGTTCTAATAAATGCTGGCTGGATCCGCAAGCTAAACATAATTTCCTTTTGCGTCTGCACTCGTTCTCTATGTGGCCTCGCCTGCGACAATATGGACAGACATGTAGTACTTGCGGAGATGCTTCTGGTGGCTGGTGCATGGGAGAACTCTTTCCAACTTCTTCCTGGGGTGCTCCGGCTGGTGCTGATGTGGTTGGTTGACGAATCATCACTGCTTTCTCTCGATGCTGAGAACAGTCCCTAGCGAAGTGTTGACTGGTTCCGCAAATCAAGCATAATCCTAACTTACGTCTGCATTCTTTTTCAATATGGCCTATCTTGCCACAATAGTAACAAGTAGGAAGGAATGAGGCTCTGGGTGCTGCTCTTGGTGGTGGATTAATCTGTGGTCGCTTTGTAACCCTTTCTTGTTGTGCTTGGTCTGGTGCTGATGTATACGGCTGTCACCACCCCATTTCCAGAGCCGGATATTTTTTTTAATTTTAATTTGGGTTAATTGTGTATTATTTATATTTAATTGTATTTATAATTAATTAATGATTGTATTATATTTTTATTGATTGTTTTAGGGTTTTGGCTAGCCTAGACCCATGTCAGACCCTAGTGGACCCATGTTCGACCCAGCCCACACCCTTATGAGACTTATTTTAGGTTTTAAAATATTTATTATATTTTTAGTGGGTTAGTTGGAGAGATTTGGAGCTAGTTTGAGTGCTTTTGGAACCCGAAACCCAAAACCGAGTTACGGGAGGGCATTTTGGACATTTGTCAACTTGTGGAACCCTTTATTAGGTGTGTGGCCCCTATTTCCAGCCCCTACCCATGCATTTCCAGCAGCCCCACCCGTGGAACTAGCAGCCCTAAGCCCTCCACTTCTTCTTCTTCACTTCTTCTTCTTCTCTACTAATTTTTCTTCTTCCTTTCTCACTCCTACTTCAAGTAAGCACCCATTTCTCTTCTTTCTTCTTCTATTTCCATGAATGATTAACCCTAACCCTACATTCTTCCCCAACCTAGGTGGGTAGAGCCTAGATTTGGTGTTGGAGCTTGGATTGGGAGCTTGGAAGCTTGGTTTGGTGGATTTGGAGCATTTTGGAGATTTTGGCTTGAGATTCCAACTCCCAAGAGGTAAACCCTAAATTTCCCCTTGTAATTACTCTTTTATAGTGTAATTAATAGTTTAGAACCTTCCTAGACCCTTAGGCTATCCGTGGGAGGAAGTTGGAACTAGTTTGGTTGAGTTTAGAGACTTTAACACTAGGTTTTGTGTCAATTTCGGGTGAAATCCGAATTTGGTCCAATTTTGGGTGATGCCCTAGGTTAGACGGACTTAGGTAGACATTATCGGGTGTCTTGAGGGTGAGTGCGTATCTCCGTTCGGACACGGGAAGCCGTGTCACGGAGAAACAGGCGTTTCGGGCATTTTGGGGCTTTTCGTCGTCGCCGATTCTAAGTGCGTGCGTGTTTCTGCCACGGATCTAGAATCGATGAGGGAGTACTTTTTCTAGGATCTAGGTATCGTTTAGAGTGCGTGGGTAAATTTTGGGCCGATTCCGAGTTCGTTTGGTGTGCGTTTCAGGAGGTTTTCCGAACCGTGCACCGCGTGTTCGTCGAAATGACCGAACGGCCATTTCGACTTGATTTCCTTGTTTCGGGCTTGTGCGCCCGTTGGGTTAGTATCGGAGAGTGTGTGCTAGAGTTTTCGAGTTATATTTTATATATTTTAGGGTGTTGGTGAGTGTCGGGGTCGTTGGGCGTGAGTGGGGCGTGTTGTTGTGTGTTGTGGTTGAGTGGTGTTGTGTCTCTCTCTATATATTTATAAGTGTCTATATATATATATATTTATATATATATGTATGTGTGTTTATGTATATATATTTATATATATATGCGTGTATTTATATCTATGTGCTTGTGTATGTATATGCCTATGTGTATATATATATATATGTAGATGTGTAAGAGTGTGTGTGAGTGTGTTGATATGTATATATATATATATATATATATATATATATATATATATATATATATATATATATATATATATATATATATGTGTGTGTGTATGTGTTTATATATATATATATATATATATATATATATATATATATATATATATATATATATATATATATATATATATATATATATATATATATGATTATGAGTTTGTGTGTATATATGTATATATATATATATATTTATATATGTATGTATGAGTGTTTGTGTGTGTGGTTGTGTGTTTGTGAGAGTGTGTGTTAGTGTGTGTGTGAGTGTGAGTGTGAGTGTGTGAGGATATAGATATATAGATCTATATGTATAGATATATGAGTGTAGATATATGAGTGTATATATATATATATATATATATATATATATATATATATATATATATATGTATGTGCTTGTATGTGCGTGTGTATTTATATGTTAGAGTGTGTGTGTTAGAATATTTATATGTTAGATTGTATATATATATATATATATATATATATATATATATATATATATATATATGTATCTATGTGTGTGTCTGTGTGTGGGCGTGTCTGTGTGTGTGCGTGTGGCAGAGCAGCGCGTGCCGCAGCGAGTGCGCTGCTGTGCAGTGCGCACAGCAGCAGAACAGCAGGCAGCAGCGTCGCGATAGCAGTTCGCTCGAGCGGTGCAGCAGTTCGCTCGAGCGCTGCAGCAAAACAGCAGGCAGCAGCAGCCGCAGCGCCGCGACAGCAGTTCGCTCGAGCGTAGCAGCAGCTCGCTCGAGCGCAGCAGCAGCGCAGCAGAAAAGCAGTAGCAGCAGCAGTTTTAAGCTGCAGCAACAGCTAGCAGCGTATTGCATTAGCGTGTAGCGAGTGAGAGAGAGATATAGATATATGTTTATCTATATAGATAGTTAGAGAGATAGATAGATAGGTAGATTGAAAGATATATAGATACATAGTTAGATAGTAGAGGGATAGTTAGATAGATTATAGATAGATAAATAGAGGAATAGATAGAAAGTTAGATTGATAGATAGGTAGATATCTAGATAGTTATATAGATAGATAGATTAATAGGTAGATGGATAGATAGACGGATTGATAAATAGATTAGATAGATACATAGGTAAATAGATACCAAGATAGTTAGAGAGAAATAGATAGATACTATATAGCTATTAGATGGATAGGTAAATAGTTTGATAGATAGATAGGTAGATGGATAGATAGCTAGATGTTAGATAGATAGATAGGTACATAGATAAATAGATATTAGATACATAGATAGATGGATAAGATATAGATTGATAGATAGATAGGCATATAGCTAGATAGATAGTTTAGATATAACTAGATATAGATGTAAATATATACGTATAGGTAAGGTAAGGTAATATGTATATGTGTTTGTGGATATGTATATTTATATATATGTATGTAGATATATAGGTATATGTCTATATGTATTAGATATCTATATTTTAGCCTAGATTATAGCTAGATATATATGTTTATGCATAGTTAGTTAGCTAGAGGGGTAGTCGGGTTGAGTTTAGAGAGGTATCTCAATACATTGAGATAACCAAGGTATTGAGTTTCGAGCGGAGTATTTGAGCAATAGCCTAGGAATAATATTGGAGTGATTTTTATATGCTTATGTGTATATATTTACGCGTGCTAGCATAGGTTTTAGAGGGTATAGGCGGGATATATAGCGTAGGTTGAGGTATCGGATACCGAGGGTATCCCGGTATCTCAAAGAGGCGAGTTTGTGAGTTTTCTAGCTTAATGAGCTCGATTTGACCTAGAATTTCAGGAGCACCCTAGTTTGACCTAGACTTGACCGTAGTTGACTCGGTTGACCGCTAAAGTCAACTTTTGACCTAGTTTTGATCCAGAGTTGACTTTTTGGACATAGAGTTGACTTTTTGACCCAAATTTTACCGGTTTGACCCGTTTGACCTAGAAAGATCCTAGAAGCCTATATTTAATTATTTTATATCTGTTTAACTTATTAGAAATCCTGTTTAACCTTGTTTTTCGTAATAGGTCCTTGCGACACCGGTTCGGATTGCCAGTTGCTCAGGACGTCAGGCGAGTACATTCTCTGATAGTTTTTATTATCTGATGATTATTATGATTCAGCTTCTAGTATAGTATCATATGATTATTCTGGCACAACACGGGACACTGACTGGTATTTCTGGATTCATTTACTTGCGACACGTATATTTCATGTTTCTGGTCTCTATTCTGGAATCACTACTGGCATCACCTACAGGCATCACTACAGGCATTATTCATGTTCAGGCTGGACTTATCTTGATTTGCGTGTCGGGTCTTGGATTCACTTGTATTAGTCGGGGCGAGGAAATACTCGAGTAGACATGTAAATATTCCTATCTAGCATCATCAGGAATCACTCCCTCTGGTCTAATCTGGAATGATAGCAGCCGCGCACCCAGTGCGCGGTGAGCCGTACTTACCCCTAGCCGTTTACATGTCGAAACAAGTATTTCAAAGACACCGAGTTCATTCTTTATAGTCTGGACTCACTTGCATTCTTGTTGGTCTCACTTACATGTTTCTGGACTTGACTCACTACATATTTTTTATGCTGGACTCACTACACGTTCTTGTGCACGAAATTGATCTTAGCTTAGATTTCTTGTATCTTACAGTTATTACTATCTTGCTCTGATATCCATGCATCTTTACCTTTATGCACCAGTGATTTATATATATTTCTTGTTTCATACTTGCTTCATTCTTCTTGCTACTTGCTATAACTGTTTTATAGTTTTTATCATTTAAATGGAACTGCTGTTAGAGATGTACTTGCTCCAGTCCTGACTGGACATATTTTTCAGAGTATCCGGAGGAGTGGTGTCCGACGTTTTATGGACCTGAGCCTGTCGATGGTGCAGACAGGGACCCTCTAGTTTAGGAGTGATTTCCGGGTTGGTAGCCGGGATCACTGAGACCTTGTTGTTTTTATTAGCTTTAGCATCGGATTTGTCTCCGGTTTTGGATTGAGACCTTGTATTGTATATTATTTTGGATATTGTTGTATTATTATTTGATGTTGTGGTTGTTGTAGTAGTTGTTGGTTATACTTTATAGTTGTTAGACTTCTTTGTCATCTTATCGTGCTTAGATTCGTGATTGAGTATATTGTGGTTATCATTATGATATTTGCTCCTCCGTTTGGAGTTGAGATCTTGACAGGTTTATATATTGATTGTGTGGTTGCCCTCCTTTTGGAGAGGTCATAGCAGATTTTTTTGTGAGTTATCTAGATAGTTGACCTAGACAGCGTTCTACCGTCGATGCTGCGGCGTAGGCTGGACGTACCCACGACTCATGCCCGATTTTTCGGGTGCGGGTCGTGACACATTTTTGGTGGCGGTGGCATATCACATCAGCCCCATCGAGGACAGGACATGGGGAAGCAGCAAAACGGACCCAGAGGAGCATGCCAGAGAGGACAGCACACAGGGCCATATCTCTCCCTACTTGTCACCACTGCGGCAAGATAGGTCACATTGAGAGAGAATGCCGACGCAAGTTGGGACTCTGCCTAGCTTGCGGGTCCAACCAGCATCAGACCAGAGACTGCACCGAGCGCAGAGAGGGAGCGCCGAGATTAGCTTTGCCTGCACCACGACCAGCTTACCCAGCAGTAGGAGCACAGCAGGCAGGAGTTGGAGGCGTCAGGCCACCAGCCCCAGGAGGGAATCAGCAGAGACCACCCCTGGCACCACAGGCAGCTTTATTCCAGCAGGCTCAGCAGCAGCGAGGCCAAGCACAGGGGCGAGGACAGGCATTCACTTTAGCTGTTGAGGAGGAGGCTACAGCAGGCGAGGTCATCGCAGGTACTATTTTAGTAGCTTCATTACCAGCAATTGCAATTAGTGCGATGTCGTGGTGGTACAACAACTTAGTTGTACTGCTGCAAGCCTACTATAGGATCTAGGATCTAGGATGAGAGTGTACTCAATCATGACTAGGAACAATTCCAATCTAATAATTCTGAAATTATTTCTTTTAAAATATTACTGTCCTTCTTTGATGATATCGTATCTTGCGCCGTATTGACTTCTTTTGATCTGTGTTCAGGATGCCTCCGAAGACACGATCCCATCGTACCGTTCCAGTAGTCGTCACTGAGAGGTCTGCTACCTCTCGTCCAGCTCATATTCAGGCAGCTGCTACCGCTCCACTCACCACTCCTGCGGTTGAGGGAGCATCTGCTTCTCTCGGGGATCCTCCTTCACCTGTCGATCCGAGGACTACCCCAGTCGTTTCGGTGGTTCCTCCACCACTTCCTGCTCCAGTAGATGCCGTGCAGTTGTTTGCGTTCTTTAGGGAGATGATGGACGCGCAGCACCGTCAGGTGGATGTGATAAGGCTGGGCATTGAGAACGCCCACCGGGTGGCCATGACGGCAGTGGATAGGGTGGCATAGATTCAGCCACAGGCAGATCAGATTCAACACCCGAGGCCGGGCAGCATTATTGACTTCCAGAGGATGGGGCCCAAGGAGTTCCGTGGTACAGAAGGAATCCTGTACGCGGATGACTGGATAGAGCAAATCGAGGGGATCTTCAGACTGGCGCAGATTCCAGACAGTATGCAGATAGAGGCAGCGGGCAGTCAGATGTTCGACCTCGCTTTGACGTGGTATCGCACAGATACGAGGATCACGGCACCAGGGCTTACTTGGGAGGCTTTCAAGAGGCTTTTCAAGGAGAAGTTTTTTCCAGATATGGCGCTCAGTGCTTTGGAGAGCCAGTTTGAGGCACTTGTCCAAGGGAGCATGACGGTGGACGAGTACGCAGCGGATTTCTGCCGTCTGGGCAGATTTGTAGAGGGCTTGAGTGAGGCAGCCAAGGCGAGGAAGTTTCGCAAGGGCTTGGTTATGGCGGTCAAGTCTTTGACCAGGAGCGACCGCGAGGCGACTTTCGAGCAGATAGTAGGAGATGCTCAGAGAGCAGAGGATGACTTGGAGCTCAAGTCCAAGAGATGCAGGGATGATTCAGGCAGTGCGAGTGGCAGTGCGGGACCAGCTAAGCGTCCCTATGTGCAGAAGGCAGCGCAGCAGGGTCAGGATCAGAGGTTGCCCACTTGTGCCTACTGTAGGAAGGTAGGACACACTTGGGATGTTTGTAGGAGGAGGTTGAAGGTGTGTTTGTTTTGTGGATCCGCTTCTCACCAGATACGAGATTGCCCCACTGCACCTCCATTTGGTGGAGCACAGGATCAGAGAGTTGGAGCTAGGCCATCTGTGGCACAACATCATGCCCCACACCAGCAGAGGGATACACCCCAGCAGGGCAGGGCTTATGCGTTGACGGTCGAGGAGGCCGATGCTACGGGTGTCGGGTTAGCAGGTCTGTCTCTTTGTTCTTCTTCCTGTCCCTTTTCATTCCTTGTGGTGTGCTTCATTAGTACTAGTTAGATTTTCTTTGTGCTGTGGTAGATAGTGTAGTGACCCTGATTGAGATTGTGATAACACGACCAGTAGGACCATGATCTTGTATGTTGTTTAGGTAGAATTTCTTGACTGTGATTGTTGGGGGTTTGACCTAGAGAGAGTGTGATTGACTTTAAATTTTGAGAACAAAATTTTCTAAGGAGGATAGGCTTGTCACCACCCCATTTCCAGAGCCGGATATTTTTTTAATTTTAATTTGGGTTAATTGTGTATTATTTATATTTAATTGTATTTATAATTAATTAATGATTGTATTATATTTTTATTGATTGTTTTAGGGTTTTGGCTAGCCTAGACCCATGTCAGACCCTAGTGGACCCATGTTCGACCCAGCCCACACCCCTGTGAGACTTATTTTGGGTTTTAGAATATTTATTATATTTTTAGTGGATTAGTTGGAGAGATTTGGAGCTAGTTTGAGTGCTTTTGGAACCCGGAACCCAAAACCGAGTTATGGGAGGGCATTTTGGACATTTGCCAACTTGTGGAACCCTTTATTAGGTGTGTGGCCCCTATTCCTAGCCCCTACCCGTGCATTTCCAGCAGCCCCACCCGTGGAACTAGCAGCCCTAAGCCCCCCACTTCTTCTTCTTCACTTCTTCTTCTTCTCCACTCATTTTTCTTCTTCCTTTCTCCCTCCTACTTCAAGTAAGCACCCATTTCTCTTCTTTCTTCTTCTATTCTCCATGAATGATTAACCCTAACCCTACATTCTTCCCCAACCTAGGTGGGTAGAGCCTAGATTTGGTGTTGGAGCTTGGATTGGGAGCTTGGAAGCTTGGTTTGGTGGATTTGGAGCATTTTGGAGATTTTGGCTTGGGATTCCAACTTCCAAGAGGTAAACCCTAAATTTCCCCTTGTAATTACTCTTTTATAGTGTAATTAATAGTTTAGAACCTTTCTAGACCCTTAGGCTACCCGTGGGAGAAAGTTGGAACTAGTTTGGTTGAATTTAGAGACTTTAACACTAGGTTTTGTGTCAATTTCGGGTGGAATTCGAATTTGGCCCAATTTTGGGTGATGCCCTAGATTAGACGGACTTAGGTAGACGTTATCGGGTGTCTTGAGGGTGAGTACGTGTCTCCGTTCGGACACGGGAAGCCGTGTCGCGGAGAAACGGGCGTTTCAGGCATTTTTGGGGCTTTTCGTCGTCGCCGATTCTAAGTGCGTACGTGTTTTCGCCACGGACCTAGAATCGACGCGGGAGCACTTTTTGTAGGATCTAGGCATCGTTTAAAGCGTGTGGATAAATTTTGGGCCGATTCCGAGTTCGTTTGGTGTGCGTTTCAGGAGGTTTTCCGAACCGCGCACCGCGTGTTCGTCGAAATGACCGAACGGCCATTTCGACTTGGTTTCCTTGTTTCGGGCTTGTGCGTGCATTGGGTTAGTATCGGGGAGTGTGTGCTAGAGTTTTCGAGTTATATTTTATATATTTTAGGGTGTTGGTGAGTGTCGGGGTCGTTGGGCGTGAGTGGGGCGTGTTGTTATGTGTTGTGGTTGAGTGGTGTTGTGTCTCTCTCTATATATTTATAAGTGTATATATATATTTATATATATATGTATGTGTGTTTATGTATATATATTTATATATATATATGCGTGTATTTATATCTATGCGCTTGTGTATGTATATGCCTATGTGTATATATATATATATGTAGATGTGTAAGAGTGTGTGTGAGTGTGTTGATATATATATATATATATATATATATATATATATATATATATATATATATATGTGTGTGTGTGTGTGTGTGTGTGTGTGTGTGTGTGTGTATGTGTTTATAGATATATATATATATATATATATATATATATATATATATAATTATGAGTTTGTGTGTATATATGTATATATATATATTTATATATGTATGTATGAGTGTTTGTGTGTGCGGTTGTGTGTTTGTGAGAGTGTGTGTGTTAGAATATTTATATGTTAGATTGTATATATATATATATGTGTGTGTATGATTGTATATATATATATATATATATATATATATATATATATGTATCTATGTGTGTGTCTGTGTGTGGGCGTGTCTGTGTGTGTGCGTGTGGCAGAGCAGCGCGTGCCGCAGCGAGTGCGCTGCTGTGCAGTGCGCACAGCAGCAGAACAGCAGGCAGCAGCACCGCGGCAGCAGTTCGCTCGAGCGGTGCAGCAGTTCGCTCGAGCGCTGCAGCAAAACAGCAGGCAGCAGCAGCCGCAGCGCCGCGACAGCAGTTCGCTCGAGCGTAGCAGCAGCTCGCTCGAGCGCAGCAGCAGCGCAGCAGAAAAGCAGTAGCAGCAGCAGTTTTAAGCTGCAGCAACAGCTAGCAGCGTATTGCATTGGCGTGTAGCGAGTGAGAGAGAGATATAGATATATGTTTATCTATATAGATAGTTAGAGAGATAGATAGATAGGTAGATTGAAAGATATATAGATACATAGTTAGATAGTAGAGGGATAGTTAGATAGATTATAGATAGATAAATAGAGGAATAGATAGAAAGTTAGATTGATAGATAGGTAGATATCTAGATAGTTATATAGATAGATAGATTAATAGGTAGATGGATAGATAGACGGATTGATAAATAGATTAGATAGATACATAGGTAAATAGATACCAAGATAGTTAGAGAGAAATAGATAGATATTATATAGCTATTAGATGGATAGGTAAATAGTTTGATAGATAGATAGGTAGATGGATAGATAGCTAGATGTTAGATAGATAGATAGGTACATAGATAAATAGATATTAGATACATAGATAGATGGATAAGATATAGATCGATAGATAGATAGGCATATAGCTAGATAGATAGTTTAGATATAACTAGATATAGATGTAAATATATACGTATAGGTAAGGTAAGTTAATATGTATATGTGTTTGTGGATATGTATATTTATATATATGTATGTAGATATATAGGTATATGCCTATATGTATTAGATATCTATATTTTAGCCTAGATTATAGCTAGATATATATGTTTATGCATAGTTAGTTAGCTAGAGGGGTAGTCGGGTTGAGTTTAGAGAGGTATCTCAATACCTTGAGATAACCAAGGTATTGAGTTTCGAGCGGGGTATTTGAGCAATAGCCTAGGAATAGTATTGGAGTGATTTTTATATGCTTATGTGTATATATTTACGCGTGCTAGCATAGGTTTTAGAGGGTATAGGCTGGGTATATAGCGTAGGTTGAGGTATCGGATACCGAGGGTATCCCGGTATCTCAAGGAGGCGAGTTTGTGAGTTTTCTAGCTTAATGAGCTCGGTTTGACCTAGAATTTTAGGAGCACCCTAGTTTGACCTAGACTTGACCGTAGTTGACTCAGTTGACCGCTAAAGTCAACTTTTGACCTAGTTTTGACCCAGACTTGACTTTTTGGACCTAGAGTTGACTTTTTGATCCAGATTTTACCGGTTTGACCCGTTTGACCTAGAACGACCCTAGAAGCCATTTTTAATTATTTTATATCTGTTTAACTTATTAGAAACCCTGTTTAACCTTGCTTTTCGCAATAGGTCCTTGCGACACCGGTTCGGATCGTCAGTTGCTCAGAACGTCAGGCGAGTACATTCTCTGATAGTTTTCATTATCTGATGATTATTATGATTCAGCTTCTAATATAGTATCATATGATTATTCTGGCACAACACGGGACACTGACTGGTATTTCTAGATTCATTTACTTGCGACACGTATATTTTATGTTTCTGGCCTCTATTCTGGAATCACTACTGGCATCACCTACAGGCATCATTCATGTTCAGGCTGGACTCATCTTAATTTGTGTGTCGGGTCTTAGATTCACTTGTATTAGTCGGGGCGGGGAAATACTCGAGTAGACATGTAAACATTCCTATCTGGCATCATCAGGAATCACTCTCTCTAGTCTAATCTGGAATGATAGCAGCCGCGCACCCAGTGCGCGGTGAGCCGTACTTACCCCTAGCCGTTTACATGTCGAAACAAGTATTTCAAAGACACCGAGTTCATTCTTTATAGTCTGGACTCACTTGCATTCTTGTTGGTCTCACTTACATGTTTCTGGACTTGACTCACTACATATTTTTCATGCTGGACTCACTACACGTTCTTGTGCACGGACTTGATCTTAGCTTAGATTTCCTGTATCTTGCAGTTATTACTATCTTGCTCTGATATCCATGCATCTTTACCTTTATGCACCAGTGATTTATATATATTTCTTGTTTCATACTTGCTTCATTCTTCTTGCTACTTGCTATAACTGTTTTATAGTTTTTATCATTTAAATGGAACTGCTGTTAGAGATGTACTTGCTCCAGTCCTGACTGGACATATTTTTCAGAGTATCCGGAGGAGTGGTATCCGACGTTTTATGGACCTGAGCCTGTCGATGGTGTAGACAGGGACCCTCTAGTTTAGGAGTGATTTCCGGGTTGGTAGTCGGGATTACTGAGACATTGTTGTTGTTTTTATTAGCTTTAGCACCGGATTTGTCTCCGGTTTTGGATTGAGACCTTGTATTGTATATTATTTTGGATATTGTTGTATTATTATTTGATGTTGTGGTTGTTGTAGTAGTTGTTGGTTATACTTTATAGTTGTTAGATTTCTTTGTCATCTTATCGTGCTTAGATTCGTGATTGAGTATATTGTGGTTATCATTATGATATTTGCTCCTCCGTTTGGAGTTGAGATCTTGACAGGTTTATATATTGATTGCGTGGTTGCCCTCCTTTTGGAGAGGTCATAGCAGATTTTTTTGTGAGTTATCTAGATAGTTGACCTAGACAGCGTTCTACCGCCGATGCTGCGGCGTAGGCTGGACGTACCCACGACTCATGCCCGATTTTCCGGGTGTGGGTTGTCACGCCCCAGTCCCAAAATACCGTGGGACCAGATACGTGGCAATGGCCAGCAGTACGCACCGATGGACCAACCCAATATAATGGATCCATCAGGGCATACTTAAGCTGTAAAACAAGTCTACGACAAT
This sequence comes from Iris macrosiphon, assembly GCA_036927795.1. Classification (NCBI taxonomy): domain Eukaryota; kingdom Viridiplantae; phylum Streptophyta; class Magnoliopsida; order Asparagales; family Iridaceae; genus Iris; species Iris macrosiphon. Next base: position 177,506,279 of record JAYESA010000013.1, on the reverse strand, counting down.
CATGGCACAACTAATCTCATCCACACAAGATATAAAATATGATCCACAGGATAAATAAGGAATGTAAATCATCAGCAAGTCTCACAAAGTACTTCGGGGAATAACCCGATAAATGTCTAGTACAATGGTTCAACAGACCAGGATATAAAAGACTGAAATAAATAATAAAAGCTGAGCATGAACATGGATGCTCAAGAGAAGTCTTCAGCTAACACCTCGCCCTCAGATGGCGGTACAGCTCCTGGATCGGCTCCTCCTGCTGCGGTCCCGTAAACCTCGGGGTAAACCTGGTCTGCAAAATCTGGGGACAAAATCCATATCCAGGTCCTCATGGGACATAGCAAGGTACAAGAAAGCTCATGCCAAAATAAATACAGTGCAGCAAATAAAGAAATAAGCAGGATAAGTATGTAAACATCTGTATAAATGCAAGAGAGAATATCAATAGTACTCAGGTTGAACAACTACAAGCTCTGTGTAGGGGAGCCGGTAGCAGTGGTGTCGAGAGGTGGTCTAGCTCAGCGGGAGACTGAGTAGCCAGCATAACATAATCAACCTGTAGCCTGTGGGTCTCTCCAGCAATAGATGGAACAATAAGGGAATACTAAAATAACCAGCTAAGTGATATGCAAGATGAGAGCAGCACTAGATCTCAGGCTGAAGCATACTACAAGCTCTGTATAGGGGAGCCGGTAGTAGCAGTAGTAATGAGTAATGGGCCAAGCTCGGCTATAGAGTCTTGTGCCTCACAATAATAGGGGTGTATATATATGATCAGCCTGTAGTCTGTGTGTCTCTCCCCACCCAATGTAACCACATAAATCATGAACATAACGTCTCACGTCCATGTCAGCGGGGTCATAACTAATGCACCAGTCATAATGTATCTAGAATATAGTATCTCTATAAGTCCTGAATCCTATACAGGATCACCACGAATATCTCGGGAAGATCCTGTCTCATGATCAGTGTCCAGTGTCCTGGGTCAAAGTGTACTTGGTAAGACAAGTACGAGATGATAAAGTGTCACGTATGTCCATCTCTAGATGACAATACCCAACACCGCGTACGATGTTGGCACCCGACTGATAATCGGACGCTAAGTATGTCAAACGGTCCTAGGTTAAGCATGCACAGTAATATAATGAGATAAGAAAATAGGTATCAATACTGCAGAGTTGGCAAGGTACACTTGCCTGATGTTTGAATATCAACTGTCGTCCTGGTATCGGTGGATCCGGTAGGTACTACTCCGAAAGCTGTAATAAATATCACCAACAGTCTCAGAAGGTATCAAACTGCTAGGAACGCCTGTCCTTACGTCCAATTTGGACACAGGAGCAAAAAGGTTATTTCCGGGCCAAAGAGGGTTCCACGTGTGGCCCACTTTGCACCGAAAAGCGTGCCGAGGGTAACAGTCTCTAAATGGGACAAACTATGGGTCAAATAATTCTAAATGTCAATACGATCCCAACGGTATGTCCAAATTTGGATTCCGATGAGCCGAACATAATTTGGTCCAAAAAGTCAACTGTGGGGCCCGCCAATTGGCGATCTGGTCAACCGTCTCAGAAATGCGTGAAAATTGGGTCACAGGACCAGCGTATTACCACGAGTCCAGTGGCGTAAGTTTCGTCGCAATCTGACAAGCGTGCAAAAAAAGGCGCGAGTTCCACAAAAATGGCGATACGGAATGTGTTCGCGGATACGGCCTGATTCCGGCGCGCACACGCGTCCAAATCAGTCCCCACGAAGTTTCACGTGTCCGATTATGCTGCGTGCACCATTTGGTACACTTGGCACACGGTGGGGCGGTCCCGTTTGGCGGGGCGCGCTCCGATCTCCAACTTTTAGAAAACCGGAAAAAGTGGGTGCGCGCAGTTTTGTAACGAATACAATTTTGTCCACAGCAACTAATAGCACAAAGTTATTATACAGAAAATAAACTAGGTCATGTAATCTACAGGTATCAAAAAGAATCACCGAATTCGGATCTCTGTGGTGGGAGATACGAACTCGGCAATATGGGTGGTCATTCTGGAATTCTGCGATTGCAGAATTCTGTCTGCTCGCGCTGACTTGGGCGCTGTTTTTCACCTAGGGGCACACGTTATCTGAGGTTGACTATAAAACAAGTATTAGAGAGGGTTGAGGGAAGATCATACCTATGAAAACGGAATAGCGTTTGGTCGAGCGAGTCAACGGGAAATCACGTCGGAGCGAAGGTGCTTCGAGTGGGAACTGCAGTCCGCGATGTCGGTGTCGACGGGATGGTTGGATGGCTTGGGGAGGCTTCTCTGGCTGCGGTGATGGCTCTAGATGGGAAGGGGAAGTCTGGAGTTTTAGGTTAGGGTTTTGGAGAGCTATTATACATATATATATATATATTATATCTAAGTAATATAGGATGAGAGAGGAAGGATTGGAGGCGGGTGAAGTAAAGGGTCGCGGGTTGTATGGGCGGTCCCTAAGTTGCTGAAGAGTCATTGGGCGGGCTCCACGGATGCTAACGTGAAGGGCTTCTCAGCATCTTGCTGAGAAGTCAGCAAGTTTCTATTGGAATCATTACTATATTATATTACTATTAGTATATTACTAAGTTATTATTATTATTCTATTAACTTTTCTTTTCCTTTCCTTTCTTTCTTTAATTAAACTATATATACATATATATTTGTATATATATATATATATATATATATATATATATATATATACTCATAAGAAAATTTATAGGATACGGTATTGCACATCGTTAGGCTAGCAACTGCTCAAGGGGTCTCCTACATGGAATAAATTTCAAAAAATTCCTGATGGTCCCAAAAGTCATCTAAGTGCCCGAACACCTAACATAAAAATTATAAAAAATCTATTTCTCCTATTTGGACCTAATTACTATAATTTAATTAATAATTAATAAATAAAGGGTATATACGATTTTCTAGGAAGGGGGTTTTACATTCTACCCAACTTGAAAAATTTCGTCCTCGAATTTAAAATTAAGCCACGATAGAATGCAAGGATGGTATAAGATATAAATTAACAATGTAAATTCATACCTTGGTCTGCGAATAGGTTCGAAAAACGCTTGCGCATGTCGTCCTCGCGCTCCCAAGTTGATTCTTCTGGCGCGCCATGCCTCCATGCTACGCGAACCAAGGGAATAGACTGGTTCCTCAATACCTTCTCTCGACGATCAAGGATTCCCACGGGTTGCTCTTGGTATGACAAGCTCGGCCCAATGGTGATCTCTGAATGGTCGAGGACATGACTGCTGTCTGCCATATATCGCCTGAGCTGCGACACATGGAATACGTCATGTACTCCCTCCAGTGAAGGTGGTAGCGCAAGTCGATATGCCACCTCTCCAACTCTCTCGAGCATGTCAAATGGTCCGATATACCTTGGAATCAACTTGCCGCGCCCTCCGAATCGGATGGTGCCTCTGGTCGGTGATATCCTCAAGAAGACGTGATCGCCCTCTTTGAACTCCAAGGGTCGACGATGAAGGTCTGCCCACTGCTTCTGCCTGTCTTGCGCTGCTCGCAAGTGTCCCTGAATCTTCTTGACTGTCTCTACGGTGTTGACCACCAACTCGGGTCCCAGAATCTGACGTTCTCCCACGTCACTCCAACACACAGGAGACCTACACTTTCTCCCATACAATGCTTCAAACGGAGCCATCTGAATACTCGCTTGATAGCTATTGTTGTAAGAAAACTCTACAAGATGTAGGTGATCCTCCCATGATCCTCCAAAGTCTAACATGCAAGCCCTCAACATGTCCTCCAAGGTCTGAATAGTACGCTCCGACTGACCATCTGTCTGCGGGTGGTAAGATGTACTGAACTTCAGACGAGTACCAAGACTCTCTTGCATGCTCCTCCAAAAGTGCGATGTGAAGCACGAATCTCTGTCCGATACAATACTGACTGGTATGCCGTGCAATCTCACGATCTGCCTCATATATAAATCAGCTAAAGCTTCTGTAGACTGACCCACTCTAAAAGGTATAAAATGGGCTGACTTGGTGAGTCGGTCCACTATCACCCACACTGCATCTCTCCCACTTGGACTCTTGGGAAAACCCGTGACGAAGTCCATAGTGATGTGCTCCCACTTCCACTCTGGAATCGAAAGTGGTTGCAATAATCCTGCTGTCCTCTGGTGCTCCGCCTTCACTTGTTGACATACCAGACATTTAGCTACAAAGCGAGCTATCTCTCTCTTCATTCCATGCCACCAGTAATACTGTCTCAAGTCCCGATACATCTTGGTTCCTCCTGGGTGAACAGAGTACATAGAGCTATGTGCTTCGGTCATTAACTCATGTCTCAATTCTCCATTTGGAACACACAAGCGGTTTCCAAACCTCAATGTCCCGTCTTCGTGGATGCGAAGTCCTGTCTGCATGTCGACTTCTGTCCTTTCTTTGAGTCTTCGGAATCTAGCATCGGTGGGCAATGCCTCTTTAATCTTCTCTACGAGTGATGACTGAATCTCAAGATTAGCCATCAATCCAGTCTGTCCCGGTAAGACGACCTCTATCTGTAGCTCCTATAAATCTCTCAATAACTCGGGCTGCATCGTCAAGAAATAAGCCGTAGGCTTCCTGCTGAGTGCGTCTGCAACAACATTCGCCTTTCCCGGATGATACTGCAGATCGACGTCAAAATCTACCATCAATTCCAGCCAGCGCCTCTGCCTCATGTTAAGTTCCTTCTGAGTATACACATACTTTAGACTTTTGTGATCTGTAAAGATTTCTACCCTCTCTCCATAAAGATAGTGCCTCCATATCTTTAATGCAAATATAACTGCTGCTAGCTCCAGATCATGTGTTGGGTAGTTCTTCTCGTGGACCTTCAACTGTCTTGACGCATAAGCAATGACTTTGCCATGTTGCATCAAAACACATCCTAGTCAACTGCCTGATGCATCACTGTAAACAACAAAACCTCCTGACCCTGAAGGAAGAGTCAAGACAGGTGTTGTTGTTAATCTTCTTTTCAGTTCTTCAAAAGCCTTCTGGCAGTCTTCTGTCCATATAAACTCCTGGTCCTTCCGTGTCAGCTTTGTCATCGGTTCTGCAATCCTCGAGAAATTTTCTACAAACCTTCGGTAATATCCCGCAAGTCCGAGAAAACTTCTCACCTCTGCGACTGATGTGGGTGTAGGCCAAGTCTCTATTGCCGTAACTTTCTCAGGATCTACTGAAAGTCCTTCTCCTGATATGATGTGTCCCAAGAAAGGCACTTTGTCCATACAGAACTCACACTTACTAAGTTTAGCATATAACTTTTCCTGCCTTAAGGTCTCCAGCACGATTCTGAGATGCTCCTCGTGCTCTTCAGGGCTCTTGGAATATATGAGAATGTCATCTATGAATACCACCACAAATTTATCCAAGAACTGATGAAAGACTCTGTTCATTAAGCTCATAAACACTGCTGGTGCGTTGGTTAAACCAAACGGCATCACCAAGAACTCATAATGCCCATACTTCGTCCTGAAAGCTGTCTTCGGGATGTCTTCCTTCCTTACTTTGATCTGATGATAGCCGGATCGAAGGTCAATCTTCGAGAATACCCTTGCGCCACTCAATTGATCAAATATGTCATCAATGCGTGGTAGGGGATATCTGTTCTTGATGGTTACAGCATTTAGTGCCCTGTAATCAATGCATAACCGTACTGTTCCATCCTTCTTTGGCACAAATAATATGGGTGCTCCCCAAGGTGAAACACTGGGCCGAATGAAACCCTTCTCCAAAAGATCATCAACCTGTGCTTTCAACTCCACTAACTCCTTGGGTGCTAGCCGATAAACTGATGAAGTGTTTGGCTCTGCTCCTGGAGTTAAGTCTATTGTGAATTCTATTTCCCGATCAGGCGGTAAACCTGGAAGATCATCGGGAAATACATCCATAAATTCTGATATGACTCTTGGGTAACCTGTCTCCCCTTCTACAGATAGTACCCTAAGAGTAGGCTGAGCTCCTTGCTCTACTGCTCCTCGGAGAAACTCAAATTCTGGATGTCCAGACGGTCTAAATATAACCCGCCCAAGTCGGCAATCAAGAGTCGCATGGTACTGACTTAACCAGTCCATACCAAGTACGACATCATAATCCGGCATAGAAAATATCAGGAACTGCGCTCGCATTTCTCGGCCACAAACGACTACAGAACATGATCTACAGACGTCACTAACCGGAATAATTCCACCTCCCGTAAGAATCCTCTTCATCTTCGGAAGGGGTGCGGTAGCTATTCTATGGGTGGCTACAAAGCTAGCTGCTATAAATGAATGCGATGCTCCAGAATCAAATAATGCAATTGCTGGTAATGAAGCTACTAAAATAGTACCTGCGATGACCTCGCCTGCTGTAGCCTCCTCCTCAACAGCTAAAGTGAATGCCTGTCCTCGCCCCTGTGCTTGGCCTCGCTGCTGCTGAGCCTGCTGGAATAAAGCTGCCTGTGGTGCCAGGGGTGGTCTCTGCTGATTCCCTCCTGGGGCTGGTGGCCTGACGCCTCCAACTCCTGCCTGCTGTGCTCCTACTGCTGGGTAAGCTGGTCGTGGTGCAGGCAAAGCTAATCTCGGCGCTCCCTCTCTGCGCTCGGTGCAGTCTCTGGTCTGATGCTGGTTGGACCCGCAAGCTAGGCAGAGTCCCAACTTGCGTCGGCATTCTCTCTCAATGTGACCTATCTTGCCGCAGTGGTGACAAGTAGGGAGAGATATGGCCCTGTGTGCTGTCCTCTCTGGCATGCTCCTCTGGGTCCGTTTTGCTGCTTCCCCATGTCCTGTCCTCGATGGGGCTGATGTGATATGCCTCTTCAGGGTCGACTCCCTTCTGATGACGCGCTCCATACATCGGGCTGCTGCGAGAACGTCGGTATAAGATGTAGGTGCGACTGAGCCAATCAATCTCTGAAGCTCGAACTTCAGTCCATCAAAGAACTTCTCAGCTTTTTCTTCCTCCGTCGAAATCAATGTCGGGGCAAAGCGACTGAGGCGTATGAACTCCGCGTTGTATTCCTCCACTGTCATGCTGCCTTGGATAAGGCGGTGGAACTTGTCTCTGAGCTCTGATCGTGCAACTGCCGGAATGTACATTTCTTTGAAGAGTCTGGAGAACTCTTCCCAGGTGACTCGGTCCTGCCCGAGCCTCATCTCCTCTGCTAACCACCAGTGATGTGCATTCTCCGTTAACTGCATTCTGACTGCAGTCATCCACTTCTCTCTCGAAAGTTCTGCGGCTTCCAACTGATGCTGAATGTTTGTGAGCCATTCATGAACTTCTGTTGGTCCCTCTTTACCAGAAAAGGTACGAGGCTTGAGCTGACGGAAGTCGGTGATAGATCCCGTCGCCGATCGCCTCGCTGGTGGATTTGCCTGCTCCAATGCGGATACCAGGCTGGTTCTCAGATTCTCGGCCTCCTGACGTTGTGCTTCTTGCTGAATCTGTTGCTGTGCTTGCATCATAGCATACATCATCTGGAACATCTGTTGCCCGTCCATGGCTTGTCCTGGCGGGAAAGCTGGCATCTGGGGAGTGAACTGTGGTGGAGGTGGGATGTCATCTCTCCGGAACCTTGGATTAGGCTGACCGGTTTGATCGCTCTGCGATGCTTGTCCTCCACTTCCAGGAGTCACTCCATCTCCATAAGTAACCACAGCGTCGCGTGGTGTATCCAAAGGGATATCATCTCTGTTCCCGGAATCCATTGCTCTGCAATAAAAAGATAAACTATGAGAACGCTCAGAGGAATCAATACAGGATGCAGTTCAAGTAACAAATTTTGAGTTCGATATAGAGTTCAACAAATGGTTAAATGATGGATGAGATCCTATAGTTTATACTATCCTTAGGGCAGGCTGGTCCGGTCTCTAAGTTGAAACCGAACAATTTAGTCATAGACCTGCATGGGCCACCACAAAAACCATGTCACGCCCCAGTCCCAAAATACCGTGGGACCAGATACGTGGCAATGGCCAGCAGTACGCACCGATGGACCAACCCAATATAATGGATCCATCAGGGCATACTTAAGCTGTAAAACAAGTCTACGACAATCATGGCACAACTAATCTCATCCACACAAGATATAAAATATGATCCACAGGATAAATAAGGAATGTAAATCATCAGCAAGTCTCACAAAGTACTTCGGGGAATAACCCGATAAATGTCTAGTACAATGGTTCAACAGACCAGGATATAAAAGACTGAAATAAATAATAAAAGCTGAGCATGAACATGGATGCTCAAGAGAAGTCTTCAGCTAACACCTCGCCCTCAGATGGCGGTACAGCTCCTGGATCGGCTCCTCCTGCTGCGGTCCCGTAAACCTCGGGGTAAACCTGGTCTGCAAAATCTGGGGACAAAATCCATATCCAGGTCCTCATGGGACATAGCAAGGTACAAGAAAGCTCATGCCAAAATAAATACAGTACAGCAAATAAAGAAATAAGCAGGATAAGTATGTAAACATCTGTATAAATGCAAGAGAGAATATCAATAGTACTCAGGTTGAACAACTACAAGCTCTGTGTAGGGGAGCCGGTAGCAGTGGTGTCGAGAGGTGGTCTAGCTCAGCGGGAGACTGAGTAGCCAGCATAACATAATCAACCTGTAGCCTGTGGGTCTCTCCAGCAATAGATGGAACAATAAGGGAATACTAAAATAACCAGCTAAGTGATATGCAAGATGAGAGCAGCACTAGATCTCAGGCTGAAGCATACTACAAGCTCTGTGTAGGGGAGCCGGTAGTAGCAGTAGTAATGAGTAATGGGCCAAGCTCGGCTATAGAGTCTTGTGCCTCACAATAATAGGGGTGTATATATATGATCAGCCTGTAGTCTGTGTGTCTCTCTCCACCCAATGTAACCACACAAATCATGAACATAACGTCTCACGTCCATGTCAGCGGGGTCATAACTAATGCACCAGTCATAATGTATCTAGAATATAGTATCTCTATAAGTCCTGAATCCTATACAGGATCACCACGAATATCTCGGGAAGATCCTGTCTTATGATCAGTGTCCAGTGTCCTGGGTCAAAGTGTACTTGGTAAGACAAGTACGAGATGATAAAGTGTCACGTATGTCCATCTCTAGATGACAATACCCAACACCGCGTACGATGTTGGCACCCGACTGATAATCGGACGCTAAGTATGTCAAACGGTCCTAGGTTAAGCATGCACAGTAATATAATGAGATAAGAAAATAGGTATCAATACTGCAGAGTTGGCAAGGTACACTTGCCTGATGTTTGAATATCAACTGTCGTCCTGGTATCGGTGGATCCGGTAGGTACTACTCCGAAAGCTGTAATAAATATCACCAACAGTCTTAGAAGGTATCAAACTGCTAGGAACGCCTGTCCTTACGTCCAATTTGGACACAGGGGCAAAAAGGTCATTTCCGGGCCAAAGAGGGTTCCACGTGTGGCCCACTTTGCACCGAAAAGCGTGCCAAGGGTAACAGTCTCTAAATGGGACAAACTATGGATCAAACAATTCTAAATGTCAATACGATCCCAACGGTATGTCCAAATTTGGATTCCGATGAGCCGAACATAATTTGGTCCAAAAAGTCAACTGTAGGGCCCGCCAATTGACGATCTGGTCAACCATCTCAGAAATGCGTCAAAATTGGGTCACAGGACCAGCGTGTTACCACGAGTCCAGTGGCGCAAGTTTCGTCGCAATCTGACAAGCGTGCACAAAAACGCGCGAGTTTCACAAAAGTGGCGATACGGAATGTGTTTGCGGATACGGCCTGATTCCGGCGCGCACACGCGTCCAAATCAGTCCCTACGAAGTTTCACGTGTCCGATTATGCTGCATGCACCATTCGGTACACTTGGCACACGGCGGGGCGGTCCCGTTTGGCGGGGCGCGCTCCGATCTCCAACTTTTAGAAAACCGAAAAAGTGGGTGCGTGCAGTTTTGTAACGAATACAATTTTGTCCACAGCAACTAATAGCACAAAGTTATTATACAGAAAATAAACTAGGTCATGTAATCTAAAGGTATCAAAAAGAATCACCGAATTCGGATCTCTGTGGTGGGAGATACGAACTCGGCAATATGGGTGGTCATTCTGGAATTCTGCGATTGCAGAATTCTGTCTGCTCGCGCTGACTTGGTCGCTGTTTTTCACCTAGGGGCACACGTTATCTGAGGTTGACTATAAAACAAGTATTGGAGAGGGTTGAGGGAAGATCATACCTATGAAAACGGAATAGCGTTTGGTCGAGCGAGTCAACGAAAAATCATGCCGGAGCGAAGGTGCTTCGAGTGGGAACTGCAGTCCGCGATGTCGGTGTCGACGGGATGGTTGGATGGCTTGGGGAGGCTTCTCTGGCTGCGGTGATGGCTCTAGATGGGAAGGGAAAGTCTGGAGTTTTAGGTTAGGGTTTTGGAGAGCTATTATACATATATATATATATATATTATATCTAAGTAATATAGGATGAGAGAGGAAGGATTGGAGGCGGGTGAAGTAAAGGGTCGCGGGTTGTATGGGCGGTCCCTAAGTTGCTGAAGAGTCATTGGGCGGGCTCCACGGATGCTAACGTGAAGGGCTTCTCAGCATCTTGCTGAGAAGTCAGCAAGTTTCTATTGGAATCATTACTATATTATATTACTATTAGTATATTACTAAGTTATTATTATTATTCTATTAACTTTTCTTTTCCTTTCCTTTCTTTCTTTAATTAAACTATATATACATATATATTTGTATATATATATATATATATATATATATATATACTCATAAGAAAATTTATAGGATATGGTATTGCACATCGTTAGGCTAGCAACTGCTCAAGGGGTCTCCTACATGGAATAAATTTCGAAAAATTCCTGATGGTCCCACAAGTCATCTAAGTGCCCGAACACCTTACATAAAAATTATAAAAAATCTATTTCTCCTATTTGGACCTAATTACTACAATTTAATTAATAATTAATAAATAAAGGGTATATACGATTTTCTAGGAAGGGGGTTTTACATGGGTCGTGACAACGGCCGCTTCTGGCTGGACCCTATCCTTGTGTCGCACTCCATGGATCTTGTTGTAGTAAGAAAATCCTCGTCTAAGGTAGTTGCAGCGGGGCTGATTAACTTCCGTAACTCTGAGCTGAATCTATCGATGAACTTCTCCGCTTGGATCTGCTGAGCTTCTTCCTGAACCTTCTGATGGGCTTGCATCATCGCGTAGAACATTCGAAACATTCGTTGTTCGTCCATAGCCTGCCCTTGTGGAACGGTAGGCATCGGTGGAGTAAACTGCGTCGATGGTGGAACGTCATCTTCCTGGATCCTCGAGGTATGCTGACTTATTGGACTACGTTGTTGTGATGATTGACCTGCACCAACTGGTGTCACTTCATCTTCATGGGTAACCACAACACCTTGTTGTGTTCCTGGATGAGTCTCTTCACCGACTTGGGGATTCATTTCTCTGCAACCAAAATAAACTATAAGGGCGCTCATGAATCAAGGCAGGATACGAGTCAAGAAATTTATTTGAATTTGATATAGATATCAAGAACGTTTCAAGCAAGTGGATGAGATCCTAAAACTTATCCTATTCCTATTGCAGTCTTGCTCGGTCCCTAAGTTGAAATCGAACAATTTAGTCGTTGACCTGCATGGGCCACCACAAAAACTATGTCACGCCCCAGTCCCAAAATACCGAGGGACCGGACGCGTGGCAATGGCCAGCAGCACACATCGATGGACAAACCCAATTTAATGGATCCATCGGGGCATACTTAAGCTGTAATACAACAATAAATAGGTCAAATGATACAAGTCACAGTCTACACTAATCTCATCCAAAACAGATAATCATAGATCAAATGCCAGAATAAATACAAAGGAAATAACAAACAATCTCAATAAAAGTGTTCCGAGAACAATCCGAGAATAAGTCTGATACAGCAATACAATAGACTGAAAATAAAGGAACTGGAAATAGAAATAACTGAGTATCACCAGACAATACTCCGGAGAAGTCCTCTGGCACGATCTCGTCCTCGGGTGTCGGTACAGCTCCTGTATCAGCTCCTGCTAATGCTCCTGTACTGTATAACTCTGGGTGGATCTCCTCTGCTAATCCTGGGGACATAATCCGGATCCAGGTCCTCAGGGGATATAGCAAGGTACAAGAAAGCTCATGCCAAAATAAATGCAGTGCAGCAAATAATAAAATAAATAGGGTAAGTATGTAATCATCTGTGTGAAATGCAAGAGAGAACATCAATAGTACTCAGGTTGAAACAACTACAAGCTCTATGTAGGGGAGCCGGTAGCAGTGGTATCATGAGATGGTCTAGCTCAGCGGGAGACTGAGTAGCCGACATAATATAGTCAACCTGTAGCCTGCGGGTCTCTCCAGCAATAGATGGAACAATAAGGGCGTACTAAATAACCAGCTAAGTGATATGCAAGATGAGAGCAGCACTAGAACTCAGGCTGACGCCTCTACAAGCTCTGTGTCGGGGAGCCGGTAGCAGCAGTAATAATGAGTAATGGGCCAAGCTCGGGCTTCAGAGTCTTGTGCCTCACAATAATAGGGGTGTATATATATGATCAGCCTGTAGCCTGTGTGTCTCTCCCCACCCAATGTAATCACACGTCTCATGTTCATGATGCCTCATGTCCATGTCACGCACGATCGTATCTAATGCAACAAGTCATATAGTATCTAGGAATATAATGTCAATGCCATAAAGTCTGTATCCTATACAGAATCACCATGAATATCTCAGGAAGATCCTGTCCATGAATAGTGTCAAGTGTCCTGGGTCAAAGTGTACTTGATAAGACAAGTACGAGAATGTAAAGGGGTCACGAATGTCCATCTCTAGATGACAATACACAACACCGCGTACGGTGTTGGCACCCGACTAATAATCGGACGCTAAGTACGTCACACGGTCCTAGGTTAAGCAGGCAGAACAATATAAATAAAGCAAGAAAATATGCAACAAGAACTGTAAAGTTGGCAAGGTATACTTGTCCACTGATATATAAACAAGTCAAGGGAATAAGTAGCAAAGCTGCAGGGTTTGGCAAGGTACACTTGCCTGGGGTTCTGGCTCCAACTGTAGCTCTGGTCTCAGTGTGATCTATAGGTACTACTCCGGTTGCTGCAATAAACATCACCATTAGATTCAAAAAATATCAAATAGCTAGAAACGTCTGTCCTTAAGTCCAATTTAGACACAGGGGCAAAAATGACATTTCCGGGTCAAAGCGGGGTCCATATGTGGGCCACTTTGCACCGAAAAGCGTGTCAAGGTCAAAGGTCTCCAAATTCGTCAAACTTAGTGTCAACAAGTCAGGAATGATGATACGAACCCAACAGAACTTCCAAAATTGGATTACGATGAGCCAATCACAAAATCGCCCGTCAAGTGGAGCCTATGGGGCCCACGATACGCGATTCTGTCAATGTTCTCAGAATTGAACCAAACTTGGGTCACAGGACCAGCGTATTGCTACGAGTCCGATGGCACAAGTTTCGTCTCGATCCGACGTGTGTACACAAAGTTACAGCATGTTCTAGAAAGGGCGGATACGGGGCGTTGTCGGCGGATACGCGTTGATTCCGGTGTGCACGCACATCCAAATCAACTTCTGCGAAATCCCACACGTCCGTATCAACGTCGCGCATGTTTCGGTGAAGACCGCGTGCGACCAAGTCGTCCCGTTTGGTGGGGCGCACTCAGTTCCGGGGTGAACCAGGGCATTATTTTTCCTATTTTTGGATCGCGGTATGCGATCACCACAGGACGTGACGCACCGAGCGAGTTGCACGGGCATCGAGGGGGTTATACAGTCTACGCGTAGCAACTGACGGAATCGAAAACGGAATTGCGAGGTGAGAGAAAACGGTACCTGAACAGAGCTCCGTGAACGCTGAATTCCACGTGTCCGAGGGTCAACTTCGTGTCCTGCGTCGACCGAGTCCTGTGTCCTGGTTGTGTCCGTGTCCACTGCTCTAGGGTTTAGGGCAGCGGTGTCTGGGTACTTCGACGGAGGCCGAGTCTTCGCTGCATCGGTGGAGAGGTGGAGGTCGGAGGCTGCTGCGGGAATCGGGGTCGCTGGGCAGAGGGCTGTGAGGTCTATTCGAGGCCGGCGAGGTCGGCGGAAGGGATTCGAAGGGGAAAGTGGCGGTGGAGTCGGGCTGGACTCGGCGGAGCGGCGTCAGGGTCTTGGGCTGGTCGGCGAGGAGTTGGGGAGATGGCTCGGGGTCGAGTGCTGGGGTTCAGGCGGAGGGTCGGGTGGTCGACGGCTGGGCGAAGCGGAGAAGGAGAGAAACGGGCGGTGGTGCAGTGTTCTCCGGCGAGTGGGGCTACGGCGCAGTGAGGCGGCCTGGCTTCTCGTGGCGAGGGCGGAGGTTGCTGCAGGCTGGGGAGGAGGAGAGGAGTTGGGGACGGGTTTCGTCGGCGGGGTCGTGGCCGGAGAAGGAAGGGGAGGTTTAGGGTAGCTAGGGTTTCTGTTCAGGGACTGCGGCGGGTCTCCGGCGAGGTCGGCGGAGCTGAGGAGGGCACTGCGGGAAGAGAGGGAGAGGGCGGAGTCGTCGGGCACGGCGGAGAAGGGACGAGGATGGTGAACGGCGCGGCGGGTGCTGCATAGGAGGGAAGGCGGGGTACTCCGGCGAGGCGAGGAAGGGTGGAGCGAGGTCTGGAGGCGGCTGAGCGATTAGGGTTTGCGGCGGCGGCACGGAAGTCGAGGCCCATAAATAGGCTGCTACAGTGATCCCGAGGGGATTTGGGATTAGGGTTCAGGCATGGGTTTGGATTCGGGTCCGCGGGTCGGGTTCACATGAATCCGGCCCGACCCGCTATTGTTTTAAGTGCGGGTTTGGGTCTGCGGGTTTCGGGTCAGGTTTAGATCCGACCCGACCCGATAAGGCTGGGTTCGGTTCAACTGAACCGGGTCTGGGTTGGTTTGGTTTATTTCAAATAAACCCGGTTTATTTCAGGGTTTAATTGGTTTATTTATTAATAGTTTTTAGGGCTTTAAAACTGTTTTCGGAGTCCAATAAATTCACAGAAAATTATCCTATGTCCAGTTTTTCATTTTACACCATAAAATATTATTTTCATAATATTTTAATATTAATTAACAGTAATTAAAAATTATTTAATTACTAAAGGCCTAGGTTTTAATCCTAGAAAAATCCCAAAAAATTACGAAAAATCCAAATTAATAATTACTGAAAAACAGGGGGCTTATATTCCGCTATTGACGACTCTGCAAACTTATTACCAATCGGCTATGCATTTCTTATTCCGCTGCACTCAGACTATATGTGCGATTCTGTGGCTTAGACCTCTTACCGCCTGTTCGGATCATGGCCTTGAACGGGCGCGGCTTACGCTCGTTCGGCATCACGCCCAGATGGGTCAAGCGATCGTCCGGCGGGAGCGCTGGCGCGGTGATTCGCGCCTAGCAGGGACGGTCGGTTTGCCTGTGGGAGATCGGGGCGTGACACCTGCAGGGATAGCTCATTTGTGTCCATACTCCTTTGCTCCACAGTTAAGTCCACTTCCTCTCCTCGCGAGCTAGGGGTAGCCGTATTGGCTCTAGTATCTTTAGTAGGTGTTGGAACCTCAGTACTAGAGCAGGGGACTTGCTTAGTGGCTTCCGAGACAACTCTAGCGTCTGAATACTGTGCTACGATGTGTCAAAAGCTTTGGCAGGAATTACAATAAGGCGGAACCCATTCATACTCAACTTTTTGGAAAATATTTGCGCCTGTTGGAAGATCAACCTCCAGCTTGTCAGGAAGCGTATCAGTCGCACTGATCTCAACAAAAACTCTAGCAAAGGACAATCGGTCTCTATCAGTCGTGTATTTGTCTAGGCGAAGGGGAATTCCAATTTCGCTAGCCAACTTCATAATAGTCGGGACACTCCATAGTTGGGGTGAAACCCAAGGGAAGCTAATCCAGATAGGAACAGTTGCCAGCTGATTCCGTTTAAAGTTAGTAGAGGGGTCCCATCTTCTTAGGACAACCAGTCTCCAATCGAATGTCCAAGGGCCATTCCAGATCACCCTATCCAAATCTTCCGACATCCCAAACTTGATGAAATAGAAGCCATTCTTCCTAGAGTAGATGTCCATGCTCCCTTTAGGTCTCCACATTCGCAGAATGAATCCCTTTAGCTGACCGAAGTACGGTCGGGCTCCCATAACGTAGAGGACAATAGTGTTCTTCCAGAATACTTCCGTTTCAGCGATGTCCTCTTTGGTGATAGAGATGGCCTTTCTTCCTTATTTAATACTGGACGCCACGAAGTGCATCTCAATATCGTCCCTTGCCATGTCAGACCTGCATCGATCTTCCCAGGAGATAGGAGCCACTCCCGAGGTCTTAAAGGAATTAGTAGCCCTATCCGGCAATTTGTCAGACACCTGGGATGCGTGTCCCACCGAAAATTTGGGCATGACCGTTGGCGAACCGGAAGCTCGGGGAGGGTTGGCCGAAGCCAGATGGTGAGAGCCGCCTCCCTTCCCCGTTCGGGACATACCCACCAGAGGTGCAAGTCGCGCCACCGACGGATGAACGCACCTAGGCGCAGACGATGAGGCGGAGGCTTTAACACCTTCCTGGCATCATCGAGTCACTGTTGTTCATCCATCACTGGAGACGATCGAAACTTGTTGAGGGGAAGTAGGACGCCTCGACGCCACCGACGGCCGGCCACGGCCACTAGCAGCCGCAAGTCTGGATCCAGATCCAGATCCTGACGCGGGAGAAGAGAAGAGGAAGGTTGGGGGAGGAGTGGAGGGACGGTCGGCGCAGAGGAGGTGGGGGGAGGAAGAGGGGGGCGGATGACCGGAGGCTGAAGAAGGGGATGGATCGGAAGGGCGGAGGAGGCCGGGATGCGTGGAAGCCAAATCATGCGCGGGAGCGCTAGGATCGCCATGCGTGGAAGCTGCTGCTGATATATATATATATATATATATATATATATATATATATATATATATATATATATATATATATATATAACGAGTATGGTTATTTATAATTAAATATTACAATATATTTATGTTTGTAATCAATCACAACTATTTATAACAAGTGTAGCAATGAATTTAAAAATACTAGTCAACAAGCTGGCTACCATATTTTAGAAAGTTTCGTTTAACATATACCAGAAAGTCTAAGGCTACCGTATAGAATTTTCAATTTTTTTATTGTATTCCTACTTACACCCGTAACCTACGAAAGTCATTTATTTAGAAATAATATGTTTTTTTTGTTTTTTTTCTGAGACAAAGGATGATCTAGGTTATCTCGACCAAACTGTATTCATAGTAGATCAAAATTCAATAGTACCAATAACAATTATACATGGACCATACAATAACTAGTTACAACAAGGTCAAAGTTGTAAAGATAAAACTCGAAAATGAGTGATTGATCAAGATATGCATTCAGTTAATATGAACTCATAATAACAACTTACGATTATGTGATAACATGTGTACAAAATTTTGTCTTTTAAGTCCTTGTCTTTCAATCAAAAGATGAGATACATGTGATTTAACGATTGTTAATGACCGAGATATTAAAATTAAGAACTCATGAGTTTCTGTAGGAATTTTGATAGAAAAATTGAGACCCCGAAAAATTTTGTATACATATTTGTCTCATTAGTGTCAATTTATCATAAATTTCTATTGAGATTTTCGAATCTTGAATTCAACTTCAACCGAAAATGATAGAAGCTTCTCAAATGATATTATAAAAGAACAGACATTGAATTAAAAATTCTTTGATTTGGTTTGCACCAGATATTAAAACTTTGGTTTGAATATCATGACTGGACTAAAAAAAAAGATTTGAACCTAATTCCACACGTGTGCGCGCACACACACAATGACCTCTAGCTCAAGTGGTCAGTGTGAAAGCATAAGGTTCGAATGGACGATGTTCGAATTTCAATGAAAGCGATCATGGATAATTACCTTCTTCTTATATATGAAGCCATTGTATGTGTGTGTGTAATATATATGTATATATGTATCTTGGGCTCGAACATTCGACCCCCCGTACCAATATGCCATATATATATATATATATATATATATATATATATATATATATATATATATATATATGGAACGGATTCGGAGTTCCGCGGAAGCTCCGTCGTTCTCAATCGTTGGATCGCAGGGGTCCACGTGTGGCCCCCACGCGGATCCCCCGATCTGATGGCGCAGGGGAGGAGGACTCCGGAAGCGGATATTTTGATTCGCTCCCTATATATATATATATATACGTGTGTGTGTCGAGAACATCCCATCAAAGTGTCGTTCCTGAGTTTATTTTATTCTTAGTCAAAGACAAAAGAAACTTTGAGGGAGATGTTCTCGACTTATGAAACAATAAGAATATCCTTCATCTAACAATGGGGTAATATCAAAAAGTCCTACAAACTACTCCTACATAAGCTATCCTAGTACCCAAGGCCCAAGACCAAAGGGACACCAAAATAAGCCCATTTACATATAGTTTTTAACTAAAAAATTATATATTAAAAAACTTGAAATATGTAAATGACGCTCTTTTTAATGCCAGTAGTAATCCAAGTCTTGAGATTTTTGGCAAAAGAAGAAATAAAGACTGCTCCTTCCCGTGATCAATTTTCTTTTTTGCTTAAAAAATAAAATGGAAAAATTATAGTTTTTGTCACTAAATGTTTGTCTGACCAAAGTTTTAGTTACTCAAAGATATTTTTCAAAAATTTTGTTACTTGATGTTGTACCAACCATTAGTCACTCAAAAATATTTTTTCAAAAATTTAGTCACATAATATTTTACCGTCCAAAAAACTGGTCACTTTGTTAAACTGATGTTTGTTCTATTAACAAATTTTTGCTGATATGGTACATTATGTGCAATATCAACCGTTAAATATGGCGTGGCACATCAACATGGACTATTTTTTGGGTTTTTTTTTCCCCAAAATTTTCAATCCTAGAAACGGAATCCTTTTCGTATTTGAAATAAAAAAAAAACTTAGAAAACTATAAAAAATATCAAAAAAATGATAGAAAAATTACAAAAAAATCACAAAAAAAATCTCCACAACTGTCAAAAAATTCTCTAGAATAATCCAAAAAAATTATAATGCTCTAAATTTTTTGAAAAATATCATTGAGTGACTAAAACTTTGGTCGGACAAAAATTAAGTGACTAAATTTTTAAAAAATATCTTTTAGTGACTATAATTTTGGTCGGACAAATATTCAGTAACCAAAAGTATAGAACTTGTGGCAAAAGACAGATAACAATGGGTGTATGAAACTTGTAGTAAAAGTTCTTAGTTCAGTTCAATCGAAGGAGGGTTATGAATAGGATGTTACGTCAACATGGAAACTTCCCTTGACGTTTTCGTTACCGAAATCGATATAGTCAAAATCGAAATCGAATTCAAATTAGCCATAATTAAAATCGAACCGGCAATCAATTTAGTTTATTCAGTTGGACTATTTTCATTGTCTAATGGGTTGGTTCAAAAGTTGGGTTTGTGGGTTTTATACATAGGTTTATTGTATTTTAAAGTTGGATCCAAATTGAACTAGTTGTTAAATTATCAAAGTCGGACTTTAAAACACATACATTAAAACTGTTGTTTTCAAATTATACAAAATTTTAATCAAAACATATACATAAAATAAAGAGTAATTAATTGTATAAATCTTTTTCAGTTTTGCACTGAAACCGAAAACCAAAACCGAAACTGAATAAGAAATTTTAGTATTTTTAAACCCGAAACCGAAACAAGTCTCTTATCCGGTTCGGTTCAATTCGGTTCTTAAACCGAATAATGTTCACCCCTACTCGAGATGAGGTCCATCTAAAGGGGGTAGTCAATACAACTACAATAAAGTTCTTAATCTTTCAGTTGGAATTTGTATAATTGACAGTTATAATTGCCTACCACCAGGGGTGATTAGGGTTGTGCATCGGTTGGTGGTCGACCGATTTAGTCACAATCGCAGACAAATTAAAATTATTCGATTGTGAAATAATGACAAAGTTGAATCAAACCAACCAACTGGTTGGTTCAATTTTGGAATTGATCGACTTGGTTCGGCTCGGCTCGGTTCGGCTCGGTTGATCGATTTTATATTTGAACACAACATACTTAAAATCAACAAAAGAGCAATCATTTGCCGTATATTTTTGCTAATAACTCATTTCCATCAGTTTATCGTTTCATCATTCCATCTACAACAAACACAATAGTTCATTTCATCATTCTTGCTGCGATAAAGAAGAAAATAAAGTCTAAAAATAACAAACAACAAAGCAAAAGAATAAAATTACGTAAGGTCTATCGGTTGATTGGTTTGGTTCGATTTTTGATATTAGTAATCCATTGACCGAACTAAACCGTTCGATTATTAAGAAAACCCAACCGATCCAATCCGAGCACTCTATCGATTTGGTTTGGGCACGGTCGGCTCGGCCCAAATTTGCACAGCCCGGTGATCCCACATATAGAACTGGTGTGAGTTATTGGGAGAGGTCTTAGCTAAACAGTAATATAACCAAACTCTAAACACTTACAACTAGCTATCACCCAGGTTATGAGCATAATATTATCTAACTACCTGCACCTATATCCATAAAAAAATCTAATTAAAATATAAATATATCTATAATATATGCTAATAACAAATTTTAATTAAAATAACATTCAAACTATACCTATAACAGATTTTAATTTAAACTATTTTTCAACAACATCGGTCGATTTTTCTTTACATTTTTATAATTTCTATAAGTAGTGTGCATTTTAATTTCATCCCAATTGGAAGAGTTTGCATAAGGGAGCATTTGGGTATTGGAAAGGCAATATCTGGGTTGTGAGTTCTTTCTCTGATCCTCATCTCCAATTGTTAAAAGGTTCTTAAATCCAACTCCTGATAACAATAAAAAACCTCTACATTCTCTCCAAATTCTCCATAGCATCCCCTCCCTATCCCCTTCAATCTCCTTCAGTCCAGTGTCGTACTCTAGATTTTGAAACCTAATGCAAACTCTAAAAGTTGTGCATCAAAGCTTAATGTTCATATTATTATTATTGCCATCCACGATGATACACTAGTATTATCTAAATCAAGAAATAAAGCACTAAAAATATATAATATTAAAAAAAAAATATGTGACAATGAAATACTAATAAAACTGAAGATGTTCCAAATCAAAAAAAATAAAACCGATCTAGACAAATAAATAAATAAATAAATAAATAAACTAACAATGTTTGGATAATTTATAATTATAATAATAAAAGGGAAAAGAAAAGAAAACCTTAGGACATCAAACGTTTTCTCAAAAGACATCACATTGTCACTTAAATATCTCGTCTCGTTTGTTTGGAGACAAAAGTACTTACTATGTTTGTATAATCAACTCTCTCAACCACTTTTTTTTCTCCGTTAGTCTGACTCATGACTTATCTCTTGTTCTAGTATATGAAGTTTAGATATCTTATAACCACCACGAGAACAATGAGAACATCATCAGAAAATCCTTCCAACATATACATTGGGGTGTTACAAATTTATCAGTGGCTCTCATGAACAGACGTAAGCAAGGCCAGAAATTCCAAGAAAAAAGAATTGTCTAATAGCCGACTGATCAAGAAAATTGTCTAATATAACCTCAGTACTGAACAGGTGAATGTGGGGGGCAATAAAATCCATACAAAGTGAAATTCAAATCAGTGGCAAAAGTCAATGGTGGATAATCGAAGTAAAACATAATTTGGGATGCAAACGCCATCGTAATAGCAATCAAAAAACAATTTCGACAAGGAAACCTTATTTTGTTTGTATAAACCTACAGTAAAGGTATATATTAGTGCTTGTTTACATCAAAAAAGAACAAGAATGATATATTCTGCAGAAGCCAGGTCAAAAATGGATTAGCATACTTCAATAGAAATTCTTGTTGGTACTTTCTGTAGCTTTTCTCAAAGTTTAGAGCTCCAAAAGAGTGAAAAGTGTCCCATAAAAATCATCCGGGAAAATATTCTACCACATCATATGCGGGATCCTGGTGGCGCTGTCAACAAGTTTCCGACTCCTACAACTGAAAATGGGGCTAAAATTGGCACCGTTGAAGAGATCAGCTATCGTGAAACTGCTGTTGCTTTATTACAAGACTCGCCAAGAATCTGATGGACAAGTTTGTCTGGCAATTTTCCTGTGGCCTGATGGTTCGGAATAAATGAGAAACGTAAGTATAAGTACAATAAAAATAAATAATTTAAAAAAAAGGCAGCACACAGTTGTGCAATTCAAAGTGATGGAATGGTGAATGAACACCTCTCAGGTACAAAACCCTAAATGTTGGTATCACAAGGTGCAAAGAAAAAAAAAAACTTAAAAACTATTATTAGGCATATGGTGTTAGTAGGGCACTAAACTTTTTGGATGTAGATTCGAAGGACTTTTTGTCAAAAAAATAATTTGGGGTTTGACTGCAAATTATCCTAATATAAATGCAAGATAAAAAGTGATGCAAATAGTTAATCTCCAACAAAGTTGATGTAATGTTTTTGGCAATCTCCAATAACTTAGTACAAAGGATAAAAAATGTAAATTGAAGGACATAAAAGAGGGCTTTGCATGAAGCTCGCACTAATGCAAGGCCTGGATAGGTTAAGTACCCTTCCCATTTTATAGAGAGACTGTTTACATGTTAATTGAAGTTAAATCATGAAATATATTCAAGTACAGGACATATTTAAGCTACATCTCAATATAGTATTATTTGCACATGCAGAAATGTGAGGAAATATTGCAGATACTGAAATTCAAAAGAATAATGTCAATATATAAGATGCATAGGTGTAAAAGTTCTGAGACCCAACCTGAAAGTGCCTCATGTGCAGAATCGGCTCACAGCCAACCTCTGCAACTGATTTTCCAAGAGGAGTAGTTGCAGTGAATCTGCTAGCTCTGTGGGCCAGGAGAGCATTTTCTTTATCTGGAAGCTGGTGGCAAACTCTCAATAGCGAACTAAGGGAATTCATCTGCAAATCAAACCACCCAAAGTGAAATGAAGCCTTGCGCATTACATTCAAAAATTGATGACACAATTTACAAGGCTGTTTCAGAAATATGTACTTATACTAACACAACACTAGGAATCTAGCATAATAGCTCTAGAAGCATTTGCATTACCCGTAGTCTTTCAATATGAGTCAACAGAAATGATGATCTAAAGGTGACAAAAACTTATTTGAAAGAAGGCTAAATTTTACTCAACGCCCTCTCACTTACAAAATTAGCCACTTAATCATAATTTATTTTATTTAAGAGGGGCAGATGTCCGATCTTTTATCCAGTAAGTTTTGTGTAAATTTCATTATAGGGCATTTATCTTATCAGTTAGAAGTCATAGGCCCATAGTTCAGTTTGTAGGAAAGTCATAGCACAAATTTCCTACAAACTCCAACCTAATTCCTAACTCTAGATTCAACTCAAGTTTTATGTTTCAGTTGTTAAATTGTCAACAGTGAATTGCTTGCTCAACAGTGATCATATTAAGGTTAGTTAAAGAAAAAAAGGAGCAAAATATGGGACAAATCTATTCGAATTAAGGTTTAGTGTTAACGTTATCAACGACCAAGTAGACTTTGTTGCTGGATTTTAGTTGAGGTTTGATTAGATTGAGGATTTGAAATCATATTTGGCTACGAACTGTCTTCTTTCTTTGCTATCAATAGTGTGTGTTTGTGCAGAAAGCATAGTAGCAGGTGAGTGTAAAATGCAATCTAAGATTAAACGGATGATGAAAAAAGATGCAACAGACAAATAGCCACAAACAATAACACCATAAGAAAACCAGAAAAAGGAATTATATCGAGCAAAACTTATTCCCTTTTATAAAGGGAAACCTATATCTTACTCAGCAATACATTGCTGTAAATCTTTTGTATTTAGCTGGTGTCTACATATGGATCCTATGGTACATCTTCAAAACAAGTATCACTGAGATACTAAACTACATAAGTGTACACCATAAGTTGTTTTGGGGGAAAACAAAATTAATTTATTGGATGGTTTTTAGGGAAAATCATGTGATAGTCCTAGCAAACTGAAAGAGAACCTGACCTTCATATATGGACATGAAGCACAACCTCCATGAATAGAGCATCCTTCACCGGTAGCTACACCAGGCACAACAGTCAGTTTAGCAAGATCGCTTTCCAATATTGAATTTAAGCCGTGTGATGCATTAATTGTTGTCTTTGACACTGAATCTGATGAAACTGGGAACACAATCTCAACACTGACTCTTGATCTTCTAGGATGAGAAACGCAAGAATCCAGTAATCCACGAACTGCAGCAACAATGGAAGTTATCATTCCAGACTCGGTTCCTAACACAAACTGAAGGTGATCATCAATGTCCCTGTCCAAAGCATCTTGCACCCTTTTTTTGATGAAATCTAATATGTTCTGGGTGGAACCCACAACTCCCATTCCTCTTCCTTTCGCTTCCATTGCCAGGGAGAACATTTCTCCAGGAACTTCAAAGTGAGCTGTTAGGAATGCATCACAGTAAAGTTCTTTAATCTTCTCCACTACTTCATGACCAAACATGTCATGTACAATGCAGGCACCATCCTGTAAAAAAAAGCTATCATAAAACTTGCAAGGAGCATTTTGGCAAAAGTGCAAAGTTATTATACCAGTTATTACTTACAACATTTATCCAGTTCCCACAAAAATAATAGAGAACCTTTTTATCAGCAAGAATTATGTAGGAATTAAGATGGTGTGTAACTTAACAGAAATAAATCTACATCAAATAGTTTAGCAACAACAAAACAAATTACACCATTACAGGAAATTGTAAATCACCAACATGGCTAGGAGGCAATGCCTCAATGGTCAAAACTAAGGTTCTTTCCTAGCATATTTCTCTCTTCACATATGTTTCAAATACTCTCTGACCGTGAAATACAATAATACCATGCTTGTTACATGCCAAAGAACCTATGTAAATAGTCAATCTTCTTGTAGTTAGTAATAACATAATGTGCTCACTTTCTCCTGTTTCAACTTCCAATCTTAAGATATTTTTTTATAGATAAGACTAATCATTAATGACTGTCCGTCCTAGGCTACTAGCACCAAGACCCCCTCACATACCACGCCCACTCTTCCCCAACCTTACTAGTATTACCACTATACCACCACCACCTTGATGGTTCCAACCTTTAAGATATGATTATCGGATATGGAATAAAAGTAGGGAATCCATCAAAAGTAATAAGATAACTGCTAAGGTAAACCATGGCAATAACACAAAATATTTAGGACTGAATAAACTGCAGCATGTGTTCAATACAATTACTAATCAACATGCCTAATGCCTTCTGTGGAAACAGCCAAAAGGGTATCTTGTAACCTAATCGCCCTAAAATTTCGAGGGTGGTATGATGCTATTAACTTAGGCTACAATTTTCTATGATCTTATTATTATATATGCTAAAATATTTATTTTAGTTGTTTCTCCTACTGAGAATAACTCGGAATCGAAAGTGTTTCTTGTATCTCAAATAGGAAAAGAGGGATTGTGTTCATACGTAGAAAGCTATTTGTAATATGATGTGTAGTCCCATTTTTTTCAAAAAATGATATCATATTAAATTAACACCATTCTCCTACTAGTACTAAGCATAACTAATTATATATACGGTATAAGTAAAAAAAAGAGTAGTTAAAAGATCTAACCAAAAAGATCCAAAAGTTACAACAACCCTCTATCTGAAAGTTACGATCTTCTTATCCCTTCTTCCTCTTATAGGTTCTCTTCTCTTCCTCTACCTCCTCTGCTTGTACCCCTTCTCATTCCCTCCCTTGATACAGGTCAACACTGGGAACATGCCCCTTTTCTCATGCACATGTGCCATTTTCTCTTCAGTAGTGAAAGGGCTGAGGGGTTCAAACAGGGGATTGCATTGCACAGGGGATTGCATTAAATGGCTGCTGGTAAGGTAGGTTGGGAAGTAGGATTTCGGAAAGATGTTGCATATGAGGCCACATTTGGATGTTTGTTTCAAGCAGGTTAAGGGGATGTGGCCTTTAGCATAGAAGCCAAATGGGAAGTGGAAATTTTGGAGCCGTAAGATTCGGTGCAACTAGAGAGATGGGAGAGGAAGGGAAATGAAGAAGGTAGAAAGAAGAGTTGAACTTTTAGAACTGAGACATGTTTGGGCATCCAAAAAGCCATATTCAGAAAGGTAAGAGCCATTGAAATTCCTGAACTCTCTTCAGGAAATGGTCTTATGGAGAAGGAATGAGGGACAGGAAATATGATGCATGGGAAAGAGAGAATATGCAGGTTTATACATAAATTATAGGATATTTCTCTCGTAAAATTTTCAGTTTATTTCATGAGTAAAATCGATCAGATGTTTTTTTAAGGTTTATTTCCTTTGTTATTAGCAACCACAACGTCCTTTCTTATTGTCTCAACCAATGTTTCTTCAGGTCTACCCCTAACTTAGTACCTTCTTCAACATTGATCCTCTCTCTCCTAGCCAGTCAGTCAACCCCTAAGACAAACACCCACAACCCACACATAGACTAACAAAAATATCTGCATCATCTATGACTATAAGCAGAGCAATATTTATAACAAACTCCAAAACGTCAAATATGGATAATACACATATACTAAACAACTCTACGCATATAAATAACTAAAATTGGTTGCAAATTAGTTTCCAATCCAGAATATCCTGCCAAGGACAAAACCAACTTCACTTTTGTTAACAAACCATATTTGAACAATTATGACCCTTCATGGTAGAAACATATGATGCTTAAACACTTAAAAGGCTAAAACACCATATAAGACAATCTGTGAGAATGACAATTAACTGTATACCAATTAGCTTAAATATTTACGAGGCATTATACTCACATCTACATTTTAGTGCCTTCGAAACAAGTATTTCATTAACCTACAATATTGAAGCCTAATGATCCATAAATACTATGAAGGAAGAATGGCAAGTATAGTTAGGAGTAACCTCACTCAAAACCAATATAAAGTGATTATAAAAATGTTGCCAAAAATTTAACCTGAAAATCCAATTTCAGCTGGTCCCATCCTCTTCATACCACTGTTTCCCTTTGCCTACTACATAAACATACTACCTGACTAGATAATTTTATGTTATTCTATCAAAGCCAACTCCTATCTATTCAACTAAGGTGACCTCCTTAACAAATGGCTCTGATTTCATACCACATCTATAGCATCCTCTTCTACATCTGCTAATTATCAAGTCAACAAGGGAAATGCTTTTTGCATTTATACAATTTGTGTATGAGACTTCGAATGAACGGTAAACATAAAAGGGGACATCCAACCTGATATAAAGTTAATATAGAAAAAACATTCACTTACATGTACTTAAATGATATACAGTGTATTTTAGGTGTATACTGGATCCTCAATGTTGAGGGCATCGCTTAGCGCGACGGTAAGGCTTGCTACTTGCATCATGGAGGATGCAGGTTCGAGTCAGCCTCTCCATATATATTGGGGTAAGGTTGCCTACATCTTGAGCCTCCCTAGACCCTGTGTAAGCGGGAGCCTAGTGGCACTGGGTCGCCCTTTTACTAGATCCTCAATGTTGGACACTGTCTTCTTTCCAGCAAGAGTTCGCCCAAACAAAATTGCTACCATAGCATTTAAAAATACCGTATTTAGTCTGTTTAAAAAATCTAAATAGTTTGATAGATGTTTTTAGTTTTTTATTTATTGGTCATTTAGAAGGATTGTGCTCAAAAAGCATTTCAATTAAGCTTTCAGTTAAACAATTCAGATAACCTTCAGACCATACATGAACCTCCAATTAAGCCCACAAGGAAAGGCCAAGTAGGCCTCCTGATAAAAAGTTTGGCTGATGGTGAACATTTTGTGAGAACATGCAAGGAGAAAACAGAAATTAAAGAAGGTAATGTTTTTGGAAGTATGAACTGGGAATTGCAAAGAAACACGTAAACCTTATAAGCAAGAGAACATCACAAAAAAACATAGAACAGAGGTTGCTCTTTCAAAATATATGAACATAAGGAATCAAGGAATCAGTTTTGTACCTCATAGTAATGCAATCGAGATAATAGTGACTTAATGGAGTTTCTAGTATGTTCTGGATGTATTTCAGCAATGTCTTCATCTGTCATCATAGCCATTTGGCTGAACAACTCGGCAATATTTGCTCCCATATAAGAGTCAGGACCATACCAAATATTTACATCTGGAATCTGAGCAAAGGCCTGAAAAAATATTGCATTAAGGTACACCACAAAAAGATTGTAGAGAAACAGTAAAAGCTCACAGCACTAAATATTAATCAAGAAAACAAGTTGCCATAATAATGCCACTTCAAATAAATTAAGCTATCAGTTCAGTATCAGTTCAGTAAGCATTATTAAAGTTGCAAATAGAGAGAAACAAACATCAATAGACCCTCACATTGCGTACCTGCAGTATGGTTTGCACAACATTAGAGGAAGTGCAGGTGATAGTTGGCACAAGTTCATGTCCATGAGCTTTCGTCTCTAAGGAGGTATTTATGTAGATAACATGCAAAGAAGGAGGTGACCTCGAAGCTGTCTGAAGAAAACGCATATATGTAGGGCTTTCTGCAGCATCTGCCAAAGAGCAACCTATTTGTTCATTTGACATCCTGTACACACCAACCTGCACGAAAGCAAGCATACATACATGTTCAATAATTTTCCTACAAGACATTTGCTACAAACTTTCTAATTTAGTTTGGTACAGAATAGCACTCATAGTAAAAATCAAGAATCTATTCTAAGAAGTTTGGAAAATCAATCGTAATAAATAGTTAGCACGTGCTCTACGAAAGTTGAGCTACCCTATATCTTTCAAAAATGCTTTAAGGTAATTGATAATGTGCTCCATGAGGCTGAGCTGATAAAACGAATAAATAGATTGACATTCTTAATTGGACTTGTTATGAAATTAACTGAATTCTCAAACAAGCAGGTAGGTGAATATCAAAGAAAACATGTCTCACATCTAATACACACTCGTGTAAGTCTATATGTAGGTTTCTATGCATATACGAAGATAATGTGTTACCCTCAAACAAATTTTAAAAAAAACAGAATTTGATCACCAAATACCTTTTGAAAACCAGCCTGATCAAGTATTGCACGAACATTTTCCGACATGAAGTCCACACCGAGTACTGTGATGTAATCACATCCAGCTTCCGCCATACTGACTGCTTTATCAGCCATTACTAGGGAATCAGAAATGTGAATATGAGGCCACTGCTTCTGTGCAGCAGTTAAGACGCCTTGGACTTCTGGATCCATGTAAAAATGTGCAGCAACACCAATTTTCTTCTCCCTTAGTACATTCACTAGATCTTGAATCTTCAACTCATCAGGAGATAAAAATTGAGCCTGCAATTCACTACAGTGGAATGAGAAAAGATAACCAAACAATTATTTAGAAATTATTTGAGACTAGGATGACAATAATTTTGTTAGTTCATTTGATACTATAATTACGCCTAACTCCAGAAGTGATATGGTCATATTTTGCAAATGGAGCAGCACAATGAATGTAGAGAACAGAAAACACTTAAGATTCTTCATTTTCCATCAGCAAATTTGATTAGGAAAACAGAGCCATCACAATACCATTCAAAATTCCATGCGAGGGTGAAAATTCATATATAATCTGACAGTGAAAAGGTATTGCAGAATTGAAGGCATGGCATCAACTGTAAACAAGATACATGGTTTCTTTATAGAATAGAAAGAATTTTCAATCTTCCATGCCCAAAGTATGAATTGCAGGAAGAAAAAAAAAACATCATTTCCTACACTTTCCCCATTTAAAGACCTGGCCCCACCCTACCCCCACCCGCGCGTGCCCAACAAACAACATTACCTTTTCTCACTGCAATATTGCTGACTCTACAAGAAGAAGCAAAAGCCCTCTCATCCTCAAGATCTTGTGGATCTTGAATAATGATGGAAATAACCCCTGCCAATTGTGTGGTGATGATTGGGATGTGTATGTGTGCATAGGGTTGACTAAGCAGGAAGGCATCACCCTGCTCCAGCAGAGGGGCCTCAGCCGTTGAGCCTCGTAGATGTTGGTGGAAGGGCGGGGGTTAGCTGCAGCAGTTGGCACCCTAGCACCTGTGGCAGAATCTTCTATGTTCACTAATTGCCTAAGGCCTCAGCAACTAGCCCATGCAAGTTCATGGGGCTGTCTTCCGCAACAATAGGACTAGGAAGGGGAAGGGAAGAAAGTATGGCAAGTTGGAACATTTGCAATCTAGAATTGCTCAAGTTCTATGCATGCTTGGATTCAAACAAGGTCTAATGATAAAATGGATCAGTTAAATATAAATGATTGTCAAAACTTCTAACAAATAACATAGACTGCAAGATTTTCCTTGTTCATCAATTAACCTTTTGATACTAGAAATTTATAGTTACTGATGAATACATTTCCCTGCCGCTTAGGTTGTCTTACTAAAGTTCATAGAAAAGGACGATAATTAAATGATGATGGATCCAGATAATTAGTGGATGAGTATACAACAACAACAACAAAGCCTTTATCACAATTTTTTTGGGGTTGGTTGTTTGAATCATTTTCTTCCATTTAGCTTTGTTAAGGGCCATGTCCTTTGTAACACTAACAAAAAACGTATCCTTCTTCCTAACTTCAATCCATGAATATAAATTCAAATAATAATCTAAAAAGCCATAATGAAATAATTTGCTAACAATGAGCAAATTACAACTTTTGATATTCCCTTAACTAGACGTAAATCAAGGAAATAGCATATGATATGTTCCATGGTAGTCAAAGAAGCGCCTCCGCCGCGCCTAAGGCGTGCCTTGCACCTCACTAGGCAAGGCCCATTTCTCCAGGCGCATATTAGGTGCGCCCTTCTGCAAGATACAACCAAGAAAAGGCGTGTCTAGGCGTGCCTTATGGTTTCTTTTATTTATACCAAAAAAACTTTGAGGCAGGGGGAGAACCCTTACCTCGTACAAGTAGTTTGTTACAGTTTAACTGAAAAAACTAAAATTTACTAAAAGTATGGTAAAGATAATACAAACTCTTGTTAGTTCTGTTGACTGCTACTGCTGCTCTGCTAGTTCACTTGGTTATGTTTTAACATATTTTTGTTGGTTTTAATATGTTATTTGATTTGATTACTTACATTACTAATTTATTTATCTATGTATATTTTTATTATTTTTTATATTTGTGTTTCGTTTCGTTCGGACGCGCGCCTAAAATGCGTCTTGTGCCTCGGACGATATGTATCATTTGCGCCTCGAGTGCACCTTGTGCCTTTGACTACCTTGATATGTTCAATAGTGCAAGTGGCCCTAATAGTAGCAGGGCACCACCGGTTCTAATCCCACATGTGCTTAGACTTAGCCTTAGATTTACCAAAAATGAAAATGTTAAACCAAAGGGAGGCTTCAGCAAAATATGCATTCCTTAGACTGATAACATCTGACCAAGCATAACATTGAAAACAGAATACATAAACACATAATTTACAGGAGTTGACTATATCAGTCTACATAGGCAACATCAAGTTTTACTATTTCAGGATACAGTTATGAGGGTAACTTTATTGACTACATATGATGGGTTGAAATGACTTCAGTGTTCCCTAAACTATAGCTATGTACAATTGATCTGATTGTCGATAACCATCGCACTCTCTGTCGCATGCACGTGCACTGTGTATATTGAATGTAGTGAAGTATGGAAGTCATCCATACTAACCAGAAGTGAACTGATGATAGAGATTAGAATGTATCAGTTCATTAGGTACAGAATCTTCCAGGTAAACTCCCCCACCCCCCACCACCGGCAACCCAACCAACCCAAGGCAAACAACAAGGGGACGTATTATCTGACAAATGGTTACCAGCTACAAAAGAAAAGCTCATACCTAAATCCTTATGACAATTCATGTCAGCCCTATTCGCGCAATAGAGCATCAAAAAAAGATGCTAGGGATCACACAAACTCTAGAATTGCATCATGTCCATGTGGATCATGTGTTGACCACGATAAAGACACCTCAAAAACGATAAACAGACCTCAAAATAAATTGGTCCAAAATCAATAGCATGGTCATATAAAGCTGTGTGAATCCATATTCCTGCAACATACTATAGAAGCCAAGGATGTAGCTATACTAATCAATTCACCACCCATATCCATTAGAAAACTGATATCACATCTATATATAAATTAAGTCTCAAGAAGCCTTTAGAAAAGATATGCATCTTGCACATAGAAAGAAAATAATCACATTCTTAGGTAGATGGTACTTGGACAATGGCATGCATATATTATGGTCATACATAACAGAACACCATGGAAAACAAGTTTTCTCATCAGTTTGAGAACATGTCCAGAGAGAAGGAAGACAAGTGCACAATGGCAATAGGAGATGCTATCTACCTACCAAACTTGCTACAAATTCCCTTTCGAAGCAAAGGACAAAGTTTCACCTCTATCACACACATAAAAAGAGAACAGTTCTTTATGAAAGCATGTACGTTCTCTTCCTGAGAGTTCGGCCAGGAGTTTTGCACAAGGGGGCATGGGCCTTATTCCTGGCGCTCTTGTCAGGGAAGAGAACCTGCAGTGTTCAAAATGTCTCTACAAAATAAAATAGTTCATCATGCTTTCTTTTGACTTGATTTCTCTTATCTCATTCGGAACAACAAATAGAACCAACAACACTTGGTAGACCACAACACGCACGTATAATCCAACCAAGATTCGTAGTATCAGTTTCGGAATTGGTAACGTACCATTCCTATGAGAATCGGGATCAACGGTATCGACAGTATCGGCAGTTTCAGGTCGGAGTATCAATTTTTTTGGTATTGGAAAACAAATAACCATTAATAAATTAATAATATTTTAGAAAATATATTTATACATTTAGACATAATTTTAAGTATTTTCAGTGTTGTGAAATAGTAGTCACCATTGATTATTGATTTACATGCAATAGATAAGCTTTCTTTTTTTTTTTACTTACTTTTACAACCTTACACCATTGTTGATTTGTCTTTTTCGTTTAATTTTCTTTGCCAAATGGCCAAAAAAGAGACCATCAATGTCAGTATCGCTCAGTGTAGGATATCAGTCGATATCGGATCGGGACATGCCAAACCATATCGATATCAGTCGTATCGGATCGGTATCGACCGATATTGCAAACTAGGAATCAAACACAACCTCTTCGTATTCAATCACCCAACCTAGCAAACCACCAAAGCGAATTCAAACCAAGGTTCAAAGTATCGGTATCAGACATTTTATATGAGTATCGATATCGACGTTATCGGATCGGAGCATCAAATTTTTTGGTATCGTCAGTATCATCAATATTAAATCATTATTAAATTAGTAAAAATTTAGAATAAAAATAGTTTACATATTTATGTATTATTTAAGTATTTTTGTGTTATTTTTTAATTATAATTGAATGAAACAATAGTTACCCATGCTAATTGGTTTCCCTGTGGTATATAAGTTTTCTTGCTTTACATGTTTTTACAATCTTATTATCTCATTATATTCATACTGATTAAATCTTATATTGTTCTATAAGTTTCAATTTTGACGAATTAAGGCACATAGAGAAAGAACAAGATACACTTAATGCTCAAGAGATTACATGAGTCACAAGACCTATAATTATATTTGTCCGGATATATTTTTTTATTTCTGAAAAAAAGTAAAGATTTAATTATATTCAGAATTTTAGTTTTATAAATAGTTACAAACCATTATAGAGCGACCCATGGCATAGATTATCTTGTTTCATAATATACCAAAATAAAGTTAGCTACAAGATTTACTGGCCTATCATTTCATTTAAATTTTATGAATAATATTTTTTTTTACAATAGATACAAACTACATAAAGCATACAAATACAAAAAAAAATACAAATATATCACTAAAGATTAATTCTAAAATGGTTCATAATTAGCATCTTTTTCTTCCAGCGTACGACTTTTTGGCGTCATTATGTTATCCTACAAATATTATAAAAAATGTTACATACAATAATTAAAAAATGTTACATACAATAATAACACTTATAAAAAATGTTACAATAATTTAAATCATTACATACAATAATATTGCACTTATAAAAAATATTACGTACAATAATAAAAAATGTTACATACAAGATTTACATTGTGACAAGATTTACATTGAGCCAATAATAATAAAAATGTTAAAACACCTAAAAATTCACTTGGCCAGACAAATTCATCAGAACAAGATTTACATGTTTGAATTCAATTATTGTTGGCTCTTTTTGCATAATTTGACAACTGAATTTATACGATTCTTTATTTCTTTTGCTTTATTAGAACTCGTAATATTCAAAATCTTACGAGTTCTAATAAAGCAAATGACATGAAGAATCGCATAAATTCAGTCATTTTTTATGCAAAAAGAGGTATCAATAATTGAAATCAATAATTGGTATATATATATATATATATATATATATATATATATATATAGGAATTGGATCCGGAGCCCCAGGAGAGCACCGTCGCTCTCGACCGTCGAATCGCCCTCCCCCCCCCGATCCGATGGTGCAGGGGGACGGGGCTTCGGCGGGGCTCCGGGGACGGGTCTTTTCATCCCCCCCCCCCCCCCACACATATACATACACACACATATATATATATATATATATATATATATAGGGGAGCCCTGTCGCTCTCGACCGTCGGATCGCCCCACCCCCCCTCCGATCCGATGGTGCAGGGGGGCGGAGCTTTGACGGGGCTCCGGGGCGGGTCTTTTGATCCGTTGTGATCAAGTGAATGCTTGGGGGATGCAAACTCTCTCTCTCTCTCTCTCTCTATATATATATATATATATATAAAGTTAGATACAATGTTAGTTAGATACAATAATAAAAGAGAGAGATATACACAATGAAAAATAGTATATAAACTATATGTTTTAGTTCAATATATAGCATATATATGTTAATAAAAACATGAAAAATTCTTTAACAATTTGGCTAGAAGAAAGAGGGATAGTTCTCGACTGTTCCGGGTCTGGTACGAGACTTTGAAGTTGCATTTGCTAAAAAAATTAATTAAGGGGGCGGGTCGGTTTAGGTTATATCCATTAACCAAATCCTAACCTCATAAATATCGAGAGGAGAGAAATCGGCCATTCTCTCCTCTCCGCCTCTGATGTTCTCCAGGAAGAACACAGCGGAGAGAGAAGAGTTCGGCCGATTTCTCTCTCCTCTCCGTCAAATTTTTCGTTTTTCTCTCCGTCTTTCCACCTCCCCATCTTCACACCCTTTTCTTCCATAAGCACGACGAAGCACAAACGGTGGCAGCGGTAGAGAAAATTTTATAGGTTCGATATTTACTAGGTTCAAAGTATCGGAATCGGTATCAGACCATTCCTACGAGTATCGATATCAACGTTATCGATAGTATCGGCAGTTTCGAATTGGAGTATCTAATTTTTTTTGTATCGAAAAGCAAATAGCTATTAGTAAATTATTAATAATTTTAGAAAATATATTTTATACATTTAGGCATAATTTTAAGTATTTTCAGTGTTGTTGCTTAATAGATTTGAAATTGAATGAAATAGTATTCACCATTGCCGATTGATTTACATAAGATAGATAAATTTTTTTCTCTTTTACATGTTTTTTACAACTTTATTATGCTTTTACACCTTGCCAATTGGTCTTTTTAGTTCAATTTTCTTTGTGGAATTGATCGAAAAGAAACCTCTAATGTCGATATCGGTCAGTATCGAATATCGGTAGGTATCATATCGGGACATGTCAAACCGTATCGAATCGGTATCGGCCGATACTGCAAGCTATATTACTTAGGTCTTCTTCCCTGAGCACGACGGCGGCGGAGACCGAGAAAGGGGCTGAGACGTCTCAAAGAAATTTTATATAAAGATCTAGTTGGGATAATTTTTTTTATGATTTTTCATTATATTTATAGAAATTTTAGACTCCACTGTTGAGAACTTTAACTATGGCAAATTTCAATTATTGATTTCACTTTTTTCTTGATCCGACGTTGTATTTGACACTGATTTGTACTTTTGCTTTGTTAAAACGCTGGATTCGATTTTTTGTAATTTTGGAATCGTCACGTATCGGTTTGGATCGGCCGGCATCGATCTGTATCGGTTACGTATCAGACGATATGGATCGATACAATAAATTTTGATTGTGTCTCGACCGATACGGATATTCTTTATGAGTTTCGGATCAGACACCCCCAAATCCAATCCGGTCCAACCGATACCAATACGTATTGGTCGATACTTCGAACCTTGATTCAAACCGCCACACCAATTATACTACAACTCATCATCCAAACAATCACAGAAAATAGCTTATCAAGAATCCAAGACCTAACACTAGAGATCCTTATAGGCGCTTGTTGGCATCCAATTACAAGGTAGATACTTGGTATTCGGTAATCAAGAACCTATTTTTCTGTTTCTGATTCAGCAAACTCAAACAACCACGCCAATTCGTACCAACTAGATGCCGAAATCACACAAAATAGGGACGATGATGTACGTAACCCGAACCATACCCTGGCTATATTCAAGAAGTACGTGACAAAGCTCTCAATTACAACGTTATATTACACTACACTAACAAAAGAAAAAGGTAGCATTTTTATTACAGATTCATCTCACCTGCGCCTCGGCGTAGCTCCCCTTCGCCTCGATCCCGTCGAGGCCGATCACCAGCGACGGGAAGGGCTCGACCGGCGGCCTCCCCTCGGCCTCCGCGACCAGCATCTTGGTCCTCTTCTGCGTCGCGATCAGGACGTTGTGCCAGGTGTTGGCCCTCGACGCGACGCCCCCCGAAAGCCCGACGACGTTGAGGTCCGCGAAGTCGTCGGGCCGGAAGGCGAGGACCTGCTCGGGGGCGGCGCCGTCGAGGACGGAGAGGAGGCAGGAGCAGAAGCCCTTGGTGATCTCGGAGTCGGAGTCGGCGCAGAAGCGGAGGGTGCGGTCGGGGCGGAGGGAAGCGGAGATCCAGACGGCGGCGGTGCAGCCGGCGACGCGGTTGGAGGGGATGCGGAGGGGGGAGGGGGGGGAGGGGGAGGGCGGAGGCGTAGGAAAGGAGGCGCTTTACTCGGTCCAGGGGCTCAGGGAGGGAGCGGAACTCCTCGGCGAGGCGGAGCAGCCTCGTGCGCGGCGGCGCCGCCGCAGCCGCCGGCGGAGAGGCCGAGCGGTCGCAGCAGCGGACGAAGGAGACGGAGTGGGGCTTGCGGGAGTGGAGTTTGGTGGGTTTGAAAGAGAGGGAGGTGGGGATGCGACTGGAGAGTGAAGAGGAAGAAGAGGAAAATGACTCCATTTCTCTCTCTCTCTCTCTCTCTCTCTCCTCTCTCTCTCGCTCTATAGACAGAGGAGGGAAGCGATCGAGGGAATTTATAGAGGGTTTAGTTTTTTTTGTTTTTTTTTCACAGAGCAGATCTGTGGTGTTATGTAGTTTTGTCCATTCTTTGTTACATGTGAGTCAAAAGAAATGACCCACATGTAACATAAATATAGAGACAGAATTTACAGAACAGCAGATTTCCTCTGGAGAACAGTCTGGAGAACAGCAGATTTCCTCTGGAGAACAAGGAATGGAGAGATGAATAATATTTCTTTTAGAGATTCAAGGTATGGGTAAAGGTGTGTAAAGTTTGAATGAAATATTGATAGGTGTATACCCTCCCTACTAAATTTCTCTCTTTTTTTTGCAAATTTATACAATTAGATACCTTCCATTCCATGTATTATATGGCAAATTTATGCAATTATATACCTTCCATGTATTATAGTACTATCCCTACATGTCAATCACTTCTAGACAAAGTGGTTGAGATAGGAGACATCGTACTCATCAGTCCGAATTTTTAGTCGAGGTGGTAAAAAGATATGTGTTCCATATATTCGATTTCGAACAGAGATGGAACGTATTATTTCTTGCATTTAATAAATAGTGTGAGTGGGAACAACAAACCCTAAAAGAGGTTGCGATGTAGCAAAAAAAAAATTGTACATCGAACAATAAAAAGTGCTATGCCTACCTATTAATTTTAGCTTCCTTTGGATAAATTTATGCAATTATATACCTTAGTATTAATGTTCTGTAATGTTAAATAAATATAAAATAATATTAATGCTAAACAAATATTCAAAAACTACATAAAGTAAGATTCCAATTCTCTTTATATATATATATATATATATATATATATATATATATATATATATATATAGAGAGAGAGAGAGAGAGAGAGAGCGCGCGCGTCATAGACTCATATTCCTACAATTTGAGTGGATCTTTTATATTCTAAACTTTTATAAAAACAAGTCATATTTGAGTTGTTCTATAAATAATATACTAAATCTATGTGTCTTTCCTTAGAGCATCATTAGTAGTTGGGACTCTTCAATGTAACTTGTGGCCCAAAATTTTAAAAAAAAAAGATAAATGTATAATGTGTTGGGTTTGTACGAGAATAGTAGAAAATGATAAGGTGAGCTATGGTTCTAAAGATTGTGTGGTCAAAAATTGATGTAAAAAAATAATATAAAATCTAGAATCTAGAATGTTGAGTTCCAAATTGAGACTTACTATTCTACAAAATGGGTTCCTACAATCTAGAATCTAGAATTTGGGAGGTCCAACATATAGCTCTCATGGGTGGGATGAGACTCAAAATCTAGAAATTGAAACTAGGGATAAGACTTATTATTCTACAAAATAAACTCCTACATTTTAAATCTAGAATATAGAATGTGGAATGACCATGCTCTTAATAGGGAGTTGGGTCGTCACGCAATCCGCGCACCCTTAAGGCCTAAGGTCGGGATGGACATTTACATACATGTAATGTCCTCCTCAGAATTGCCTTTGGCATTGCTATTTAAAAAATACAATAATAATAATAATAAATAAATAAAAAGGTTATTTACACTAATCTTTTTTATGTTTTATGTATGTTTATTACACGGACATTTCTATGCTTTATGTTTTATTTTCAAAATAAAGATGGTTGGTGTAATAACCATTTATATAAAATATAAGAGAGGTCCGTATAATTATTTTCAAAATAAAGAATATCAGTATAATAAACATAAAACATAGAAAAAATTAGTATAAATAATCCTAAATAAAATGAATGAAAAGAAAGGAAAAAAAAAACATTCTATGGGATTGCGATCGAGAGAGTTGTACCAAATTTCGAGAATATATGTCAGACACTCGAAAAAAACTTATTGTTGATTACATGTATGAAGGCTATTAGGGGTGAGCATTATTCGGTTTTGGACCGAAAATCGAACCGAATAAGAGATTCGGTTCGGTTTAAAACAAATTCGGTTCGATTTTGAAAATACTAAATTTTCTTATTCAGTTTCGACAGTTTCGTTTTTGGGTTTTGCTCCGAAACCGAAAATCGAATAAAATTTTAGTGTTTATATATATATATATATATATATATATATATATATATATATATAAATATAAACAAAAAAATTGCAAATAAACCGAAAATCGAACCGATTTAGTTTGGTTCGGTTTGCATCGGTTATGGATCATTTCGGTTCAATTTCGGTTTTGCTTATTTAGTTTTGGGTCAATTTCGGTTATTCGATTCGGTTGAAACCGAATTAACCGAATGCTCACTCCCAGAGGCTATGTTGTGTCCTCCTTAGAACCGCCTTTGACATTGCTATTTGCAAAATAAATAAATAAAATGAAAAGAAAAGAAGAGAAGAGGAGAAAAGTAAAAAAAAAAAAAAAAAAAAAAAAACTCAATTGGTGTTTGTCAGGAAGATTTGTCTAACGGTACACTGGTGACCATTGACACGTAAAAGTAGTGTTGGATTGTAGCACAAAATTTTCTTGACCATGCTTTTATTTGACTAGTGAAAAGGAAGGAATACTACAAGGAAGTGGTCTCTACTCTATGCCTAATAAGATTTCATGGACAAATGCAAAAATGAAGGGGCTCTTTTGTTTCTTTGACCACAATTGATGAATAAATGATTGGTGGATTGAAAGAAGCCAAAACCAAGCTTCTCTTTTAGACCACACTTGAAAGCATGGTGAGGATATTTGCACCAACCTCCCTATATATTATACATGGATTGAAAAGATTCTTTTGTCACATTGTATCAAAACATTCTTGCAAGAATCTATCTAGTGGAAAGAAATTTTAGGACGAAACGGTTCTTGATTGGTTTAAAAGAAAAATACGCAACATCTACACTATTTCTTTCTTTCTTTTTTGATATCCGACGATACGTACAAAATTTTGTACACGTTACGTCACATGATATTTGGGTCTACTGTTCTACACCTCCTTCGCGGATTGATTCTGATACCGTCCGCCTAGCCAGCAAAGTTATACCTCTTCTCACTGACCACAGGATCCAGTTGAGAACAAAAATGCATCTACAGTATCTCTAATGTTTGGTTCGATATAAATAAATAATTGTTGTACTTGTAGTGGATATTATTCAACTCCTTCAGCTACCGTGGCTGACCACCAAGACTGGCCCGGAGGGTTCGGTTGTTCTAGTCGGAACTATTTTTTTTTAATTAATAAAATTTGCAACCAAACATCAAAGTTACATAATACAAACAATAAATTAGTAAATCTGAAAATATCGTTTTGTACAACCAAATAATGTATTTACAGTATCGCTTACAACAACAAATACTACATGCGAACAAATTATGTATTATGTAACTTTGATGTTTGGTTGCAAATTTTATTGAATACTACATGCGAACAATAAATTAGTAGTAGGAAAAGAAAATGCAAAATTATGTATTTAACTATTGAATATTTTGGTACAAGAGACAAGTTGCGGGATACACTTATCTTCGTCCGGATCACCAATATGGTTTTCTTGAAGTCAAATCACATTTCGACCTCGAGTCTTTTGACCAATCCACCCCTCCCTTCTCGACGAGCTGGAAGTCGAGGTACATGTGCGAAGTTCCTCGTCATCTTCTCGTGCGGCCTCTCCACCTCAACATTTTTTGCCTTCACGCGGATGCTGATACTCTCTTGGATGTACATATTTTGCAAGGATAGAATCGCTTTCATGGTGGCCGATAAAAAATAATAATACGCTTAGATATGTTTAATTATTATATAATAATGTATATGTTTAATTATTATATAATAATACATAGAAAGAGAGTTACGAAGGGTTATAGTAAATGAAATTTTTATCCATAAAAAATAATATTTATAGGCAAAAAATGTTAAACCAAAAAAATTAGTAGTATTCTTGGTATTTGGGTTATATATTAGTATACATTTTCTTACACTACACTCTCTTCAACAACGAAGATTTTCAAATTTTCCTCTGGAAAAAAATACAAATATTCCTTATACGAAGTAATTGTGAAATCAACTTGCTTTGGACTAGGTTACATAAGGGAGGGGGGAGAGATTAAGCCAAGTCATATAATTCAATATAGCATATGTAAAATTTTCTTAGTCATTCTTGTACTGCTAACTGAAATTCGTCAGCACATACATCACCACCACCAACTGATGATAGAAACATTAATCTAGCAATAACTTGGGACAATTATATTGGCATGCAGCAATATCTTAATCTACTTATTTCCAGATATTTATGAAGAAACACATAATGGTCTCAAAAGAACACATGCTCTAGAGTAATAAAATAGACAAAGTGAGCTGGATTTGTCATCAGTGTCAGCAAACTCTATTATATGTTCCCTAGTGCTTGGAGTCATCAATTGCACAACTCAATATGTATGTAGACAGAGCCAGTCACAATATCAATCCATGATTATATGATTTTCCTATACATGCACTTCTTAGAACCTGCTTTTTTTTTTATAAGGATAACATTTTATAACAATCATCTCAACAACAACAACAACTAACAAAAAATATTTATGACAAATAATTACTCAACCAACAGATCTTGATCATCGAATTTTCGATATGTTCAAGATGTGTAGTAAAATCTACTTTCAGGAAATTCGGAACAATGACTACTGGCATACCTGAGCTTCAGTCTCTTCTTTCTAGTGTGTAATGTTTCCATAAATTGGCTGGGAAACTCATTCTTATGAAGAACTATGAAGAAGAAAGAACATTCATGCGGTCCAAACTTTCAGAACAATTGCAGGATCCATTGCTAATGAACTAGCGACCAAGACTTTTAGTCGCATCCCCTATTTCGGCAGAGATATCTGCGTCCTCTCCGATTCCAAGTTGAAAACTGAGAGAGACATTTCTCCTGAAAAGAGGAAAAACTCATTATTTCAAACAAATTTTTGTAAACAGTGCTTCTTATATAGGTTCAGAAATTGAAAAAAGGAGGAACTTTCGAAACACAAATACCAGGTACCTAAAAGTCCAATATTCAAAGAAGGATTAACTAGAGAAGTTTAGATTGCCCAAAAGATTGAAAAAATGATTAAATCTCAAGTTATGTTTGAGGTATCTGCACTTCATAGGCCAAAAGTCAAGATTCAAAGGATCAATTAGTCAAGTACTCATCCGATACATACGGATGACAAAGAAGAAGCAACTTAAACATCAACTACATATGTTTCACACACTGGGTGACTCCTTGATCATGATCCAGTCAATCGAAAGAAAATCTTTAAAGCAATGGAATTTATGAACCTTTCCAGATTACATTCTCACCGCATTCTAGAATTGACAGTTTGACATCTGCTAAAGAGAACTTAACAGTCATGTGATGCTTTTGGAAAAGAAAGCAGATTAGTGATCAAGAATGAAAAGGAAAATCGCGAGGGGATTTTATTCCCACCGTTTTTTCTCCAGAAAAAGAAAAGGAACGAAAAGAAAATGGTGGTTATTAATTCGAGAAGAAATAACGGAGCACCAAATTCCAGTGTTCTCTACAAATTGGCACATCGGGATCTTGTGACCTTCCTCTTTCTTTGGTTTCATGTGTAGGAAAACGCAGGTGAAACTGAAGCGGAGCCTCCAATTAGTGACATTGGGTTCTGAAGGAACCCAGATCCGACCTCCAGTTCTAATGAACTGAGGACTCAGCTCCATTGAGTACCTCGTGACTCTAGGATGGAGGTACAAAACCTGGTACACTGAGTTTCTTTTGTATCTAAAAAGTAACACCTAGTGTCATATTTATACTCTGGAACTATATAAGATGATCCTGATCTTTCAAACAAAGTTATACCAAAAAAGATTGGTTTCGTTTAAAATGACAATAGATGTTATCAGGGAAGTCCTATAGACGAATTTTTCTTACTAGGAATGTTCACAGGCGATCATTGTCGGAAACGGACACAGAACTAGCGAAAAAACTGCCGTTCCCAAACCAGAAGAAACCTATTGAGGAACTAAGAAAGTCTCACAACCCGCACACAATATCAAAATTAACACAAACGAGCACAACGCAAACCCAACTGATTTTTATGTGGAAAATTCCGAAGAAAAAAAACCACGGGACAATCGGAGTCAAACCTGGAAAAGCCTTCGCTAAGGAATAAAGAAAATACACCTCGACTCATTTACAAATTTCTCACACTAATCCAACACGGATAACCACAACACTTCAAAACCAATGGAAAGATATTACAATGAGAACAAAGAATTACGAAAAGACAAAAGATGAGAAAAATCGATGTAGACCTCCTTGAAACGATCTCTCTTCAAATCAACTCCCAAAACACCGAATCTCCTCTTCCTCTTCTTTGAAAGTTAAAAAGCCTTAGAGAAAACTCTCACATAGATAATTGCCTTTTGAAATTAAGTTAGGAAACCCCTATTTAAGTCACCATAATATCGATACAATCCTGACCAGCCATCACGATACAATGGTGTTGATAAAACATCTGATTTGGGCCTTCAGCCCCCGCGATCGTATACCATCGGCATACCGGTAAAAGAGTCGGTATATCGCCAGAAAAGATTCGGGAACA
This sequence comes from Iris macrosiphon, assembly GCA_036927795.1. Taxonomy (NCBI): domain Eukaryota; kingdom Viridiplantae; phylum Streptophyta; class Magnoliopsida; order Asparagales; family Iridaceae; genus Iris; species Iris macrosiphon. The sequence goes on along the minus strand of JAYESA010000013.1, from coordinate 177,462,122 downwards.
AGGGTAGCTTCAACTTCAAACCGACGGCATACCATTGGCACTAAAACTGATCAGTTCAGAGCCTGATATTGACTACTTTTGTCGTCGTTGGCTCCTCGAACTTCTTCGACACACGGATGACGCTCGCCGCACTTCGGAGTATTTTCCACATAGGTTGGGAACCCCACCGAACACCAACAAATCTCTTCATTCCCAACTAGGTGGAGGAGGTCGTCATTCTGTATCCTCATGCAAAATTTAAATTTCCTCTTCGGTAGGAACCTTCGTGAGCATATCCGCTCCACTGTCCTCTGTATGAAACTTTTCAAGCGTCGCATCCTTCGCCTCTAGCACATCTCTTATCCAATGATACCGAATTGCAATATGCTTGAACCGATTATAAAATATTGGATTCTTCCCAAGGTGAATTGCATTATGGCTATCACAAAACAAAGTGTACAACTCTTGCTTTAGCCCCATCTCCTACAAGAACTTTTTCATCTATAACTCCTTGCAAGCCTCCATCGTCGCAATAAATTATGTTTTTGTCGTAGACAAAGAGACAAACTTTTACAACCATGACTGTATTGCCCCATCAACAAACATTATCACATATCTCAAACTCGATCTCCTGGTATCCACGTCCTCAGTCATATTTGTCATGTCCTAGTACCGCAGAACCGAAAGTTATCGCTAGGCGTGATGTCGTACAAGCCTAAATTGTACTTGTCCAATGCAAGCACAAACATGATCAATAAAACATTTCAGAAATAAAGTCATTGCAGCGAAAATAAGCAGAAAAGTTAAATAGACACAAGATATATGAAAAACAATTATCTTTAATGATAATTGCAGTGAAATTACAATGACTCTAGGTCAAAATACAACTTGATTATAAACACTGGATCTCAATAAAATAAACGATGCCACAATACTTACAACTTACGAATCAAATACAATCAACATTGTCCTTTATAAACAAAAGGAAACATCTTCGGCTGCACAGTTTCAAGTTGTCAATCCGAGTTCCAACGCCTCAGCACAACCAAGCAAATCTTTGCACCTGGGGGTTGGGGTCAATACATTATTGTATACTGGTGAGTAGCCTCTTGCCAACTCAGCTAGAACCAACACAATGATTAAGTGAGTGCATGCAAATATATGTGATCTTTCTAATCTTGCCTTAAAATCAGTTAACAATTCATGATCATAAATATATCCATAAGTATAAAAGTGTCACACAACAAAGTTAATCTTACCCAATACACCAGTCAGGGATCTAAGCCACTGCACAAAAATATCCTTCTCCAAATACTGATTCAGCGTCCCTTCCGGACAAACTATACCACGATGGCTCCAACAACCACAAACATAACATCCACTTCGCTTCCATACCGCTTGCGCTTCCTTCCTTTGGGCGCCTAATGGTCATCTCACTTTGTTCACCTTCGGGTGCTCCTAAGAGACAATGGAAACCTTGAGGCTGAACAAATTTTCTTAATAGTAGCCCCATTGCCTTCTCTTCCGGTAGACAAAATTTGCTCCTAACACCGGAAAATGAGAGTCCGATCTCGGGTCTTAATTCTTTCAATCTAATCCGCTGGAAACACTTCGAGAACAGTGTGTGATAAGTCATGATAAATCCTCACATCGTAATACCCGACATGGCATACGGGCTAGCTTGTAAGGAGAGTCTGGAAAGGTAGGATTGCAGACACGTTTAATCCTCTCAAATAAAACTGAAATCATTCCACTTAAACAACTTAACTCATTTTCATTCCTTAAATTTTAGACATACTTCCTTCCATACTCGCAATATATTGCAGCACCTCTATTGATATCTTGTTGATCATCATCTAAATCCAATTATCCTTTCCAATCATCATGTCTTATAATCCTCTTAAACCAATATCATGTCTCATAATCAACTCACACGATCTGCTGGTGCTCTTCAAAGCTATCCATGATCAACAAAGATATCCACATGAGATCATAACATATCTAGGCTTATTGTATGGAACACTCAGCAGAATATTAAGAAAGTTCAAAGACTTTCGAGCACAGAAGAAACTCAGAGTTAAAGAGAATCAATGAGGTTCCAAGAACGTAAAGTCATGCTCTGATACCAATCTGTCACGTCTGGTTTCGTAGAACCGAAAGTCGTCACTAGACGTGATATCGTACAAGTCTAAATTGTACTTGTACAAGGCAAGCACAGATATGATTGATAAAACAACTCAGAAACAAAGTCATTGCAATAAAAACAAGTAGAAAAGTTGAATAGACAAAATATACCAAAAAAAATCTTTTTACTGATAATATTGCAGCAGAATTACAAAGGCTCGAAGCAAACAATAATTCGATTATAATCACTCTCTTTCTCTCTCAATACAATGAAAAATGTCACAAGGCTTACATCTCAAGAACTAAATAAATAATGATGTTCTATACATTTGTTTATAATAGAAAATCAGATCTTTGAATGACAAGTTCCAGCTAGCCCAATAAACTCTCTGATGCCTCAGAACCGTCTTAAGCTACTCCCCACACCTACAAAACTTGGAGGAGGTCAGTACATTATCGTGTACTGGTGAGTAGCTTCTAACCCACTCAACTAAAACCAACACGGTAATCATGTGAAAGTATCCATTATTATTATTGTTCTTTCTAATCTTGCCGGTTGTTCAATCATTTGATAACCAGTCATTCTTTGATAAAGGATCACTATGAGTCAGACTCAATAGAATTTTCTCAATCCTTTTTTCTGTCGCAAAATAAGAAGAGGTGCGCTCGCCTTAGGATGAATTACAATTAAAAGTAGAAACATAAAGCATACAGGTGACATGGTAAACATTTCAAAGACATACATATTCGAACACAATGGATCTTAACCAACTTATCATCCTTCCCTGTAACAATGTTATCAATTCATAATATAAAAAAATTGTGTCACAAGTGTCCCTGATGCATCAACTATTAGCCCAATAAAAAAAAAATGCAGTGCACTCGTCCATGCAAACATTTCGATAGGCCTGCAATCAGATTGACATTAGCATACAACTTAACTACATGATGGTCACTGGCAATACGCCATCTTGGACTATATATGGTTAGACGACTCCCCTTCAGCGCCGGATAGCTAACCCTCTGAAGGTTTCTGAATCATTCGTGCTAGTACGTCAGTACTTATTATCATTAGTCCTATGCCAACACGAGCACACTGCCCCGACGATCGTTCGAGGAACCCAAACCTTATGCACAAGTTATACATGACCATGCAAATGCATACAAAATTAAACTATAAAACATATGCATGATAACGGAACTGAAAATAACTATGCAACACAACTTTTGCCATTACCACATTTCCATTTTCCATTACCACATTTAGATACTTCCATACTTCTAATTCTAAGGATTACTACGTTTCTATACATCCTAGTCCACGGATTCTACCTTGACGACCCAACGATTCCAATCATTTACTATATTTTTCCATCTCTGAAACAACAATACGATAGGTTCTCTGTCCATATCGGCAATACAACATTCCATATGATAATCTAACCACAGTACTATACTTCACATGATAAGATAAAAACAATTATACATTACACAAGTCTATATTAACAGTTTAAAAATTCCATGTTCTATAACAAGTTACAGAAATGAGATTACTTTCTTTTATTTATCTTGGTCTTTTAGTTAGCATTTATTAACTCATGGTATAGAAACAAAGACTAGCAACATCATTTTATTAAGTATGAAGGTAAAGGAGAAAAGAATCAAAACTACCCACCATAAAAAAAAATGTTCGTCTGTCTCGACCGGGCAGATCTCTGAATAAATCATTTGTATGAACCCAAGTCCAACCAAGCCTTCGAGCCAACAAATCCAGTCAACTGTACCGTGCGGAGTGGGACATTACAATATCAAATTAGCCAATCAGCTTCGGCTCGTCACACCCAATTAAAAGTCTCCAACTATAAGTTCTTTAGAATAACGTAGGATCTACTTGACCACACTTTAATGCCTCCTCTTTGGATTACAAATATATCTGCTAACCAAACCTACTGCTTGATCAATATTGGGCCTTGTACACACCATCGCATACTCATAGATGAATCATACGGAACTCGTTACATATCTTCCTTTTCTTCCTCGGTCGATAGGTATTGCTCAGTAATAAGCCTAAAGTGATATGCAAGGGGTGTTCACTTTCTTTGACCCATCCATCAACAACGTTGAAGTACCATGCTAATGTACTTCTCCTGAGACAACCAAAGCAGCTTGGACCATCTCTCTCGACCGATCATCATCCCAAGAATTGTCTTTGTTGTGCCCAAATATTTCATAGAGAAGGTCGCGTCCAGTAGGCACTTCAAATCTGCTATTCTGGCGACATTTCATCCTACCAACAATATGTCATCTATATAAAACAGCAAGATGATAAAATCATCATCGATAAACTATTTCACAAAAACACAATGACCCGACGTCGTACGGGCATAACCAAGCTCCCCTATAAACGACTCGAACTTCATGTACCACTGTCGCAGAGCCTGCTTCAGACCATAGATACTCTTAAACCTGCAGACAAGATGTGACTTACCCTTCTTATAGAAACCCTCGGGATGTTCCATGTACAACTCCTTCAAATCACTGGAGCAATGCCGTCTTGACATCCATTTGCTCAATCTCCAAGTCGAAGCTAGCTGCTAAGCCTTGTACCACATGGATAGATGACAACTGACAAAAAATCTCATCGAAATACATACCCTATCGTAGACTATAGCCCTTGACTACCAACGTCGCCTTGTATCAAGGGTGAGTAGCATTTTCAGTTTGCTTCACTCTGAACATCCACTGATTCTTCAAGGCCTTCTTGTCATTTGACAACCGCACTATCACGCCCCGATTTCGCCCAATCGATAATCGTCCCCCGGACGTGATGTCGTGCACGCGTAGGGCGCGCGTGCACAAGGCCTAGGCATAAATATAATCTTTAGAACATATGCAACAGAGTACGCAAATAAAATAACACATTTGAGACATAGAAAAATTTTCTTTATTGATAATGAACATCTGTTTACACTCTTGACCCAAAGTAGTAAAGATGCCGCACGGGCTTACAACTTGGACGCAAAATGAGATAGCTGATCCATACATTACACCCTTTACTAATATTTCAAAAACACAAAACACCTTGGGTGCGAGTCAGCACCATCGGCTTGTGGCTTCCAAAAGTGAGAGCGAGCTCCTATCGGGCTTATGTACTGGAGCTCCCAAAAGTCACGACACGAACGCGCCTTGATTCAGGAAGGGGTGTTGGAGAAAGCTTCAGCTCCTCGCCGCGTCACCTTGGCTCGGAGAACCTGCTGCAACGAGGGTCAGTACTTCAAAGAGTACCGGTGAGGGCGAACTAACCCAACTTTACCAAAATCTATAACGAGTTCATATGAGCATGCAACATTTTATTATTATGTGATCTTTCTATCTTGTCTTAGTTCAATTCTATGTATAAAATAGACTAAAATGACATAACCAAATGTGCCACCGCTCGGTGACTTTACCTGTACCGGCTGAACCACCTGTACAAAACTTACCATGACCTTCCCTGCCACGAAGACATAGTTAGTCTGCACTGTTTAAATATACATAACAATCACTTGGTTGGACTAGGGATGGGTCGGCTGCCCTTCCGCCTCGGGTAGCTAGCCCTTAGCGACGCACGAACCCATCCAATGCTAGGACTACACTAGCAAATGGTTCTACCCGGGACGAAGCGGTCCCAGTGCCCCGACGACCGTTCGTAGAACGACTTCCCTTGTATACAAGTTGTCAAAGACCATGTTTCCACAAACCAACTAAGTTATCAATTGAGACACATTCATGCAATATAAGTAAATAACTTCATGTGTTTCCCGTAGTCTAAGCTACTTGCATAATGATCACATTTCACCCTTTTGCACCATGCATGAACAGTTATCGCTAAATGAGTTCTAACTACATCTGACACAAGATGGCAATATATATATATATATATATATATATATATATATATATATATATAACGAACATGCACGCATCAATGTGATCGTTTGCATTTCTGTGTGAAAAGCATTATTACTGTTTCAAGTCTACTTTTTCTTTATTCTGACTCAATCTTAATGTTTTTGGTATCGTTTGATCGGGATGCACAAATGGGTCAATTTATTTAGAACGAAGACTTGGAAGAAGGGAGCTAATCGAAATAAAGCCACTCACAAGTTGGTGAACTAGAAGAGAGAGAGAGATCTTCAAGACTCCGCTAGCGCGTCGCCTATTCGTTCACCTGCACGCACCAACAACTTGATCAATATCTCCTGCTTCGGTCTCCAAGGTTCAATACGATATGCGCAATGCTAAGAACGAAAACAATGAAATCCATCGAAACCGTTCAAGAAAACGCAATTCATAAAACCAACAAGAAGGCAACCAAGCGGCAACGAAAACGGACAAGAAAACCAGCGCAACGGAAGGGCCCCTCTCGACTCTGCCGCCGAGTCCTTCCTTGAGGCACGATCCATTGAATATGGGACCTGATTCCGAAGAAACCAATCCATAACGAGGAAATGATCTTGATTCAATCTGTCCCGAACGAACGGTACCAAGTATTTCTTGGCCGCGCTCCCCGAATAGGGAGAACGGGGCATTACACGCACCAACATATAAGTGAAGTTATCCTACAAATAATTCACCTTATTGTTCATGGCATGAATCCACTCCTGCCTATACTCGTCTTTCATCGCCTCTGCAAAACTTTCGGGCTCTCGTCCATCAGTTAATAGCACGTACTCATCAGACGAGTACCTTGTAGATGGTCGACACTCTTTCATACTCCTCCTCAACGGAGTCTATGCTGCTGGTTGTTCACCGACAGCCTCATCCCCTCCAGGAACTACCTTCTCGGCATACTTATCCTCCTGAAGGTCACCGTGATCACTATCAACAGACTGATGACCAAGGTTGGAAATAATTCATGTGTTGGCTCCCATATATTTAGAATATCCTCAGTGTCCTTTGGAAATGGATCTAATTGAAATGACTCTAACTCAGGCAAATTTTCAGTCTCTGAAGGCATCTTGGAATCCTAAGTGTTAGTCATCGTCTGATCCTCGACGAATATCACGTATCGGCTTCTGTAGAGCTTTCTTTCCACTGGATCATAGAGTATACCTGAACTCATCCCAACCAATGGTCACACAAAGGCACATTGTCTCGTCTTCGGCTCAAATTTGGACCTATTGTCGTTTGGTACATGCACAAAGGTCTTCAAACACCTGCAGGTGACTGTATGACAATTCATTGACGTACCATACTATGTCAGGCACATCACCCTGCAAAGGAACACCATGAAACAAATTAATAACATAAGCAGCAGTCAAGGTAGTCAAAGGCGCAAGGCGCACTCGAGGCGCAAAGGGTCCAAATCGCCCGAGGCGCTAGGCGCACTCGAGGCGCGCCCGAGTGACGTGAGATGCAAAAATTATATATATATATATATATATATATATATATATATATATATATATTCGCATCGGATTTCTATATTGATAAACATGTGTGCTTCAAATTCTTCCATGTCTATATTACAATCACTTTGAATTGAGTGAGTGAGAGAGAAACAGTAAAAAAAAAGTACATCAGTTCAAAAAATAGTCTAAAAATAGTACAACAGTTAAAAAAACAGTTTAAACATATTAATTTTTTCACAAGAATTTCAAGGCGCGCCTTAGCTATTCCAAGGCACTCGGAAAAGGCGCGCCTTAGGTGCGCCTTAAGAATTGTGCCCCGCCTGGAGTGCCCTGAGGCGCTGTCCCTGCGCCTAGGAGCAAGGCGCGCCTCAGGCGCGCCTTTGACTACACTGGCAGCAGTACTTTAGAGCCTCACCCAATAATTGTCTAGTAACTTTGTCTCTGAGAACAAATATTGTACCCTCTCCATCAGTGTCATATTCATACAATCCGTTGTCACTGAGATGCTATGTTTTCGGCGAAGACTTATGGTGTTGTATCCCTTGCTCTTTGCAATATACATCAAAAGGACCATATCCGTCGTCGTTGTCAAAGCGAGCACACTTTAATTTCTTTTCCGTATCCCTTTCAACGAAGGCTTGAAACTCCTAGAAAGTAGGTAGTACTTGATTCTTGTCTTTAATAAATCAAACAATAACTTTTCTAGAATAATCATCAATAAATATTATAAAATAAGAAGCACCACCAATTGATTTTATCTTCAAATGATCGTAGACATTCGAGTGAACCAGCTCGAGCAACACCTGCTTTCTTGAAGACAGGAGACTCTGGAAAGACACCTTATGATGCTTCTCAATCATTCAGTGCGTGCACTTCTCCAATTTTGTAAACTTTAACTTTAGAATCACCTTTTTGCAAGGTTCAAAGGATCGGTATCGGACATTTTGTATGAGTATCAGTATCAGAAGTATCGAATCGGAGTATCGGATTTTTTGGTATCGGCAACATTAAATCATTATTAATAAATTAGTAAAAAATTTAAAAAAAAATAGTTTACATATTTATGCATTATTTATAAAAATAGTTTACATGTAAAGAAGGAAAACTTATATATTGCAGGTAAACCAATCAACAAAGGTGAATATTATTTCATTCAATTATAATAAAAATAACAAAAAATCCGCACCATATTTAGATCTGCCTCTTCTTCGATCCGGAATTCCCAGCAGATCCTTGACTCCTCTAGATTGGAGGAGTGCCTACCCGAATGATGATGAAACACCTAGATACCTGTCTGAAAAGGTTTCCTGGGATAGCATTTTCTAGATTCATCAATGAAATAGATATATCGACAAGAGGAAATGATGATGTAATCTTCAACGAAAAAGCTGGATATGCTGATTGGTTTACCTGCAGTATATAAGTTTTCCTTCTTTACATGTTTTTACAATCTTACTACCTCATTATATTCTTACTAATTGAATCTTACATTGTTCTATATAGGTTTCAATTTTGACGAATTAAGACGCATAGAAGGAGGCACAAGATATACTTAATGCTCAAGAGATTAGAAGCATTACAAATGACAGGATGCGATAAGTGTCACAATACCCATAATTATATTTATCTGGACATTTTTTTCTTTCTAAATTTATGTAAAAAAAGAAGTAAAGAATTAATTATATTCAGAATTTTGCTTTTATGTATAGTTTCAAATTGTTACAATGAACCCATGACACCAATTATTTTCTTTCATTATCAAAATAAAGTTAGCTACAAGATTTACTGGCCCTTCATTTAAATTTCATGAATAACAAATTTTTTTACAATAGATATGAACTACATAAAACATACAAATACGAAAAGAAATACAAATATATTAGCATCCATTTCCTCCGCGTACGACTTTTTGGCGTCATTAAGTTATTCTACAAAAGTTATGAAAAACGTTACATACAATAATAAAAAATGTTACATACAATAATATTACACTTGTAAAATGTTACATACAATAAAAAAATATTACATACAATAATATTGTACTTATAAAAAATGTTACATATAATAATAATGTCTATATATAGGAAAGTTATAAAAATTTACACTAATAAAAAACGTGATATATATATATATATATATATATATATATATATATAGGTAAACGGGATATGAACCATAGTGCTCATTTTTCTAAATGAGCCATGCATATGTGGAGCAATAGGAATAGAGTGTACTAGTGCACATGGGATGTAGGAATCCATTCATATTGGTCCACATGTGCATGGCTCATTTAGGAAAATGAGCAGTATAGCTCATATCCCGTTTACCCATATATATATATATATATATATATATATATATGTGTGTGTGTGTGTGTGTTGCACGTTGTTATGAAAAACGTTACATACAATAATAAAAAATGTTACATACAATAATATTACACTTGTAAAATGTTACATACAATAAAAAAATATTACATACAATAATATTGTGCTTATAAAAAATGTTACATATAATAATAATGTCTATATATAGGAAAGTTATAAAAATTTACACTAATAAAAAACGTGATATATATATATATATATATATATATATATATATATATATATATATATATATATATAGGTAAACGGGATATGAACCATAGTGCTCATTTTTCTAAATGAGCCATGCATATGTGGAGCAATAGGAATAGAGTGTACTAGTGCACATGGGTGCACATGGGATGTAGGAATCCATTCATATTGGTCCACATGTGCATGGCTCATTTAGGAAAATGAGCAGTATAGCTCATATCCCGTTTACCCATATATATATATATATATATATATATATATATATATGTGTGTGTGTGTGTTGCACGTTGTCTAGACCTCAATAACCATCAAATGCTCCACGATTACCAATCTATACAATCATACTGAACTAGCAAAAAATAACCCAGACATACACACGATCACCTCGGTCCACTATCAGTGTTTTTTAGTACATCATACATGTCAGATTTTCGGAGTCAAATCCGCTAAAATAATCTCATAAACAAATATACATCCGATATATACACAAAGTCTATCTAATCAAATATAGTCTTCCGATCCAAGTATCGATCTCCACGTCCTCACCTAATATGCACAACACTGTGTCTGGAACAAATATAAAATATGAATATAAAATGAGAACAATAGCATTTATAATGTAATAGTAATCGATAGCGGTAATGTACTTACCTTACGCCCAAAGCTTCGTTGAAGTTGCTAGCTATTCCCAAACCTATTCAAAATTTATTGGAATATTTACAAAAAATCATTCCATATAAACACCATGAAAATTCTAATTTATTATATATTTTATGTTCTATTCTACGTCCAACTTCCAATGACTAAAACCCCTTATATTTGATTAATCAAGGTCTTAATTTGTCACAAAACCCCATTTACCCATCAATCCCATTACTAAAACTAAATCCCAATTACTTTCATTAAAGAATTTGATAAAAAAAAGTCTGGTTTTATATAAATAAATAACTTCATTTAGTCTTATATATTAAAACTTTAGGCTAAAAATCTCACTAACCACCCCAATTTAATTACAAAAAAAAATTAGTAGAAAAGCCTTCATTATTGAAGCTCGGCCGAATACTACTTTAGGTTTTTTTAGATGAAAAAATGAAAAAAAATAGCCCAGCTACTCCCAAACCCGGCCCAATACCACTTTAGTTCACTTATTATTCTTATTCCCGTTGACTCCAGAAGATTCAAATTTCATTTCAAAGCCAGCTCTACTCCCAAAACACAGCACTGTTCACTGCATTTACTGCAATATACTTTATATATATATATATAGAGAGAGAGAGAGTGCAGAGAGAGAAAAGACCCCACCCTCAATTGTTGAGAGAACCGAGAGAGGAAAGAGAGGGAGAAAAGAGTTAGCTCATACCGATCGCCTCCGTGTGGGAACCTCAGAGATGGGGCTGAGGAGAAACGTCGGTGCTCGGAGGAGGTAGGATCTGTTGGGCATGGCGGTCGGGGAGGCGGATGGCGCTGGAAACGTCGCCGGGGACGGAAAGGAAGTTCCACGGTTCTCCAGTCACGAGCACAACCACAGGCGACAAAGCACAGAAGCTCCGGCGGCAGAGCTCAGTTAAGATTCAATTGTTTTTGCTTTGTTTGAATGCTTTTTTCTTTGCTTTGAATGCTAGATGCGATTTTTGCTTTTGCTATATTTTGGTATCGGGCCGTATCGGTCTGTACCAGCTACGTATCGGTCGATACTGTCACGCCCCGATTCCCGCAAGGGCTGATCGTCCTCGCTTTGGCGCCTTGCGGAACCGATCGTCCTCGCATGAGTGTGATGTCGTGCAAGCCTAGGTTGCAATTACACAAGACCAACATTTTGAACAAGGACAAGTAAACTATTCAAGATAGAGGCAGCAGCACAATATTGCAGAAAAGTAAATGAACACAATGATATAAGAAAACAATCTCTTTATTAATATCTGAAACGATTACAAGGCTTGCCAATTGACTTACATCTCTCAGAATACAATGACATTGTTCCATACATTACATTTATTTATACAGAAAACATCTCTAAACATCTCAATGTAGCTCAAGGCATTGACTCCAGACCTCCGGCTCCTGAGGATGAGGATCGGCTAACGCTTCTTCGAACAATCCAGCACCTGCGAACAGAACTGTTGGGGGGTCAGTACTTTGGGGAAAGTACTGGTGAGTGTAAAAGCAACGAACAGAAACAACTCTCTAAAACCAACACTAAGTAAGCATGTGATAAAATATTACAATACTAATGATCTTACTACTTTTATCTAGGTTCATTTCATGCTATACAGAATCAAGTCATATTTCTTACTTCTTTCGAAAAACATAACTTTGAAAAATAGTTTGTATATTCAATACATTCAAGCAGACAGTGGGGACTGTGTTCATGCACAATACTGATTTACTCAAACGTGTAGTGCACATCATGTATTGTGAGCCATATTCATTAACTCTCTAGGAACATAAGCTCTCTAGTGGACTATTCATCTCAGTTCAAGACAAGAGTGCATCTAATGGACTATTCATCTCATATTAAAGGAACACAACATGTATAGTAAACATAATCAATAACGGATACAACACTTATTCAGTGATTTCTTACCCATGGCCGAACGGTTATCCCTGTAACAGACATACAAGTTAGCAACAATTTGCATAATCATAAATGTTTCATTCTCTGTTCGTCTTTGCATCAAACAGTTAGGTATGCAGGAAGGCTAAAGTCCTAGCATGCGACATAACTATATGATGGCCCCCGAGTGTTGGATCCCCGGGATTAGCAGTTGGGACGTATAAGCCACTAAAGATACAGATCGGCTAATAGCTACTGAGACATATGGTTGCTCACTAAAATACGCTCAAAATAGCAATCGGGACTCATGGTTCAGCACTACACTAATAGCCACACCCCCCTAATCGCAAGGACTACAAGCCTCAAGGTGTTCGATTCTCTCCTAGGACGGACGATTCCTAGTGTGTAAACCCCCTGATTTTCAGAATTTTTAAAATTTGGATTTTTCACAATTTACTGGAATTTTCTGGAATTTTTCTGTAATTAAAATCAGGCTTTTATTTATTAAATGATTTTTAATTGATAATAAATAATAGTAAAATATTATGAAAATAATATTTTTGGGTGTAAAATGAAAAACTGGACTTAGGATAATTTTTCTGGAATTTATTGGGCCCCGGACCTATTTTTAAATACCTAAAAACTATTATTATTTAATTAACTATTATTTATTTATTTATTATTTATTTAGTATTTATTTTATTAAATAATCCGGCCCAGCCCAATCCGGCCCAGCCCACCTAACCAGCCCGTCCGCCTTAACGGGTCGGGTCGGGTCCACCCGAACCCGACCCGCACCCGAAAGCAACCCGCTACCCGGCCCCCACTCCCCCGCACGAACCGGTCGCCGCCCCCCCCCCCCCCCCCCGCGTCCGCCGGCCGCGCCGCCCGCCGCTCCGCCCGGTCCACGCCTCCGCCCACGTCGACCCTCTCCTCCGCCTTCCTCGCCTCACCTCCGCCCCGCTCGGGCCTCCCCTTCCCCTATTTAAAACCCTAGCTCTCCCCCTTGGCCGTCACCCCCTCCGGTCCGCCACCGTCCCGCCGCGACCCGCGCCACCCAGCCCGCGCCGCCGCCGCAGCTTTCCTTCCTCCCCCTCGCCAGCCTCTGCTGTCCCCGCCGCCGCCGGCCAGCAGCAGAAGCAGCAGCCGCAGCAGTCGCCCACGACTCCGGCGAGCCTCCGGCGACGCCGAGCCCGCCCCGCCGCCTCCGGCGACGCCACTCGCAGCCGCTCAGCCTCCCTCCGATCGCCTCCGGCCGCCGCAGTGGTTGCAGAGCCCAAACCCTAGGGGGGACACGGCTTGGACACAGGACACAGTGTCCTGTGTCGTGTCGGACACGGTGAACCCCCGGTTTTCGAGCCCTGTTCAGGTACGTGTATCTTTCTGCTCGTTTTCGATTCCGTCAGTTGCGTTGCGTAGCCTGCCTGACCCCCCTCGGTGCCCGTGCAACCCGCTCGGGGCATCGCGTCCTGTGGCGATCGCGAACCGCGATCCAAAAACAGGAAAAACAACGCCCCGATTCACCCCGGAACTGGGTACGCCCCGCCAAACGGGACGACTTGGTCGCGCGCGGTCTTCACAGATACGTGCGCGTCGTTGATACGGACGTGTGGGATTTCGCAGAAGTCGATTCGGGTGTGCGTGCACACCGGAATCAACGCGTATCCGCGGACAACACCCCGTATCCGACTTTTCTGAATCGCGCCCTAACTTTGTGTACACATGTCGGATTGAAACAAAACTTGTGCCGTCGGACTCGTAGCGATACGCTGGTCCTGTGACCCAAGTTTGGTTCGATTCTGAGAACGTTGACGAAATCGCGTGTCGTGGGCCCCACAGGCCCCACTCGACGGGCGATTTTGTGATCGGCTCATCGGAATCCAATTCTGGAAGTTCCGTTGGGTTCGTATCATCGTTCCTGACCTGTTGACACTAAGTTTGGTGAATTTGGAGACCTTTGACCCTGACACATTTTTCGGTGCAAAGCGGACCCACATGTGGACCCCGTTTTGACCCGAAATTGCCATTTTTGCCCTTGTCTCCAAATTGGACCCAAGGACAGGCGTTTCTAGCTGATTGATATTTTCTGGATCTGATGGTGATGTTTATTTCAGCAACCGGAGTACCGCCTGTAATTCCAGCTGAAGTCAGAGCCGCAATTGGAACCGGAACCACAGGCAAGTGTACCTTGCCAAACCCTGCAGCTTTGCTACTAAATTCCTTGACTTATTTATACATCAGTGGGCAATTAAACCTTGCCAACTCGCAGTAATTTCTGTTATAGTACTTTGCCTGAGTCATTGTATATATATATATAAACTTGTGTAACTGCTTAGCCCAGGACCGAGTGACTTTACTTAGCGTCCGATTACTAGTCGGGTGCCAACCCCGTACGCGGAGTTGTGTAACGTCACATAGACATGGATACCGAGACCCGATATTTCTCGTACTTGTCTTATCAAGTACATCATAACCCAGGACACCTGACACTATTCATGAGACAGAGTCTTCCTGAGACATTCATGGTGATTCTGTATAGGATACAGGACTTGACAGAGATTATATTTATAAATACTATATGACTTGTTGCATTAGCTATGATCCCGCTTGACATGGACATGAGACGTTATGGTCATGATACGCGTGATTACATTGGGTGGGAAGAGTCACACAGACTACAGGTTGATTTTTATATATTATGCCGGCGTCTTAGTCTCACTACGAGATAGACAACCACATGATATCACTGCTACCCGGCTCCCCGACACAGAGCTTGTAGTAGTTTCAGCCTAAGTTCTAGTGCTGCTCTTATCTTGCATTTCACTTAGATGGTTACATAGTTTACCCTATTGTTTATTTATTGCTGCACTGCATTTATTTTGGCATGAGCTTTCTTGTACCTTTCTATGTCCCCTGAGGACCTGGATCCGGATTATGTCCCCAGGTATAGCCGAAGAGACCCATCCAGAGATACACCGTACAGGAGCACTTCCAGGAGCTGTACCAGGACCTGAGGACGAGATCGTACCAGAGGACTTCTCCTGAGCATTGGTTGTATATAGTCGGTTATTTCTGTTTCTCTTTCCAGTTCCTTTATTTCCTGTCTATTGGCATTGATGTATCAGACATATTCTCGGATTGTTCCCCGAGACATTTATTGAGATTTGATAGTTATTTCTATTTGCATTATTCTGGCATTTAATCTGTGATTATCTGTTGTGGATGAGATTAGAATAGTTTGTGGCTTGTAACAATTGTTCTATTTACTGTTAGACTACAGCTTAAGCATGCCCTGATGGATCCATTAAATTGGGTTGTCCATCGGTGCGTGCTGCTGGCCATTGCCACGTGTCCAATCCCTCGATATTTTGGGACTGGGGCGTGACATAGTGCCCCAGGAACCGTCCGAGAGACCAGAACCTTTTGCACAAGTTGTCAGACCAATGCATGAATGCAATTCTATCAGTTAAAAACTATATGATGCACATGTCCAGAAACAAGCAGAGTTTTCAATCAAGCGATAGAGCCAATAGCTCATCAATCCCTTCTATTCAATCAATTTGATAGGTTCAATCTTCTTTTCTTTTCAATCGATCGATAGGTTCAATAGCACACAGTATGAATTATTTATACAATTATATCTTTTTGCAGTGCGATCAATAGAACATATTCAAGCAGTTTTCTATTAGCAAGCATGGTAATAGTTAGCTATCTCTTTTAACTAAGTATGTAATTCTATTATATCTTTAGCATATGTAAAGAAACATGTTTAAGCAGTCTTTTTATTCTTCTTATTTGCATGACAATGGTTCGTTCAATAGTGGTGACCGTATAACTTAGCATGCAACATTCATCTCTTTTACTTAGCATGGCAATACTCTTTCTATATTTATCATGGCAATGGTTCGTTCTTTAGACAAGCAATACGAGTTCTCTTATTAACCATGCACGTTCATCTTCTATTACTCTTCTTATGAACACTATCTTCTTAGCACTAGCAGTTATAAAATCAGATTCATTATTAGGTGTGAAAGAATCAGAAAATAAAGTTCTGCCCACTCACCTAGATCAATCGTCTTGTGTTCCAACATGAAGCTCTTCAGGAAGGCTTCCTCTTGAACCATCAAACCAATCTCTTGTACATAGTGCCAACGCAAAGCGGGGCACTACAAATACAGACCGATACAATAATTTTTACTGTGTATCGGCCGGTACCAATATTTTCTATAAGTATCAGATCGGCTACATTCAAAACCAATCCGATACAGCCGATACGTATCGGTATCGGCCGATACTTTAAACCTTACCTTTTTGTTAACTAAGTAGTCAATTTCCTTCTTACTTATATGGTTGAGCCACCTATTACACATCTTGGTAGATGCATCGCTGATTGCATTAACCTCCTTTGCCCCATGTGCACTCCCTTCCATGTAGTAGATTATGGACTTCTTGCTTTCTCAACCAACCACCATCGAACATTTGCAAAGCTTCCAGTGATCATTCCAGAAGAGACTGAAGAATCTCTCATCATCCAACCTTCCAACCGACACCAGATTGAAACAGATATCTAGAACATGACAAATATCTTTGAGTACAATAATTTCTCATGTACTTGTCTTCAAATGCACAACTTCTATAACAATTGTCTTTGACACAATCTCGTTGTCCATCTTCAACACTCCACAGTCTCATATTGTGTAAGTGGTAAATAGTATCATGTTGTGAGATACGTACGTCGAAGTCCCTGAGTCCACCAACCAAGAACTATTATTGCGAGGTTCATGATAACCTCGTCACCCACAATAATGACGTCGCCTCTATGAACTGAGGTCGTAGTTGTATTTTGTTTTCCCTTGTATTTCTTCTCTTCCAAGTAAAACAGTTTCATTTGATTTGACACTTTTTTGCCACAATGGTAACATTTGGAGTCATCGTACCAATCATTGGACTTCTTTTTGCTCTTGTCCTTGCCACTGTTCGGACCTTCGCTTTTACTCCTCTTTCGATTTTCAAAAACAAGTGCCTCTGAGTAAGTATTAGGTGAAGTGCCATGAAATTTTTTTTGTATCTCTTCATTCAACACCCCACTCTTGGCTAACTCTAGACTAACCACACCTTCTGGAGCAGAATCGACCATGAACACTCATACGGTCTCCTACAAGTCATGCAAAGTACTCAGCAACCAAAACTCATATACCTCGTCGTTGAACTTTACTCCCATAGAGCATAACTGGTCAACCACGCCCCGAAACTCCACTTAGAAGATATGTAATAGACGTACATTCCTTGTACCTAAGACCCATAATCTGTCATATCAGGAATAATTTATTTATCTCGATCTTCTTCGCATAAAAGGATTCCAACTTCTCCCACAAAGTCTTTGTGCTCAATAAAGGCTTCTCCCACAAAGTCTTCTGAAATTAGGTTAAGAAATCCCTATTTAAATCATCCTAATCTCGAGACAATCCTAACCGTCCATCACGATCCAATGGGGGATAAAACATCCGATTTGGGCCTTCAACTCCCGCGACGGCATATTGTCGGTATATTAGCAAGAGACGGTATATTGTTGGTATACTAGAAAGAGGCGGTATACCGTAAGAAAAGGTTTTAGAACAAAAGCAGCTTCAGCTTCATACATGCAATATGTCACTGGTGTATCGATGGCACTGAAACTGCTCAGTTCAAAGCCTAATAGTGCACCTTTGTCGTCGTCGACTCCTCGAGCCTATCCAACATCCGGATGGTGCTCGCCGTGCTCCGAGATCCACATAGGTTGGAAACCCCACCCAACAACAACAATCATATCATGTCTTTTGTTTGCGGATTATGGATAAACCAGACAACTAGAGAGGAAACATGAAGACTCACTATCATCACGCAACTTGAAATTCATCTCAAGGTACGAAGTAAGAGTATCAGTAACAGAGCTCTAATACCATGTTATGATCATGGAATCAATCAATCAATTACTCAAGACTAGGTGTATATAACCTGACTGGTCTGGTCACTAGGGGATTTTCTTGTGTGGGCCGGATCCAAATATGGATAGTGCGCCCATAGCACCCATTAGACTCATAGTGCCTATATAAAGGAGGTATTCTAATCTATAGACTGCTCAGAGGACCCTCCTCTTTCTTTCATTTTTAGATCTTAGA
Organism: Iris macrosiphon; assembly: GCA_036927795.1. Lineage (NCBI taxonomy): Eukaryota > Viridiplantae > Streptophyta > Magnoliopsida > Asparagales > Iridaceae > Iris > Iris macrosiphon. The sequence goes on along the minus strand of JAYESA010000013.1, from coordinate 177,443,335 downwards.
AATCCTAAAAATATAGGATTTTATAGTTGTCATGATCTAATAATTATTTACAAGCTAGAAAATTAGAATTTCTTGTTGATACTTTGATCCATGCCTGCAATGATAAGATTTAGGATTTTCAAAAATAGTAAGTTGCTGGCACGTAGTCACTTCTCTGATATGAATATATATGAAGATACCTGAACCAGAGCATTTTGAGCTGTCATGATTCAATTGTCACCAGAGATCAATACAGTTATATGTCCATTGCAGTTGAAAAGATTTACAGGACAGCCAAGTAGTGATTCTTTCGATTCAGAAAAAAAAAAGAGAAATGCTGGAAACATGCCCGCTTCAAAGTTCAAATTTCCTGTATTGCTGCAGAACATGGTGATTTCACCGCTACCAGCCCATGTTGCTTTCGTTCACTAACCTAAGTTTATTTTCCCAATTAGTTTCATCTAAACTCGGTGGGAAAACACCTCTTTCTTTCTCAGTATCCCTAGATTTTTGTTCACTATATAATAGACTGTTGACAGTTTCATGTTCCAGCAAAATCTCAGATGAATAAACGGATGGTTTTTTATGACGGTGAGGCAGCTGATTTGCGCTATGTGAGAGTTCCATAGTAGCAGGGTTCAAAATATTATTCATCAGTTGCATCAACTTTCACTTCAAACTTTTGCAATTTAGAGCTCAGTGACAACACCATTTGAATCTGGAAGATCATGCTTGTCTGGCACACTGAGACAATCAATCAGTCCTTGGGTCCTGTTTGTCTACATAACAACATATTAACATGGCAAGAATCTTCATTTTGATCCCCTTTATAATGGCTCTGATCCTAAAGTCGTCTCCAGCCATGTATAGTTTTGTTAACATCCTACATAAAGTATTCAAATATTGTAGTTCATTTGATAGGAGTAACTGCACTGAACAAGATACCATCAGAAACTTCACTGAGCTAGAATGAAGAAAACCATAAAAGTGGTGCCTATAAAAGTATAACCATGTCTGTGTCATGATCCATATATCCTATAATTCGAGCAGTTCCTATGTTTTAAAAAGATCGTTTCCCCTTCTATGAGAGGATTGCAAAAAGGGTCAGATTTCCCATTAGAGGACATTTGGTATGATATCATACCCTTTGAATCCTTTCTCAAAACCAACGGGCAGACAGTACAGTTACATGTTTCATGAATTTGCTATTATATATATTTAGAGAGAGAGAGAGAGAGAGAGAGACAAAGTAGAGATTTACGTCCAATAAACCAACATAATGGTGCCTACACTAGTCTGACACACTTACTCTTCCAAGTACATGAATCCTAAATGAGCTTAAACTCTTCTCTTATTTAAAGATGAAAGGCTTTACTCTCAATTAAACAGTGCCATAGTTAAAGGCGAGCTAAGAGGTCTCTTGCATAATGTCACATTGCATATCATAGATAGAGCGAGAATACAGTAACTACTACGATTTAGATGTCTTCTATATTAAGTACCTGGTGAAACATAGGAACTTTGTTATATCTAAGAGAAACATTAGTATTAGAAGACGTGCATTTTCATCACATTCACACAAAAGATGTAGGAAGTTTCCATCTCACAAGGCATTTCTGCATAAGAAGAAGAACAGGTTACCATTCATCTAATGAAAGATATCGACAAATCAAACCATAGGCAGAATGATCTCAAGGGAATTTATCCACTAAATGAGGGGTCTATGTGATAATTGATTTCATTAAAGATATACCAAGACACTGTCCACCGCTTTTCTACTTTCTTTTTTCACCTTTCTCGCTATAAAATAAGCAAGCAAGACCTCAACAGAAGGTTAAGGAGAAACATGCCCAAGTATTTCCTCATTTTCATCTCTATTATGCCTTCTTCAAGGAATCTCTTTCCACGGCCTGGGCTCCTTTACAAGAAAAGATATTAAATAATTGTTGCACTAATTACACCCAATTACCTTTGGAATCTTAATATCTCATTAACAATATATTTACTGTAAACAACAGGCACTCTGATGCTACTCATCCAAAGTTTGTTGTCAAACAAGTATACAACTATAAGACCTTTATTTGAAGCTAGGATTTCCAAAAAGATGTCTAAAGACATCTTATAAGTTATTAAAGAGAAACAGGATAAATAGCTTTCTTCATTCTAACAAAAAAGATAAGAAGAATAAATAATTGGCTTGAGCAAAATATGTATAAACGGAAGGTGTTTGTCCATATATAAACTTGCATGTTGGAATACCTGTGTTAATATGTTAGAAAGCTGATAACCACCATATTGACAGCTTTGTCTTGCAAGTGCCAAAGCTTTCCCATAATGTTGTGTAAAGATTTTGTTGCTAAGTTACTCTGCAATGGAATTTGGCTTCTCCATCCATTCATCTGTCAAGTGATCCAAATATGAAATAACCTCTGCTTGGTCATGGTCAAGACACACAGATGGCACCAACAATCTCCAAATGCACACACTCGGTACCTTTCCCTGGCTAGCCATTTCCTCCAACCAGAGCAAAGCCTCGTATCTTCTGCCAACAGAGCAAAGTCCTTCAATCACCCTACTATGCATCTCTTCCCCGGCCCAGTACTTCCTTCTTGCCATTCTCTCCAAAACTGAAGCCGCTTCGGAAAACAAACCTTCCCTTAACAACCCATCCATCAAAATCTCAAAAGTCTCCTTCCTAGCAACACATCCCACTTGCCTCTCCATTCTCTCCAACCACTCCACCGCTCTCCGAGACTCCCCTTCCTTGCAAAATGCTTCCATCACCAGCTCGTAAGTCCTCACCCTCGGCACGCAGCCCCTCTCCTTCATCTCCACCTCCACCACCCTCACCGCATCCTCCGCCTTTCCTTCCCTGCAAAGACCCCCAACCTTCGCCTCGAACATCGGCACAGTCGGCCGGAACCCCTTCCCAACCATCTCGTCAAACATTCTATCCGCATTACATATCCTCCCCTCCCCATAAAGGTCGACAACCATCGCGGCATAGCTCTTGGAGCTCCGCACCCCGCCAGCAACCAGCTTCTCACCGATCCTCCTCATCATCTCCTCCGCATCGAGCCCTTCGAGATCGGGCTTCCGAAACGCCCGTCTCCGGCCGGGAGAACGCAGCCCCTTGAGAAGCACCTTCCCGAGCACCTCCTCGGCGTCCCTGACCCTCCCGTCGCTACACAGGGCCTCCAAGAGAGTGCGGTAGACGGTGACGTCGGCCTCGCAGCCCTTCCGCGAGATGCGCCACAGCATGGAGTAGAGGAGGTGGACGGCGTCGTCCAGCCTTCCGGCGCTGCACAGCCCGCGCATGAGTATGCGGTAGGAGTCGCGGTCCGGGTAGCAGCAGTGGTGGGGGATCTCGGCGAAGACTTGCAGGGCGAGGTCGGGGCGGGCGGCGCGGCAGAGGGAGTGCATTAGGAGGTTGAGGGAGGGGAGGGTGAGGGGGGTCCGGTGGGGCATTCCGTCGAGCAGGCGGTGGGCGGTGAGGAGGTCGCCGCGCGCCAAGAGGTACTGGAGAGCGGCGTGGAGGGAGAGGGGCCAGCGGGGGCAGTTGGAGGAAGGGAGGAGGCGGAGGAGGGAGAGGGAGAGGCGGTGGTGGTGGGGGGAGCGGGAGAGGGAGAGGATGGCGCGGGAGAAGGAGGAGTCGCGGGCGGGGGAGGAGGAGAGGGACATGCGGAGGAGGAGGGAGGGGAGGTGGCGGGAGGCGGCGGGGGAGGAGGAGAGGGAGTCGATGATGGCGGAGTAGACGGAGGAGGTGTGGGAGTAGACGGAGGAGGGGTAGAGGCGGGTGGCGGCGTTGAAGAGGTGGAGAGCGGAGAGGGGGTTCTTCTGCTGCTTTATCAGCTGCACCATGTGGGACGGGGTCAGCACCCTCGGCCAACGGACGGTGCTGCTGCTTGCCATGCCTATACCTCAACCGTTTGCCAGTAACATTTGGATGCAACAAGGTGACCAAGTATAAAATATTTGGGTTATTTACACTAACAAGTTTGGGATTTTTTTTTTTTTTTTTTTTTTATTTTTTTTTAACTAGCAGTCTAGCCTCGGTACGTGGTAAAGATCACGTACATTTTTTCTGCTTTATGTTGTAAGGATGATTAGTGTAATAATTATTTATGTAAAATATAAAATATAGGAGATATTTGTGTAATAAGCATAAAATATATGGGAGATTGGTGTAATTATTTTTACAGAAAATTTTGGGTAGCAAAATTAAATTATATTAAATTTATGCAAACGAAACAAGTTTGCCTAAATTAAAAATAAAGACACAGTCCGCCAACTCAGTTGGCGGAGAACAGCTTGAAGTCAAGTGCGGATTTTGTGGCATTTGGAATAGTTGGATGCGAATCAGGGACCAAAGGTGGGCCTTCAAGAGTCGGGTTGGGACAGATAGCAGATGTGACATCGCAGCCGACACGTAGCCAGCAAAAAGCAAATGTGGGCCCCAACCTGGAGCTACTGCCCAAAATTAGCTAACTAAGTTGGCCGATTTTGTGCTTACACAAAATCAGCCAACTAAGTTAACCAATTTTGGGCAGTGGGACCCGCGGGTTGGGTTGGGGTGGTTTGGTTTGGTTTGGTTTGATTTTGTTTGTTTAAAGAGTTTTTTTTAATTAGTTATGTTTTTGGTTTTTTTCAATTTAGTTTTGTTTTGGATTTTGATTTTTTTTAGTTAGTTTTTTTTATTTAGTTTAGTTTTTGAATTTGGTTTAAGAAAATTTACTTTAACGAAATAATTTTTGAATTAAATAATTGCAAAGAAAAATTAAAAAAACGGTTTGGTTTCTTTAGAAAATTGTAAAAAAAAAAATTTTTTTGCGATGTATGATAAGAAAAAAAAATAGTATTTTTTTTGTCATCTAAACGGTGTTTCGTCAACGTTCTTAGAATCAAACTAAACTTGGGTCACAGGACCAGCGTAACGCTGCGAATCCGATGGCGCAAGTTTCGTTGCGAAACGACAAGCACACACGAAGTTATGACAAGTGTCGGAACAGACCGTACGGTATTTTTTTACGGATACGTGTTGATTCCGGTATGCACGCACATCCAAATCAAGTTCCGCGAAATTTCACACGTCCGCGTTAACGATACGCGCCTTTCGGTGTAATCCTCACGCGACGAAGTCGCTCGTTTGGCGGGACGCACCCTGTATCAAAAATTTTTGGAGTTTTAAAAATAGATTTTTCTTCATTTTAGAAGTTGATTTTACATAAATTGGGGCAAATAAAAATAAACTAAAAGATGAGTTTTAAACTTGGTTATGTTTTCTAAAAGTCTATTCAAGTGGATTTGTAAAACATTAATCGAGTTAGTAGAAAATTGGACGTGAACAAGAGTAGTTGGACTGAAATCTGAGAGTTTTGAAAATTAGGTTTTCGTCCAACTTTCGATTCGATTCTCTCTTAAAATAATCCGTTTAAAATTAAAATACTTGAAGGGGGTTAAAGAGGGTAAGGTTGTGAACGTACCAGCGAAGAAAGATTAGAATTTGGTCGAGCGACGGAGGAGAAACGTCACCACACAGTCGGGGTCGGAGGATGTCACGCGCCTAAAATCAAACCATACCAAAATCCAAATTTCAAACCCAAATAAAAATCAAACCAAAATCCAAAACTAAACTAAATAAAAAAAAATCCAAAACAAAAGTAAATGAAAAATCCAAAATTAAACTAAATAAAAAAACCAAAACATAACTAATTAAAAAAAACTCATTAAACAAACCAAATCAAACTAAACCAACCAAACCAAACCAAACCAAACCACCCCAACCCAACCCGCAAAATCGGCCAACTAAGTTGGCGAATTTTGGGCAGTGGGTCCAGGTTGGAGCCCACGTTTACTTTTTGCTGCCACGTGTCGGCTGCGGTCTTTTCTCCGCCAACTGAGTTGACGGACTGTGTCTTTATTTTTAATTTAGATAAACTTGTTTCGTTTGCATAAATTTAATATAATTTAATTTCGCTACAGTAATTTTTCTGTATTTTTTAAAATAAGAAATGTTCGTTTAATAAAACGAAAACATAGAGGAGATTAGTATAAATAACCCTTGAAGTTAATTTATTTTTTATAGGATGAACATATTTTTTGTAGTTGAAAGTGTTTAATTATCAGTGATCAGTAATTACTTTTTTGCGTTGTGTGTAATATATATATATATATATATATATATATATATATATATATATATATATATATATATATATATACTAGTATATATGCACGTGCTTTGCACGTATATTGGAGTGAATGATATTGATGAGTTAGTTTACTTTAGCATAAACCCTTTGATTGTCAGTGGAATTTATTGCATCTCTTAAATGGTTGTCATTATTGTATCTCTTAAATGGTTGTCATTGAAATTTATTGTAGGTATTCTTTTTAATTATTAAATATGTTGAAGGGTATTTTTGGAACGAAAATTTTTCACGGTGAAGCCTAGTTTTGGCATTATATAGTAGAGATATATATATATATAATGCGACTTAAAAATGGCTCAAAAGTGAGCCGTCAAAACTGTATTGTCACGCCCCAGTCCCAAAATATCGAGGGACTGGATGCGTGATAATGGCCAACAGCACACACCGATGGACAAACCCAATTTAATGGATCCATCGGGGCATGCTTAAGCTGTACTACAACAGTCCGGGTCTACTAATCTCATCCACAGAATGAATATAACAAAGTCAACATAAGGAAAATAAAACATCAACAATAACATCAAATCACAAGTAATGTAATCGGGGAACAACCCGATAATCAAGTCTGATACAATTGTTCCTTAAACAGGAAAGTAAATAACATCACTGACTGAGTATGGAAGAACATATACTCAGAAAATCTATGGCAATCACCTAGTTCTCGGTTCCTGGTTCTGCTCCAGTGCCTGCTCCTGAACCTGCTTCTACTCCTGCTAAAGCACCTGTCCTATAAACCTCAAAGTGTATCTCCTCTGCTAAACCTGGGGACAAAATCCGGATCCAGGTCCTCAGGGGACATAGCAAGGTACAAGAAAGCTCAAGCCAAAATAAATGCAGTGCAGAAAATAGATGAGTAAACAGGGTAATACTAAATAACCAGCTAAGTGAAATGCAAGATGAGAGCATCACTAAAACTCAGGCTGAAACCACTACAAGCTCTGTGTCGGGGAGCCGGTAGCAGTAATAACAAGTAGTGGGCCAAGCTCGGGCTTAGAGTCTTGAGCACCGCAATAATAGGGGTTATATATATATATGATCAGCCTGTAGCCTGTGTGTCTCTCCCCACCCAATGTAATCACACGTCTCATGTCCATGACACGCAAGATCAAGACTAATGCAGCAAGTCATAATAAGAACTAATATAAAGTCTATGTCCATCCTGCATCCTATACAGAATCACCATGAATATCTCAGGAAGATTCTGTTATCATGTATAGTGTCAAGTGTCCTGGGTATACGTACTTGATAATGCAAGTACGAGAATACAAAGGGTTTCGGTATCCATTTCTATTTGACTTTACTCAACCCGCGTACGGTGTTGGCACCCGACTATAATCGGACGCTAAGTAAGTCACACGGTCCTAGGTTTAAGCATGTACAACAATTATATATTCAAGGAAATAAGTAGTAACACTGCAGTATTGGCAAGGTACACTTGCCTGGGTTTTCGATTCCAATTGCGGCTCTGACTTCAACGGAATTTGCAGGCAGTACTCCGGTTGCTGAAACAAACATCACCATCAGATCCAGAAAATATAAATCAGCTAGAAACGTCTGTCCTTGAGTCCAATTTGGAGACAAGGGCAAAAATGACATTTCGGGTTAAAGTGGGGTCCACATGTGGGCCGCTTTGCACCGAAAAATACGTCAGGGTCAAAGGTCTCCAAAACAGTCCAATTTAGTGTTAACAGGTCAGGAACGATGATATGAACCCAACGGAACTTCCAGAATTGGATTCCGATGAGCCGATCACAAAATCGCCCGTCAAGTGGAGCCTGTGGGGCCCACGACACGCAATTTTGTCAACGTTCTCAGAATCGAACCAAATTGGCTCACAGGACCAGCGTATTGCTACGAGTCCGATGGCATAAGTTTCGTCTCGATCTGACGTGTGCACACTAAGTTACAGCGATAATCAGAAAGGTCGGATACGGGGCGTTGTCCGCGGATACGCACTGATTCCGGTGTGCACGCACATCCGAATCAGCTTCTGCGAAATCTCGCACGTCCGTATCAACGACGCGCACGTATCTGTGAAGACCGCACGCGACCAAGTCGTCCCGTTTGGCGGGGCGTACTCGGTTCCGGGGTAAAAACAGGGCGTTGGATTTCCTGTTTTTGGATCGCGGTTCGCGATCACCACAGGACGCGATGCACCGAGCGGTTTGCACGGGCACCGAGGGGGTCACGCAGGGTCCGTGATGCAACTGACGGAATCAAAATCAGAGCTACGAGGAGGAAGAAAAGAGTACCTGAACAGGGCTCCGAAAACTAGGATTTTCTCGTGTCCGACACGACCCAAGGATACTGTGCCCTGTGTCAGGGCCGTGTCTGTCCTAGGGTTTTAGGGTTCTGGGCTTCGATCCCCCGGATTAGGCCGGAGCTCCGCCGGGGCTGTGCTGGACGGGGGCGGCTGGGCTCGGGGACGGCCGGCTGGGTCTGAGGCGGTCGGCTCGAGGCTGAGCGAGCTCGGCGTGAGGTGGTTCCGGTCGGCTGCGGATGGAGGCGGGTCGAAGAGGGCTTGGCCGGAGGTGGGCTGCTGTGGGGGCTCAGCGTCGGGCTGAGTCGCGGCGAGGGTTTCTGGAGGAGCGGTCGGCTCGGTTCTGGAGGAGGGCGGCTCCTCGGGGAGGTGGCACAGCGGAAAGGGGCTGGAGGCGAGCTCGGGCGCGGCGCTTGAGAGGAAGGAGGGCTCTGGACGGGGCGGCCGGAGGTGGCTCTGGATGGGGACAGCGGCGGAGGAAGGAGGGCTAGGGCTCTATTTATAAGGGAAAGAAGGTGGCCCGTCAGCCGGCGCCGGTTACGGGAGGGGAGAGGAAGAGGGTCCGGTGAGGGAGAGGAAGTGGAAGCGGCCGGCGGCGGCCGTTCCTACGGCGGAGATGAGAGGAGTCGGGGCTGGCGTTTGGGAGAAGAAGAGACAGCGGGTCGGGCGGGTGCTTAGCGGGTCGGGTCTGACCCGGATCCGACCCGTTAAGTGAATTGGGCCGGTTCGGGCAGACCGGCCGGTCCGGTTCGGTTCAGTTTTGGGTTCGGTTTGGTTCTGTTGGGTTTAATTAATTAGTTTAAATAAATCAATGGTTTTTAAAGCTTTAAAAATTCTTTCGGGGTCCAATAAATTCCCGGAAAATTACTCTATGTCTAGATTTTTATTTTACACCATAAAAATATAATTTCTTAATATTTTAATATTAATTAATAACATTTAAAAATCTTTTAATTACCAAATACTTTGGTTTTAATTCCAGAAAAATATCAAAAAATTACAGTAAATTGGGAAAATTCCAAATTATCAATTTTTAAAAATCAGGGGGATTACATGTATGTATAACATCAATTAATTATTTTAAAAAAATTAATAGTAGGTAAAAAAAATTGTTAAAAAAAATTAAATTTGTTATAAATAACATTCCAAGAATTTGCACCCAGCCAACCATGGTGAATACCATCCACCTTAACCACATGAGTTAGAATTGATGTTTGTTTATAATTAGATAATAGTACGTAGTTAAACAATTAGTTAAATTTATTTGTTTTTTTATTTTTAATTAAGTAAGGATAAAAAGCTTATACGGCTAACCGTTTTCAAGACTCTTTGCGAAAAGTAAAAATATATCCATAACAAATTATAATTAAATATATTATAAATTTTAATTAAAATATAAACATCTTCTACTATATAATGTAGTTTGGAAACGGCTCAAAAGTGAGCCGTCCAAGCCGTATGTATATTATCAATTAATTATTATAAAAAAAATATTACGTAAAGAAATTGTTGAAAAAATTAAATTTGTCATAAATAACACTCTAAGAATTTGAATCCAACAAACAAAGGAAAGTACCTCCCACCCTAACCACATAAATTATAAGAAATATTTGTTTATAATTATATAATAATACACAGTTAGACAATTAGTTAATACTACCCCGGCATTATAGGGATGACTCTGGTTCGAAGCGCAAGTGCTCGCGGTGCAGAACGACGCGAGCACGTTCGCCGAGAAGCCAAAGGACAGTGTGAATTTCGGAAAGTAGAAACCTGATTTAGATATCAATCATGTTATTTGGCATCTGGGCGCACGGCTCCTCCCGTGCACCCGCGGTTGCGGAGAGGGTCAGGGAGGCCGAAAACGACGTAGGAGGCTGGAGGGAGTGGCGGCGGTGCCAGAGGGAGGAGGACGGCTGCGGCAGAAGCAGGAGGTGGGAGGGAGGCTCCAACGGCGGAGTATGAGGGGGGAGGGGAGGGGAGGAGGAGGAGGAGGGAGAGGTGCAGTACTCTCCTCTCTGGCTCTTCCTCTCCTCTTCCTACCCACTTCGACGTCTCTGGCAGCCTCTCTGGCCATCTCCGACATTCGGGTCCATGGGAGATAACGTACACCCGGATGCCAAAAAGTATTTTTGTTTAGATATTAAGTTGAGGACATTTTTGTCATTTTATATTTTTATAACTCTTTTTGGATATCAAGTAAGTTATATAATTATTGTTGAGGTATTTATTTGGAATATCAAGTCAAAAAAAAAAATTAGTTGAAGGTATCAAATTAAAATTAAGCCAACATTTTATGACCACCCACCCACCACACACACCAAGTCCCACCTCCAAAGCATGGCGCACATTTGCGATCTAATTGTTCGACCAAACCATCCAGCCGGACGAATCATCAAAGTATATGATAGTAATTTTTTTTGGGGCAATTTTTACAGGAACTACATATTTTGTTTGGAAATGGTCCATTTTTTAGTTTATTTATAAGTTTATTATTAAAATATTTTATTTGAGGACAGTCCATATTTTGATATAAAAGTCAATAAAAAAATAGATTCCAACATCTCTCTTCTTTCCATGCTCTCTTCTCCCTATGCTCCCTTCTTCCAAAACCCATTTTCAACCAATTCTCAAAACTCTATACACTAAAAGTGAAGATTTGAGATAAAAATAATAGTCCCACTACACAAAAAGTTACAATATTCAACCGTTATTTGGTGTGTCAAACATTAGGTCCACATAAATATTGAATTTTATGTGTTTAATGTAGGAGAGATGCATCTCGAAGAAATCAGGTCATCTAATACACTTAATCCTCTTTCCGCTACGGCCGAAGAACTCATCGATTCTTCCGAAGCACCCTCAGTAATGAATTTAACAATTTATTGTCAAATTTTTTGACAGTAGGACTGTCAAACAACTGACAGTCCTATAAAGACTGTCAAACAACTGACAGTCCTATAAATAATTAGGACTGTCAAACAACTGACAGTCCTATAAATAATTAGGATTGTCAAACAACTGACAGTCCTTTTTTTTCTTAGGACTGTAAGTAAATTTAAAATCCTGAAAAATAATAGAACTGCCACATTCCCTACAGTCCTAGTTATTTTGAGGACTGTCATAATTTTCTACAATCCCAATTTCCTGCATTCACTTCAATTTTAAACAGTTTTATTTACTTTAATTTTTTTTGTAGGGGGTTATCGTCTTCCGATATTGTGGTACCTCCTCAAATTGTCGTTGATGTAGGCAATTTATTCTCAACCGATATTTGCTTTGAATCAGACGAACAAGCGTTACATTGGTGCAGAGAAGTTGGTCGAAAAAATAATATAATCATTGTGATATCAAGATCGGCCCGAAACCGTCTGGGACGAAAAACTATAGAGCTTGGATGTGAAAGATGTGGTTTGTTCAGGTCTCATGGAAAGAAAGATATAGTTCCCCAAAGAAAAGTTTCAAACATAAGCGTTGGTACGAGGATATGTGGTTGTCCATTCAAGATCTCTAGTGTAAACATAGAAGATGTGAAGTGGATAGTCCAAGTGAAGAATGGAATCCACAATCATGATATTGCCGAAACACTTACGGGTCATCCCTATGTCGGACGGTTGAACAATGTTGAGTGGAAGATAGTTGAAGATTTGTCAAGTTCGGGAGTTGCACCTAGACAAATTTATTCCGCCATACGATACGATGACGAGAATAACAAGTCAACAATGAAGTCAATCTACATCGCAATAGCGAAATCAAACGCCAATAGTAAGAAAACAAGAATGGCGATGCCGCAAGTATTGAAGTTGCTTGTCGATAATCATTATGTGGAGTACCATAGAAGACATCCACAGAGTAATGAAGTCCTTTTAATGTTTTGGGTTCATCCCGATTGTAGACATTTGGCTCGGTCCTTCGGTGACGTATTGGTTCTTGATTGTACATATAAGACAAATAAGTTCAAGATGCCTCTCTTTCACGTTGTTTGCTTCACCTCTACCGGAAAAATATTTTCAGTTGCTTTTTGCTTCATGAAGAGTGAGAAACTCGAGGACTACACATGGTCGTTGGAAAAACTAAAAATACTTTACACCGGACACACAGAGTCGTCTGTTTTTGTTACTGACAGAGAATATGCCATAATTAATGCTATAGCTATCGTCTTTTCTCACGCGGATAAACTACTACACACTTGGCATATCAATCGCAATATCCAATCACAATGTAAGTTGAAGTTCGAAAAGGTAGATGGCAAAATTGACAAAGACATTTTCGAGGAATTCTACAGTGATTGGAATCATGTATGGCGAGCCAGTACGAAAGACAGTTACGACGCGGCATGGTACTTGTTCAAAGAAAAGTGGGAGACGAGGGAGCCGGCTTGCATTTTTTATATCAAAGATACATGGCTAGAACCGCATAAATAACACTTTGTCTTAGCATGGACGAATAAGGTGAAGCATTATGGCACAGTGACCACCAACCAGGTTGAAGGATCACACGCAAAATTAAAACAACATCTAAGGTCACCGGTTGGCAATTTTGTCTCCGTTTGGCAAGCTATCAACTTAATGCTAGATCAGACGGTGAACGAGATTAAGGCATCATTTGAGATGAGCCTGAATATTGCAAAGCATGAACATAGAAATGAACCCCTCTTGGATGCTTTAATGCATGTAATATCTCACAAAGGCATTGGGCTTACTACTTGAGGAGATAGGTAGGTCAAAGCTCGTAGGCTTTGATACTGAAGTTTGAGGCTGTTTACATCGACATACGTTGGGCCTCCCTTGTGCACATGAGATTAACGTATATCGTCGTCAGTCTAGACCTATTCCACTAGAAGTTGTTGATCAACGTTGGAGGCAGTTGCCGATAATGCCCGTAGTGAATAGTGACAATGATTTTTTTTTTTTGCCACAAGTGAAACTCCTTCACGCAAGGTGGCGTGCCTCGCTAGGAGCGGAGCGGGAGTCCATTGAGCTTCAAATCCAATAATTTGCTAACCCGGTAACTACTAGAATGCACGAGCCATCCATTGTTTCCAATCCTAAGGGAAGTGTAAACACCCGAATTTTTTTTTAATTTGAAAATTGCTTTTTAGGATTTTTCTGTACTTTTTAATTAATTATTATTAATGTTCTTCAAATGATTAATAATTTTATGTATTAAATTAAGTAATAAAATATTGTAAAAATTATATTTTTGGGTGTATAATTTTTAATATGATATTGTGTAATTTTTCTAAAATTTATTGGGCTCAAAAACTATTTTTAAATAGCCAAAACCATTATTTTAGATTAAACCGAACCGAACCGAACCCAAACTAACCCAAACTAAACCCAACCGCGCTAACGGGTTGGATCTGGATCCGACCCGCCGACCCGACCAGACCGCTAACAAGCCAGCAACCCACGAACCCCCACGACCCCCCCCCGATCCCGCGGCTTCCCCCCTTCTTTCGACCTCAAAACCTCCCTCACCCTCACTCCTTCACACGACCCGACCACTCCCCCTAGCTCTCCAACCTCCGACGACCACCTCCGGCCGCCGCACGACGCCGTACGTCGACCGCCAATATCGTCGCAAAACTGCCCAGTTCATGAACAACATCAAGGTAACCATTTTCTAGCTCACGTATCTCCCTGTGTATTGATCCAAATTTTATTCTGTCGAATCCTATGCGAAGACCACGTGACCCTCTCGAACCCTGTATAAATAGTTCAGGGTATCGTGTCCTGTGTCGGTCGCAAAACGTGACGCAATACAGGAAAAAACTACATAATTCTGTAGTTCAGAAACTGTCTCGGAGCCCCATGTTCATGGCCATTTTTCTTCTAACCTGTTTGATAATTTTAGATTCCGTTTGAACAGTAAATTAGACAACATAACCGAAATTAAAATCCTAAAATTAGTTTATTTTATATTGCTGTATGTTGTGTTTTATTTGCGGGTGAAATCGACCAAAAACTTGGTTTTAAAATCCAAAATTTTCCGAAACGGGATACAAACGATGTGACTTCGTTGTGTGCGAATTACACCAAAAGGTGCGTATCGTCAATACGGACGTGTGAGATTTCGCAGAAGTTGATTTGGATGTGCGTGCACACCGAAATCAACGCGTATCCGTCGAAAATATTCCGTATCGGGCCTGTTTTGAAACTCGTTGTACTTCGTGTGTACTCATCATTTCGCAATGAAACTTGTGCCATTGGATTTGTATCATTACGCTAGTCATGTGACCCAAGTTTGGTTCGATTCCGAGAACGTTGACAAAATCGTGTATCGTGGGCCCCACGGCTCCACTTGACGGGCGATTTTGTGATCGGCTCATCGGAATCCAGTTCTGGATATTCCGTTGGGTTCGTATCATCGTTCTGAACTTGTAGACACTAAGTTTAATTAATTTGGAGAACTGTGTCTCTGGGAGTGATGGTAATGTTTGTTTCAGCATCCGGAGACGTTCCTGGAGATTTAGCTGTTACCGGAGCAACTGAAGGAGTTCAAACCCCAGGCAAGTGTACCTTACCAACTTGTAGTAGTCCTGTTATATTATTTGCTTGAGTTCTTTCTATATATATATATACTCTTGAGATGTACATGTCCAACCTAGGACCGTGAGACGTTGCTTAACGTCCGAATAATATTCGGGTGTCGACGCCGTACGCAGAGTCGTGTAACGTCACATAGAGAGTCGATATTAGGATCCTATATTTTCTTGCTTGCTTTATCAAGTACGTCATACCATAGGACACTTGACACTATTCATGAGACAGAATCTTTTCTGAGTTATTCATAGTGATTCTGTATAGGCTTACAGGATTCGTGATAGATCTTGCATATACATAGATATCATTATGACTCGCTGCATTAGCTAGATGTCATGATCTTGCGTGTTACGGACATGAGACGTCGTGGACATGAGATGTGTGATTACATTGGATGGGGGGAGAGACACAGGCTACAGGCTGATTATATATTTATTTATTATTACGGTGCCGTAGCCACTACATAGCTAGGCCCACTACATGATATCACTGCTACCGGCTCCCCGACACAGAGCTTGTAGTAGTCTCAGCCTGAGTACTAGTGATGCTCTCATTTGCATATCACATAGCTTGTTACATAGTTTGCCCTATAGATACATTTTATATACTGCATTTATTTTGGCATGTTGTTTCTTGTACCTTGTTACGTCCCTCTGAGGAACTGGTCCCTTGCCAGTTTTGCAGCATAGACCGTTGTGGAGCCTGCATGGAGTTGCTGATGTGTGTTTCTTTGTCTTGCATGAATTGGTGCCAGGTACTTATATCATTTCTTCCGGAGTCATGGTTATTATTTATATTGTTTATTCATCTGCTGATATAGCCTAGTTTTATAGACTCATATTCCTTTCTCGAGTCTATTCGCGCTTATGTGTTACTGGTGGCCGACTTTAGCGCATGTAGCTCATTCTTGTATATTCCGTTCATTGTGGATTGAGACATAGATATTTATATTTACTTGATTATA
The DNA here is from genome assembly GCA_036927795.1 of Iris macrosiphon. Taxonomy (NCBI): domain Eukaryota; kingdom Viridiplantae; phylum Streptophyta; class Magnoliopsida; order Asparagales; family Iridaceae; genus Iris; species Iris macrosiphon. The sequence goes on along the minus strand of JAYESA010000013.1, from coordinate 177,427,375 downwards.
TAGATAGTGACCATTCTAGTACAGCTTATACGTATTCGAATTGGACCAGAATCTAGTCGAATGCGTAGCTGGCATGTTACGTATTCCTAGTTGTCACTATCACATCTTCTAGGAAAGGGTATTTTAGACTTTTGGTAATTAATTAAATATTGTGCACGTTAAATATTTATTTATTGTATTATTTATTTATTGTTAGCATGTTAGATTTATTTTTGGACTTGTGTTAGTAGACCAACTAGTTTAGTTTAGACTCATGGACCAACACTTAATTCTAGTTAGAATTGAGCCCAATTATTAGGAGGATGATTAATTATGTTAAACCCATTAGACTAGAAGCTTTCCTCCTTAATTAATTTTTTCATGAGAGGCCCCAAGGGGTATTTTAGACTTTATATAGTAGCTTGAGGGAGGGGACAAGTGAGGCCTATATAAAGGGGATAAAAACTTTCTCTCTCTTAATTTTTTTATTCCAAATCTAGATCTAGAAAAAAAATTCAACCAAATCCCTACCAAATTTCTACCCAATTATTTCCCAAATCACCATTGGAGGCTATTAGAGCAAGAATCTACAAGGAGGAAGCATGGATCTACAAAGAGGAGCAATGGTCTACAAGTTGGGGGCCAATTTCACCAATTTTTGAGGTTTCATTGGGAATCCATCTCCCAATAGGTATAATTCAGTTTTTTTCCTTAATTTAGGTTCTAAATGTGAGATTTAACCATTGAAAATTAACCCATATGCATAGGCTACCCATAGGTTTTGGTTTTGTGTTCATAGGAGGCCTATTGAGAAAGTTATGATACTTTTTGTGTCAATTTTTGGGAAATTCCGAAATTGATATTTGTTGTGTGTGTCAATTGGTCCTATAGATCAATTTGGCATATGTTTGTGTGTTTAGGGCTAGTGTCGTATCCACAATTGGGTACGTGTAGGTCGTATCCCATCAATTTGGTGATACGTGTTAATTTGGAGATTTTTCCTCCGACACGGGACTTTGAGCATGTCACATTTTGACACGGACACGTAGATTTATATTTGATTCTTCGTATTGTTCATAAATAATATATATGACTTGTTCGTGTCCTTCGGGGTACGTTTGGATGTATGGTGGACTCGTGTCGCATGCGTATCCTAAATCTAGTGGGATACGGGGTGATACGGTCCATGTATGTACAATTTAATTATAGATCTAATTCTTTTGTGTTCTTATTTCATGGAGAAGTGTAATTATATATATATATATATATATATATATATATATATATATATATATATATATATATATATATATATATATATATATATATATATATATATATAATATTGTGTATATATATTTATGTAATGTTGTGTCTTAGATCTATGTACCTATGCATATACTATATGTGTATATTTATTATGTAGCTATTTTTCTACATGTAGATATATATTTATAAGTGGTAGTATATGTATATATAATATAGTAGATATATTTATATGTGGTTATATATATAGTTATATTATATATTTTTATGTATTTATATAGTGTATGATTTTATATATGTATAGTTATATATACATATTAATATGTATGTGTGTGTATGTTACTATGTGGTATTTTATACAATTTACTATGTATAAGTGTATGTATAGTTATATATATAGTTATATATATATATTGTATAAATATATATTGTGGGTTATATATATGTATTTAAATATATATTACATAAATATATATGGTGGGTTATATATATGTATTTAAATATATATATGGTAATTAATATATATATATATATATATATATATATATATATATATATATATATATATATATATATATATATATATATATATATATATATATATATATATATATATATATATATATATATATATATGTTCCTAATTGCTATTTGTATTATACTATATATGTATATATTTAGTTGTAGCACATAATATTATTGAGTAAGTTAGTATATTTTAGTTATCAATGGTTATGAGTATCTTTTATATATTATATATTTTTAGGTATGTATGTACGTATATATGTATTAATAGTTAGTGTGTAGTTGGTAGTTAGTATTTATTCTATTAGTATATACTAGAGTTATATTGGATTGATATATGTAGTTATTAATGGGTAGTTAGTACATATATGAAGTTTTGGCCATTACCTTGAGATATGTCACGCCCCAGTCCCAAAATATCGTGGGACTGGACGCGTGGCAATGGCCAGCAGCACGCACCGATGGACAACCCAATTTAATGGATCCATCGGGACATACTTAAGCTGTATATAAGGTATACAATATCAAGTCAGAACTAATCTCATCCACACAAAAGATAATAAGATCAACAACAATAAGGAAAATAAATCAACATCCAGTCTCAGCAAAGTATTCGGGGAACAACCCGATATAAAGTCTGTTACAATGTTCTCATAAACAGGAAATAAAGAGTTTAATTAAACAGGAAAGAGAGTCTATTTGCCATAAAGACTGAGCATGGAAGAAGCGGATGTTCATGAGAAGTCCTCAGCGATCACCTCGTCCTCAGGTACTGGTACTGCTCCGAGTAGTGCTCCTGTTCCGTACACCTCAGGGTAGATCTCGTCTGCTAATCTTGGGGACATAATCCGGATCCAGGTCCTCAGGGGACATAGCAAGGTACAAGAAAGCTCAAGCCAAAATAAATGCAGTAAATGAAATAAATAGGGTAAATAAATAAACCAGCTAAGTGATAATGCAAGTGAGAGTTATTATTCATACTCAGGCTGAGACTACTACAGGATCAGTGTCAAAGAAACCATAGCAGTATTTTCTCGAAGGGTCAGAACTGGTGCCAAAGCTCTGTGGCAGAGACTAGGACACATCCAGATGATAATATATATAATATAATCAGCCTTGATATGGTAATACTCTCCCCACCAAATAAAATCTCACGTCTCATGTCCATGACACGCAGGATCAAAACTAATGCAACAAGTCATATATTAGGTTCTAAGAAATTAATGTCCAAATCATAAAATATGTATCCTATACAGAATCACCTTGAATATTCAGGAAGATTCCGTCTCATGATCTGTGTCAAGTGTCCTGGGTATAATGTACTTGATATGGCAAGTACGAGAATGTAAATGTCACGATATCCATCTCTAGTTGTGTCACGCCCCAGTCCCAAAATATCGAGGGACTGGATGCGTGAATATGGCCAGCAGCATGCACCGATGGACAAACCCAATTTAATGGATCCATCGGGCATACTTAAGCTGTATTACATCAGTCGGGGTCTACTATTCTCATCCACAGATATAAGATATCAACTTCAGCAAAAGAAATATTAAGTTACAACCAGACAAAGTAAATAAATCGGAGAACAATCCGTTATTAAGTCTGTTACACAAGTTCTCAAAGACAGGAAATAAAGAGTTCAATTAAACAGGAAATAGAGAGTTTAATGAAACAGGAAAATAAAGACTAAATGACTGAGCATGGTGAAGCAGTTGTTCAGGAGAAGTCCTCAGCGGTCACCTCGTCCTCAGGTTCAGGTACTGCTCCGAGTAGTGCCCCTGTTCCGTACACCTCAGGGTAGATCTCGTCTGCTATAACTGGAGAACAAAACCAGGTCCTCAGAGGGACGTAACAAGGTACAGAAGAATATGAGCCATAATACAGTGAATGAGCATGCAAGTCAACCAAAATGTTAAACACAAGAGAAGCACAAGAAATTAATAAGTTTAAGACAGTGGCATGCCGATGTTACTATCAAACAAATCCGGTTAAATAATTAAAACCAGCTAAGTGATCATGCAAGTGAGAGTTATTATTCATACTCAGGCTGAGGCTACTACAGGATCAGTGATAAGAAACCATAGCAGTGATTCTCGAAGGGCCAGTACAGGTGCCAAAGCTCTGTGTCAGAGACTAGGACACTTCCAGATAACCAGATATATATATATAATATAATCAGCCTTGATATGGTAATACTCTCCCCACCCAATGAAATCCTACGTCACAGTTCTCAATGTTCATGTTACTCAAGATTAGAACTAATGCAGTCAGTCATTAATTAAGTTCTAAAGCTTAAATCATGAAATCTATATCTTATACAAACCCCCTTGAATAATCAGGAAGATTCTGTATCATGCTTTGTGTCAGGTGTCCTGGGTTTAATTTACTTGATAGGGCAAGTACCACAGTCACAGAAATTAGAGCAAGAGATTCAAAATGAATTAAATACTGCATTTAATGGCAAGGTACACTTGCCTGGATTTCCTGTTTCAGTTGTAGCTCTGGCAATAGCTGGATTTCCAGGCAGTACTCCGGTTGCTGAAACAAACATCACCATCAGGTCCATAACACATCAATCAGCTAGGAACGCCTGTCCTTGAGTCCAATTTGGAGACAAGGGCAAAAACGTTATTTTCGGGTCAAGGCGGGGTCCAATTGTGGGCCGCTTTGCACCGAAAAACGCGTCAGGGTCAAAGGTCTCAAAAACAGTCCAACTTAGTGTTAACAGGTCAGGAACGATGATACGAACCCAACGGAACTTCCAGAATTGGATTCCGATGAGCCGTTCTCAAAATCGCCCGTCGGGTGGAGCCTGTGGGGCCCACGACACACGATTTTGTCAACGTTCTCAGAATCGAACCAAACTTGACCCACAGGACCAGCGTATTGCTACGAGTCCAATGGCGCAAGTTTCGTCTCGATCTGACTTGTGTACACTAAGTTACAGCGAGAAACAGAAAGTACGGATACGGGGCGGTGTCCGCGGATACGCACTGATTCCGGTGTGCACGCACATCCGAATCAGCTTCTGCGAAAGCCCGCACGTCCGTATCAACGACGCTGACGTATCGGTGAAGACCGCACGTGACCAAGTCGTCCCGTTTGGCGGGGCGTACTCGATTCCGGGGTGAAACAGGGTCTGAGTTTTCCTGTTTTTGGATCGCGGTGTGCGATCACCACAGGACGCGATGCCCCGAGCGGTTTGTCCGGGCACCGAGAGGGTCATACAGGCTACGCGTTACAATTTACGGAATCGAATTCCGAGCTACGAGCACAAAGTTACGGGTACCTGAACTTGGTCTGAAAAACCGAGATCTTCGTGTCCTCGTATCTCGATTTGTGTCCTGTGTCCAACTGACACTGTGTCCGACACGAGTCTACCCTAGGGTTCAGGGATTCTGCTGTGCGGCGGCCGGAGCTTGGCGGGGGAGGCCGACCTGGGCAGCGCAGCACGGCGGACGGCGGCGTGCGGCGGCGCTGAGCGGCGGAGGCAGCGTCGGGCGGCCGGAGACTGCTGGAGTAAGGCGGCAGCGGGGCCTGGCTGAGGCGGAGGGCGGCCTCGCGGGTGTTGGTCTCGGGGTCTGGAGGCGCTGGCAGCAGAGTTCAGGGAGATCCGGAGGCGGCGCGGTGCAGCGAGGCGGAGCTGGGCAGCGGGATTTGGGGATTTCCGGCGGGTGGAGGGATATATATAGAGATGGAGGAGGGAGGTGAGTGGTTGTCCGGTGAGGGGAGCTGGAGCGGAAGGGTCGCCGGTTGCGGGGAGAGGGAGAGGAGGCGACGGGAGGCCAGGCGGCGGCGGCGGCGGCGTAACGGGCGGCGGTCGGGATCTGAAACGGTCGGGTCGGGGAAGAAGAGGGCACTGTAGCAGCGGGTTTTGGGTCCAACGGGTCGGGTCGGTTCAGCGGATCCGACCCGATCCGAAAATCAATAGGCGGGTCGGGTTCGGGTTAACGGGTTCGGGTCTGGGTTAGACCCGGATCCGACCCGATAAGGAATTTGGTTTAAATAAAAACCCGGTCCGGTTTAATTTGGTTTGGTTCGGTTTAATTTTAAAATAAACCCGGTTTATTTGGGTTTAATAATTAGATTAGTATTTAGGGCTTTTAAAATTCATCCGGGGTCCAATAAATTCCCAGAAAAATACCCCATGCTCGGTTTTCTATTTTACACCATAAAATATTATTTTCATAATATTTTAATATTATTTATTATCAATTAAAAATCCTTTAATAATTAAAAGGCTGATTTAAATTACAGAAAAATTCAAGATAATTCCAGAAAATTCCAGATAAATTATAAAAATCCAAATTAAAATTCTCTTGAAAATCAGGGGGATTACAAGTTGACATTGCACAACCCCGCGTACGGTGTTGGCCTCCGACTATAATCGGACGCTAAGCAAGTCACACGGCCCTAGGGTTGAGCATGTACAGCAGTCACAGAAAATAACTCAAGAGAACAATGAATCAATATACTGCAATTCTGGCAAGGTACACTTGCCTGGGTTTCCGGCTCCAATTGTAGCTCTGGCTTCAGCGGAGATTGCAGGCAGTACTCCGGTTGCTGAAATAGATATCACCATCAGATCCAGAAAATATTAATCAGCTAGAAATGCCTGTCCTTGAGTCCAATTTGGAGACAAGGGCAAAAAAATGACATTTTCGGGTTAAAACGGGGTCCACATGTGGGCCGTTTTGCACCGAAAAATGCGTCAGGGTCAAAGGTCTCCAAATCTGTCCAATTTAGTGTCAACAGGTCAGGAACGATGATACGAACCCAACGGAACTTCCAGAATTGGATTCCGATGAGCCGATCTCAAAATCGCCCGTCGAGTGGAGCCTGTGGGGCCCACGACACGCGATTTTGTCAACGTTCTCAGAATCGAACCAAACTTGGCTCACAGGACCAGCGTATTGCTACGAGTCCGATGGCGCAAGTTTCGTCTCGATCCGACGTGTGTACACTAAGTTACAGCGAGAACCAGAAAGGTCGGATACAGGACGGTGTCCGCGGATACACACTGATTCTGGTGTGCACGCACATCCGAATCAGCTTCTGCGAAATCCTGCACGTCCGTATCAACGACGCACACGCATCGGTGAAGACCGCACGCGACCAAGTCGTCCCGTTTGGGGGGGCGCACTCAGTTCCAGGTCCGACTCGTGTCCGACACGCCTATGGTTAGGGTTTAGGGCTCCTGTGTCCGTGGCTTGGCGGCGCTGTGGCGGGAGAGGCCGGCCGGAGGAGGCGGCGTGCTGGGGCGGCGTGGGTGCGGGTTCGCCGGAGGTGACCGAGGGCGGAGTTCGAGAGGGTGGCCGGACTCGAGGGACGGAGGCGGAGCTGCAGAAGGAGGCTAGGTCAGGGGCGGAGGCTCGGGGGCTGCTGGGGACGGCTCGCCGGACGGAGCGGGCGGAGGGAACAGCCGGAGGAGGGCTCGGGGTCGGTTGCTGGTGAGGGAGGAAGGTGGAAGGAGGGGATCGGAGTCGGGCGGCGGCGCTGCAGCGGGTTCTGGGCGGCGCTGGAGGAGAGGGGTTTATATAGGAGAGATGGGGAGAGGGAGCGGCGACCGGCGAGGGGGAGGGGAAGAGAACCGTCGGGGTCGGCGGCGGACGTTACGCAGCGGCGGAGCTCAGGGGTCGGGTCGGCTGTGCGTTTGGGAGAGGAGGAGCTAGCGGGTCGGGTTGGTGGCGGGTCGGGTCGGGTCTAGCGGATCCGGCCCGATCCACTAATCAGGATGCGGGTTCGGGTCGGGCTAATGGGTCGGGTCTGGGTTGGACCCGGATCCGACCCGCTAAGAATTTGGTTTAATTAAACCGGTTCAGAATTTGGTTTATTTCTAATAAATTCGGTTTTATTTTGGTTTAATTTGGTTTATTTAAATCAATAATTTTTTAAGACTTTAAAAATCCATCCGGCGGAAAATTATCCTATATCTAGTTTTTCATTTTACACCATAAAATATTATTTTTATAATATTTTAATTTTATTTATTATCATTTAAAAATCCTTTAATAATTAAAACACCTGAATTTAATTACAGAAAAATCCCAGAAAATTTCAGAAAATTGTGAAAAATTCAAATTTAAAAATTCTTGAAAATCAGGGGGTTTACAATCTACCCCCCTTAAGAGGATTGCGTCCTCACAATCAAAGAATAACCGGTCAATAGAGATGACACGGTTGCAAAATTTATTCGAATCAGAAAATCAAGGTTGAGGGTTTAAACACATAGGGAAAGTCATTTCCCTAAGCAATGAAATTTTCCAATTATAGGAAATCTAGAAAATTACAGTTTTTAGAAAAACAGGTTATTCTTTTAAAAACATACCAGGTTAACATTTATAAAACATTCTAGGTTATAAGTTCAAAATTATTAGGTTAACACTAGGTTATCAATTATTAGCAAGTTAAAATTATTAGGTCAAGTCTAGGGTCACGAACAAGCAGGCACAAACTATAGCAATACTAGAAACGGAAAAACTATAAAAACTTACTCGCATTAGCTACGCCATGGTTCTGTGCGTCTCCCACAGTCATTGCGAAAGCTTATCCGCGTCCTTGAGGTGGTGCCCTCTGTTGTTGCTGGGCTTGCTAGTAGGGTGCTGTTTGAAGTGCCAAGGGTGGCCTTGGTTGATGTCCTCCTGGTGCTGGTAGAGCTTGTTAGTTTGCCCTTGGTGCTCCTTGTCACTCCCCAGTCCCAAAATACCGAGGGACTGGAGATGCGTGGCAATGGCCAGCAGCACGCACCGATGGATAACCCAATTTAATGGAATCATCAGGGCGTACTTAAGCTGTAAATAAGGTCTACTACAACAAGTCACACTAATCTCATCCATAAAGATAAAGAAATAAACTGCATAATCAAATGGAAATAAGTAGCAACAACATCACAGCAAGTCAGTCGGAGGAACAATCCGACTATAGTCTGAATAAGCTGGCTCTATAGGCCAGGAACAAGAGATATAAACATGAAATAAATAAATGAGTACTGGGACAGGCACTCAGGAGAAGTCCTCGGCAGTCACCTCGTCTTCAGTGTTCGGTTCAGCTCCAGCAATAGCTTCAGCTCCGGTCCCGTATACCTCGGGATACTGCTCCTCAGCTAAACCTGGGGACATAATCCATTCCAGGTCCTCAGTGGACATAGCAAGGCACAAAATAAAACAAGCCAAATAAAAGCAGTGCAATTAAATTAAATGAAACAGCAGGGTAAACTATGTAACCATCTATGTGATATGCAAATGAGAGCAACACTAGTACTCAGGCTGAGACCGCTACAAGCTCTGTGTCGGGGAGCCGGTAGCAGTAATAACACGTAAAGGGTCTAGCTCTGCTGGAGAGTCTACAACCTCACAATAATAGTAGATATATATATAGAACAGCCTGTAGCCTGTGTGTCTCTCCCCACCCAATGTAATCACGCAAGCCATGACCATAACGTCTCATGTCCATGTCAGCGGAATTATAACTAATGCAACAAGTCATACTGTCTATAAATAAATATCTCTATCAAGTCCTGTATCCTATACAGAATCACCAAAAATATCTCAGGAGGATTCTGTCCATGATAGTGTCAAGTGTCCTGGGTTGTAGGGTACTTGATAGGTCAAGTACAAAGTAAGGGGATCGTAAATCCATCTCTAAATGACGAACCCAACACCGCGTACGGTGTCGGCACCCGACTATGATCGGACACTAGGTACGTCATACGTTCCCTAGGTTAAGCAGTTTATATGAATTTGCACAAGAATTCCAGCAGAGTATTTTTACAGAAAATATGAAAATAATGACTGCAAGTTTGGCAAGGTGCACTTGCCTGAGGTTTGGATTCCACTTAGGTCCTGGTTTCGGAAATTTCCAGAAATGTCTCCGAAAGCTAAAATAAACAGTACCATCACGCTCAGAAGGTGTCAAACAGCTAGGATCGCCTGTCCTTGGGTCCAATTTGATGACAAGGGCAAAAACGGTAATTTCGGGCCAAAACGGGGTCCACCGGTGGGCCCGCTTTGCACCGAAAAACGTGTCAGGGTCAATGGTCTCCAAATTTACCAAACTTAGTGTCAACAGGTCGGGAACGCTGATACGAACCCAACGGAACTTTCAGATTTGAATTCCGATGAGCAGATCACAAAATCGCCCGTCGAGCGGGGCCTGTGGGGCCCACGACACGCGATTTCGTCAACGTTCTCAGAATCGGACCAAACTTGACCCACAGGACCAGCGTATCGCTACGAGTCCGATGGCGCAAGTTTTGTCTCGATCCGACGTGTGTGCACGAAGTTAAAGTAAATTGCAGAAAAGGCGGATACGGGGCGATGTCCGCGGATACGCGTTGATTCTGGTGTGCACGCACACCCGAATCAGTTTTCGCGAAATTCCACACGTCCGTATCAACGAGGCGCACGTATCTGTGAAGATCGCACGCGACCAAGTCGTCCCGTTTGGCGGGGCGCACTCAGTTCCGGGGTGAAACAGGGTCTGGTTTTTCCTGTTTTTGGATCGCAGTGTGCGATCACCACAGGACGCGATGTCCCGAGCGGTTTATCCGGACACCGAGAGGGTCATACAAGCTTCGCGTAGAAATTTACAGAATCGAAATCGGAGATACAGGGTGCAAGATACGAGTACCTGAAGGGGACCCGAAAAACCGGGGTTTTTTGTGTCCGACACGCGAGTTCGTGTCCTGGACGCTGTGTCCGCGCTGTGTCCGGCCTAGGGCTAGGCTCTGCCGTGTCTTGGCTGGCCGGACTCGGGCGGCTGGACTCGGGGACACGCGGCGCCGGGGCTCGGGACGCGGCGGCGCCGGCAGAGGGGGTCTGGGGAGTTGGTCGACGGCTAGGGCAGGGCCGAGGGGGTTTCTGGAGAGGGGAGGAGGAGGAGGGTGGTTCTGGAGGGGGATGGCCGGCTCTCAGCGGTTGGGAGGCGGAGGGCAGCGGCCAGGGGAGGGGTCGGATCTAGGGTTCCGGCGTTAGGGCTTGGGTTTGGGGAAGAGGAATGAGGGAGGAGGAGGTCGGGGTTAGAGGGTTTTTTATAGGGTGCCGGCGGGGATGACGTGGCCGGGGGAGTCGGGCTGAGGGGAGGACGTGGCCTCCCCCGGCGGAGGCGGCGCTTTTCCAGGGTGGTGGCCGGAGGAGTCGGTCTCCGGAGGAGATCGTGGGGGAGAGGGTAATGGGGACCCGGGTCGGGTCGGGTTCGGGTTTGGCCGACCCGCCCGACCCGCTAGGCCAAGGGGGCTGGGCTGGGCTGCTAATGGGCTCGGCCCACTGGGCCGGGCCGGGCCCCCAAAAATAAAAAATAATAATAACAGTAAATTTAATAATAATAATAACAATAATAATTAATTTAATTTTAGAAAATAGTTTTTAGGCTTTTAAAAATATGTCTAAGGCCCAATAAAATCCCAGAAAATTACCCTAAGTCCAGTTTTCTATTTTACACCATAAAACTATATTTTTATTTTATTTTAATATTGTTTATTGGCAATTAAAAATTACAAACTCACTACAGGGCCTATGTAAATACCTGAAAAAATTGCATTGTAATTCCCAAAAATTGATTTTAAAATATCAAAAAATTTAGGGTGTTTACTGTCACGCCCCGATCCCGAAAGGGTCAATCGTCCTCGCTGGATCCTTCACGGAACCGATTCGTCCTCGCTTGGGGCGTGATGCCGTACGAGCCTGGAGTTGCGCTCGTACAAGGCAAGAACTTGCAGTTAAAGGAACCCACTTTTGAAACACAATTTAGAAACACAATCACAGAGATTTGAACACAGTGCAGGAAGAAATATGCTTTTTCATTGATAATTCAGAGTAATTACATAGAGTCTACATTGATGCGCCTTCTCGGCTACTTGAATTGCATTACAAAAAGATAACTCAAAATGCAGGCGCGCTCCATCAGATAGTCCCCGTCGTCCATACATTATGCCCTTGTATAGATTGAAAGTCCAAGCCTCCAAAATGAACTGACTCCAACTATACTTCAAAAGTAGAGGTGCTTCTAACGCCTTCTCGTCTAGCCACTAGCGTTGCACCGTCTGAGTGCCTGAAATAGTTGCCCACAACGTGGGTCAGTACTCAACTTGTACTGGTGAGCGGGATGAACCCACTCGACTAAATCGACACTAGCTTATTAGGGGCGAGCATGCATTAAGATGAACTTCTAGAAAGAAGTAAGTGAATTCAATTCATATCAGTTGCATGTTTTGATAAAAATGAAAATAGCATCGAATCCAACCAGTACATCGGTTGCTTACTCAACCGATGCACGCCTTCCCTGCAGCGAAACACAAGTATACTTACCATCTGCACAAGACAATAAATTAGCATGTGTTCTATTCTATGCGGTCATTGGTGTGATCGACACCTTAGGGACATATTTCTCCGCCTTAGCGGCGCGCCCTATCAGCCCGGGTAGCAAGCCCCGCTGGAGGTCCCGCTAAGCATCGTGACTAGCACGAATCGAATATTTCCCTCCGGATCGATACGGTTCCAGTGCCCCGGAAACCGTTTCGAGGAAATGCCAAACCTTGTGCACAAGTTGTCCCAGACCATGCGAATGCATGAATATTTCACATCTCATACAATGCATCAAATTAAACAGAAGAAGTAAAGCAGCAATATATATCTTATGCAACAGTTCACATTTTCTCAATGCGGTGTTCCGATTTTGATATCCCATGGGTCCAAATTCTATCCGAGGCACCAGGCCGCAGCCAACAACCAAATTCCCTTTCCAACCAACTCAAATTATAAGGTGTGCAAGCATATAGTAAAATTAGTCTATAATTCCCATGTTCCTTTCTTAGTGGCTGGCATGCATGTGGCTAAGCATTTCCCTAGACGTCCAACCGGGCATCATCGAGTGAACGTTTGAAACTTTAAGATGTTGGCATGAAGAAGTAGGAAAGAAGGGACCAAACCACTCACTGGTTAAGGGAAAAGTTGCTGAAACACGGAATCCCGCCTAGCGACGATCAAACGTCAGTTACGCGGACCTGTAACAGCACGAGCACCGAGTTAGATTTCTTGCCTATCCTTCCTTGCCGAACTCCCCAAAATTCAAGCTCCAATCAATAAAACTAGCAGCGAAAACCAAGCAAATCGAAAGCAACACCAAATCCAAATCCCAAAGCGGCAATCAAGAAAACCAAGCAACCAAACACGAAAACTATTGGACTCGTTTCAATAGAGGCCTTTCCATGAGTTGGAAAGGATCATCGCATTTCGTCCGAGGCAAGAAGATGCCGAAGATCTAAGCATACTCTGACGGACTAGCCACAAGCCCAATTATATAGTGCACATCCCGGTCGGATCGGGATTTGAGGCACTACATAATATACCACTAAGAAAAAGTTTCGTCCCGAAACTTAAGAACAAGGTCTTACCTCCGACTGAGTGAACAACGAAGGATACTTCTCCTTCATCTCCGATTCCATCTCCCAAGTTGATTCCCCAACTGAATGGTTCCGCCACAGCACGCGAACCATGGACATCGTACGGTTGCGAAGTACTTTTTCCTTACGATCCAGGATCTGCACCGGCTCTTCTGAGTATGATAAATCTGTACGCAGTTCCAACTGTTCGAAGCTCACCACATGACTCGGGTCATGCACGTACTTCCGAAGCTGAGAAACATGGAACACGTCATGCACTTCAGCCAAGGCAGGAGGCAGTGCAATTCGGTATGCCACAGCTGCCACTCGTTCCAGTATCTCGAAGGGGCCGACAAACCTGGGACTCAGTTTGCCCTTCACGCCGAAACGCATCACCCCACGCATCGGCGTCACTTTCAAGAAGACATGATCCCCGACCATGAATTCCAAAGGTCTACGATGAGCATCGGCATAACTTTTCTGTCGGCTCTGTGCCGTACGGAGTCTTTCCCGAATCAAACGAACTTTCTCAACTGCCTGTTCTACCAGCTCTGGCCCAAGTACTTGCCGCTCGCCGACTTTGTCCCAACAAATTGGAGATCGACACTTGCGCCCATAAAGTGCTTCGTACGGTGCCATCTGGATGCTCGATTGGTAGCTGTTGTTGTACGCGAACTCCGCCAACGGAAGATGCGTGTCCCAACTAGTCTTCAAATCGATTGCACACAGCCGTAACATATCTTCAAGTATCTGATTTGTCCTTTCTGTTTGGCCATCAGTCTGGGGGTGGTATGCAGTACTGAACTGTAGCTTGGTTCCCAAAGCAGCTTGTAGGCTTGTCCAAAAACGAGATAAGAAGCGTCCGTCACGGTCAGAGACGATTGAGGCAGGTACTCCGTGTAATCGAACAATCTCATTTATGTACATCTGTGCTAACCAATCGACGCTCCAAGTAACTTTCATAGGAAGAAAGTGGGCTGATTTGGTCAAACGATCAACTATGACCCAAATCGCATCATGCCCCCGCGGCGTCTTCGGAAATCCCACAATGAAATCCATACTGATGTTATCCCATTTCCACTCGGGAATAGCGAGGTTCTGCAGTTCCCCGCCGGGCCTCTGATGCTCAGCTTTCACCTGTTGACAGGCCATGCACTGTGACACAAAGGTCGCCACATCCCGCTTCATACCTTGCCACCAGAAGGTTCTGCGTAAGTCTTGGTACATCTTAGTGCTCCCCGGATGTAACGAATACTTCGCATAGTGTGCTTCTGCCATAATTTCCCTTCGGAGTTCTGGGTCGCTAGGAACACATAGCCTTCCTTTCATTTGTAAGGTTCCATCTTCGCCTGCCACAAAGTCAGACGTCTTCCCCGCCGAAATCAGTTCGCGTGCCTTCGCTAGGAACTGATCGCCCTCCTGAGCTGATTTGATTCTATCACGCAAACTCGGTTCAAGATGGAGTGATGCCAGCTGCACTCCTTGATGCTGAACCCGTAACTCGATGCCCATCGCCTCAAGATCTCGAAGTATATGGTTGTTTATAGATAACGAGCCCACGTGCTTCCGACTCAAAGCATCAGCAACGACGTTTCCCTTGCCCGGTGTGTAAGCGATCGTCAAATCATAGTCTTTTATCAGTTCTAGCCAACGCCGCTGTCGAAGGTTCAGTTCCCGTTGGGTGAATAGATACTTGAGGCTCTTGTGATCTGTGAAGATTTTGCAAGCAACACCATAAAGATAATGCCTCCACAACTTCAGTGCAAATACAATTGCCGCCAATTCTAAGTCGTGCGTCGGGTAGTTTTTCTCGTGCGGCTTCAGTTGCCTGGAGGCGTACGATATTACCTTATCCCTTTGCATGAGCACACATCCCAAACCGAGTCCTGAGGCATCACTGTATATCTGAAACTCCTCTACCCCATCTGGAAGAGCAAGAATCGGAGCTGAAACAAGACGCTGCTTAAGTTCTCGAAAGCTGGCTTCGCAGTCATCACCCCATTTGTATGCAATCCCTTTTTGAGTGAGGCGAGTCAAAGGTGAGGCTAGTTTAGAAAAATCCTTCACGAACCTACGGTAGTATCCCGCTAAGCCCAGGAAGCTTCGAATTTCACTAGCTGACACCGGTTGCTTCCAGTCCACCACCGCCTCTATTTTCTTCGGGTCTACGACGATGCCTTCCGCCGAAACGACATGACCAAGGAATGCCACGCTGTTCAACCAGAACTCACATTTGCTGAGCTTAGCGAACAACTGATGCTCTCGTAATGTCTGCAGCACGATCCTTAGGTGTTCCTTGTGTTCCGCCTCATTCTTGGAATAAATCAGAATGTCGTCGATGAACACGACCACAAACTTGTCTACGTAAGGCCGAAACACGCGGTTCATCAGGTCCATGAAAGCTGCAGGGGCGTTCGTCAAGCCGAACGACATCACGAGAAATTCATAGTGTCCGTATCGGGTCCTGAATGCAGATTTTTGAACATCATCTGGTTTGATTTTCAGCTGGTGGTACCCTGACCTGAGATCAATTTTAGAGAAAACTGTTGCACCTTGCAGTTGATCAAACAAGTCATCTATCCTTGGCAATGGGTACTGGTTCCGCACGGTCACCTTATTTAGTTCTCGGTAGTCAATACACATCCGCATGGATCCATCCTTTTCTTCACGAATAGCACCGGAGCGCCCCACGGAGAAACGCTCGGACGAATGTATCCTCGGTCCAACAGATCTTGTAACTGAATCTTAAGTTCCTTCAGCTCTGCTGGGGCCATTCGATAAGGTGCCTTCGATATCGGTCGCGCATCCGGAAAAGTGTCAATGCTGAATTCGATCTCACGATCAGGAGGCATTCCAGGCAGCTCGTCCGGGAAAACGTCGAAGAAATCTGCTATGACTTCAGCCTGAGCTGCATTTGCACTTTCCTGTCGGGTGTCTCGAACAGAAGCTAAATACCCTTCACAACCCGAATGCAACATGCGCCTAGCCGAAATTGCTGATATCATCATTGCCGTCTTTGGTGCAGCGCTGCACGAATAGTAAAAGTCTGCCTCGCCGGGTAGACGGAATACGACTCGCTTCTCCGCGCACTCGATTGTTGCATGACAAGCACCCAACCAATCCATCCCGAGAATAATATCGTAATCCTTAATGTCTAATACAATGACATCTAAGGAAAGCTTCCTGCCTCCGATGCAAATATAACCATCCTTACAGATCGCATGGGCGGGCATGTCGACTCCCGAAGGTGTGCTCACGCAAAGATTCATATTTAAGGGAGTAGTAGCTAATTTATGCTCAACAATAAAATCAGCAGATATGAAACTATGCGTAGCACCTGAATCAAATAAGACTCTAGCAGGCAGTTCTCTGAAAAGTAAGGTACCTGTCACGACAGTTTCAGAGGCGAATGCCTCATCCCGAGTCAGTGCATAGACTCGTCCTTGAGCACCCTGGCGTCGTGGGTTCAGTGCCACAGCATTGGCATCACTTGCTGGAGGCCCCCCGTTATGATTCCGGTGGTTCTGGTTCCCGTGGTGCTGGTTCCCATTGTTATGATGCCCGTTGTTCCGATTTCCGTTGCCCTCCGGACAGTGCAAGTGTTTGTGGTCCAGACGGCCACATTTAAAACACCCTTTAGCTTGGCATTCGCTCCTTCGATGCCCTACTCCGCCGCACCTATGGCAATGCTGTGCCTGGGATGGACCCCTATTTTCTGATGTGTGCGGACGTTTTTGTGCTCCATACCCTCCCGTCTCCTGGGGTCGCTTATTATTGTTGATACGGGGGGTTTGCACGTCGGTCTTTGGTGGACAGCGCCCAAAGATCCGCTCGCTATTCAAGGCTGCTTCGTAGCACTCCCTGTATGTTTGGCACCTCTGGTTGATGACGTCCCTACGCAAATCGTCATTCAAACCCTTCTGGAAGCGATAGCACCACGCCTGCTGGTTAGGCAGGAAGTGCCCAGCAAACTTTGCCAGCTTAGCAAACACTGAGTCGTACTCATCAACAGACAAATTCCCTTGCACCAGATTGCTGAATTCATCTTCCTTCTGTTGACGCACGGCCCGGGGAATATATTGTTCAATGAAGGCAGATTTGAACATTTCCCAAGTAATTTTGCAGTTGGGATTGGCAGCATAAATTCCTTGCTTAGTGGCCTCCCACCAATCATGCGCACGCAGTTCCAGCTGAACCGATGCACAGACAACTCGCTTGGATCCCCGGATGCCGACCAGATTAAAGAGTCCCTCCAGCTTAGCAATCCATCCCATTACCACGTCCGGTTCCGCCCGTTCGTTGAACGTTGGTGGATGCATTTTTGTGAACTCTGCTGCACGGCAGGTGTTCCTTACTGGAGGCTGTGTTTCTTCGGAATCATCCTCTACCGCCACAGCCGGTGGTGCAGCAGGCGGCGCTGTGGCTCCCCCGTTGTTGGGCACCAAGGATGCAATCAGTTGCATCATGGTGTCTATCTGCTTTTGTTGAGCAGTAAACTGTGCTTGTTGAGTAACGGCTTGTTGTTGCTGCATCTCCATGAGATGCATAAGCCGTTCGGACATATCGGTTGAACCCGCTCCTCCGGATTCTCCAGAACTTGCATGGTCGCTCTGGACGGGTTGAGCACTGCTTGCAGCGGCAGTGTTTTTTTTAGCCATTGCTACAAAAGAGAGTAGCTTGTTAACACTCCAAAAACGATAGATTTTGTATCTATGGGCTCATTGTATAGGCGACTCATCTCATGCAGCGGACGCCGAATGCAACTCAATTGAGAGGCGCATCAAACTCCTTTATAATCTTTTTGAAATCCCAAGGATGTAAAGCCTAGGTTCTGATACCAATATGTCACGCCCCGATCCCGAAAGGGTCAATCGTCCTCGCTGGATCCTTCACGGAACCGATTCGTCCTCGCTTGGGGCGTGATGCCGTACGAGCCTGGAGTTGCGCTCGTACAAGGCAAGAACTTGCAGTTAAAGGAACCCACTTTTGAAACACAATTTAGAAACACAATCACAGAGATTTGAACATAGTGCAGGAAGAAATATGCTTTTTCATTGATAATTCAGAGTAATTACATAGAGTCTACATTGATGCGCCTTCTCGGCTACTTGAATTGCATTACAAAAAGATAACTCAAAATGCAGGCACGCTCCATCAGATAGTCCCCGTCGTCCATACATTACGCCCTTGTATAGATTGAAAGTCCAAGCCTCCAAAATGAACTGACTCCAACTATACTTCAAAAGTAGAGGTGCTTCTAACGCCTTCTCGTCTAGCCACTAGCGTTGCACCGTCTGAGTGCCTGAAATAGTTGCCCACAACGTGGGTCAGTACTCAACTTGTACTGGTGAGCGGGATGAACCCACTCGACTAAATCGACACTAGCTTATTAGGGGCGAGCATGCATTAAGATGAACTTCTAGAAAGAAGTAAGTGAATTCAATTCATATCAGTTGCATGTTTTGATAGAAATGAAAATAGCATCGAATCCAACCAGTACATCGGTTGCTTACTCAACCGATGCACGCCTTCCCTGCAGCGAAACACAAGTATACCTACCATCTGCACAAGACAATAAATTAGCATGTGTTCTATTCTATGCGGTCATTGGTGTGATCGACACCTTAGGGACATATTTCTCCGCCTTAGCGGCGCGCCCTATCAGCCCGGGTAGCAAGCCCCGCTGGAGGTCCCGCTAAGCATCGTGACTAGCACGAATCGAATATTTCCCTCCGGATCGATACGGTTCCAGTGCCCCGAAAACCGTTTCGAGGAAATGCCAAACCTTGTGCACAAGTTGTCCCAGACCATGCGAATGCATGAATATTTCACATCTCATACAATGCATCGAATTAAACAGAAGAAGTAAAGCAGCAATATATATCTTATGCAACAGTTCACATTTTCTCAATGCGGTGTTCCGATTTTGATATCCCATGGGTCCAAATTCTATCCGAGGCACCAGGCCGCAGCCAACAACCAAATTCCCTTTCCAACCAACTCAAATTATAAGGTGTGCAAGCATATAGTAAAATTAGTCTATAATTCCCATGTTTCTTTCTTAGTGGCTGGCATGCATGTGGCTAAGCATTTCCCTAGACGTCCAACCGGGCATCATCGAGTGAACGTTTGAAACTTTAAGATGTTGGCATGAAGAAGTAGGAAAGAAGGGACCAAACCACTCACTGGTTAAGGGAAAAGTTGCTGAAACACGGATCCTGCCTAGCGACGATCAAACGTCAGTTACGCGGACCTGCAACAGCACGAGCACCGAGTTAGATTTCTTGCCTATCCTTCCTTGCCGAACTCCCCAAAATTCAAGCTCCAATCAATAAAACCAGCAGCGAAAACCAAGCAAATCGAAAGCAACACCAAATCCAAATCCCAAAGCGGCAATCAAGAAAACCAAGCAACCAAACACGAAAACTATTGGACTCGTTTCAATAGAGGCCTTTCCATGAGTTGGAAAGGATCATCGCATTTCGTCCGAGGCTAGAAGATGCCGAAGATCTAAGCATACTCTGACGGACTAGCCACAAGCCCAATTATATAGTGCACATCCCGGTCGGATCGGGATTTGAGGCACTACATTTACACTCCTTCTCTACGCTCAGGGCAGTCCCTCACTGCATGCTGTCTGGATCCGCAACCTAAGCATAGTCCTAACCTGCATCGGCAATCCCTGGCGAGATGGCCTGCTTTGCCACAGTAGTGACAAGTAGTAAGGACTATCACTTGTGGTGTAGATGCTTTCTGCTGTTGGTGAGGTCTCTTTGCAGCTTTTTCTTGTGGTGCTTTGGATGTTGCTGATAGGGAAGGCCGCTTCAGACTGGTCTCTCTCCTGGTGACGCGCTCCATGCGTCGGGCTGCGGCAAGGACGTCCGAGTACGAAGTTGGTGCGACAGATCCAATTAGTTTCTGTAACTCGATGTTGAGTCCGTCGAAAAACTTCTCGGCCTTCTCTTCTTCTGTCGGGATCAATGTTGGGGCGAAGCGACTTAGACGAATGAACTCGGCGTTGTACTCTTCCACCGTCATAGCTTCCTGAGTGAGACGATTGAACTTGTCCCGAAGTTTTGATCGAGCGATAGCCGGAATGTACATCTCCTGGAAGAGTCTGGAGAACTCTTCCCAAGTGACCCGGTCTGGTCCGAGCCGTGTCTCCTCGGATAGCCACCAGTGATGAGCATTGTCCGTCAATTGCATTCTGACAACAGTCATCCAACGTTCCTGTGGAAGCTCAGTTGCTTCTAATTGATGCCGAATGTTGGTGAGCCATTCATGAACTTCTGTTGGTCCCTCCTTGCCAGAAAACGTACGGGGCTTCAGCTGACGAAAATCGGTGATAGAGCCCGTCATTGGTCGTCGAGCTGGTAGGTTGACCTGCTCCAGTGCAGTTACTATACTGTTCCTCAAGTACTCAGCCTCGCGACGTTGGGCCTCACTTTGGACTTGTTGCTGGGCTTACATCATTACGTAGATCATTTGAAATATTTGTTGCTCGTCAATAGGCAGTCCTTGAGGGAATACAGGCATCGGTGGAACGAACTGCGGAGGCGGCGGAATGTCATCACGCCGAAAGCTAGAAGCTTGCGGATCTGCTTGGCTGCTTCGGTGAGTAGAGGGATCTCCACTTGGCTCACCGGACCGTCGAGTGGATCCTGTGGGGCCCACGACACGCGATTTTGTCAACATTCTCAGAATCGAACCAAACTTGGCTCACAGGACCAGCGTATTGCTACGAGTCTGATGGCGCAAGTTTCGTCTCGATCCGATGTGTGTACACTAAGTTACAGCGAGAACCAGAAAGGTCGGATACGGGACGGTGTTTGCGAATACACACTGATTTCGGTGTGCACGCACATCCGAATCAGCTTCTGTGAAATCCCGCACGTCCGTATCAACGACGCGCACGCATCGGTGAAGACCGCACGCGACCAAGTCGTCCCGTTTGGCGGGGCGCACTCAGTTCCGGGGTGAAACAGGGCGTTATTTTTCCTGTTTTTGGATCGCGGTTCACGATCACCACAGGACGCGATGTGCCGAGCGGGTTGCACGGGCACCGAGGGGGTCACGCAGGGTCCGCGATGCAACTGACGAAAACAAAAACGGATAAACGAGCAGGGAGATACGCGTACCTGAACAGGATCCAGAAAACAGAAATCTCCGTGTCCGACTCGTGTTCGACACGCCTATGGTTAGGGTTTAGGGCTCCTTTGTCCGTGGCTTGGCGGCGCTGTGGCGGGGGAGGCTGGCCGGAGGAGGCGGCGTACTGGGGCGGCGCGGGTGCGGGTTCGCCGGAGGTGACCGAGGGCGGAGTTCGAGCGGGTGGCCGGACTCGAGGGACGGAGGCGGAGCTGCAGAAGGAGGCTAGGTCAGGGGCGGAGGCTCGGGGGCTGCTGGGGACGGCTCGCCGGACGGAGCGGGCGGAGGGAACAGCCGGAGAAGGGCTCGGGGTCGGTTGCTGGTGAGGGAGGAAGGTGGAAGGAGGGGATCGGAGTCGTGCGGCGGCGCTGCAGCGGGTTCTGGGCGGCGCTGGAGGAGAGGGGTTTATATAGGAGAGATGGGGAGAGGGAGCGGCGGCCGGCGAGGGGGAGGGGAAGAGAACCGTCGGGGTCGGCGACGGACATTACGCAGCGGCGGAGCTCAGGGGTCGGGTCGGCTGTGCGTTTGGGAGAGGAGGAGCTAGCGGGTCGGGTTGGTGGCGGGTCGGGTCGGGTCTAGCTGATCCGGCCCGATCCACTAATCAGGATGCGGGTTCGGGTCGGGCTAATGGGTCGGGTCTGGGTTGGACCCGGATCCGACCTGCTAAGAATTTGGTTTAATTAAACCGGTTAAGAATTTGGTTTATTTCTAATAAACCTGATTTTATTTTGGTTTAATTTGGTTTATTTAAATCAATAATTTTTTTAAGACTTTAAAAATCTATCCGGGGTCCAATAAATTCCCGAAAAATTATCCTATATCTAGTTTTTCATTTTACACCATAAAATATTATTTTCATAATATTTTAATATTATTTATTATCATTTAAAAATCCTTTAATAATTAAAACACCTGAATTTAATTACAGAAAATTCCTAGAAAATTTCAAAAAATTGTGAAAAATCCAAATTTAAAAATTCTTGAAAATCAGGGGGTTTACAAGATACCAAGGTAAGTATCAAGATATACCAAGGTATGAGTAGTAGGTATTGGCATAGTAATATGATAGTTGTAAACTAATTATGGGTTGGTATTAAGGTGACTAAAATAAGGTATATAGTGTGGTATAAATACTAAATACATGGTAGTTTATAGTTATAGTTGGATAATTAATATATATATATATATATATATATATATATATATATATATATATATATATATATATATATATATATATATACTAGAGTTACATTACCTTGAGATACCAAGGTAAATGCCAAGGTATTAAGGATATCCAAGGTATTGGATTTGGGTATCAAGATAGAGGTTTACTATTGCGATACCAAGTTGGTTCAAAACTATGATAATAATTTAGCATTTATAATTATGATTTATATATTTAATATTGCTTTATTATAGATATGTGATATTTACCTATTGTTTGCGTATCCTGAGATACGGTATCTTAGTATCCTAAGTTTTAGCTTGTATGGCCTAGATTCATAGTGTGTGAGCCCAATATCTTTGAGTTAGACTCATGCAACCTAGAAATAAGTAGTTGACCATAGTTTGACTATAGTTCGACCGGTTTGACTTAGAGTTGACCTAGTTTGACTTTTGACTTAGAAATGACTTTATGACCTAGAAGTTGACTAGTTTAACTTATTTTTTTCCAGATCCTTGTATTAATGCAATATTCCATATATAGGTTTGTGTGACACCAGTTCAGACAGTTTGACATTCATTGCTCTGGACCACAGGCGAGTACATTTCTCTGATTGTTTTTAATTCATAATATTGTATATATGCATGTTCTAGAATTGTATACAATGATTTTCGACACAGTGATTTCACGGACTGGTGCTATATGGATCCCGTCAGGAGGTGTTATCCCCTACCGTGTGCAACGGGTACCCAGTCACATGTATTTCATCGTGTGCATCGGGTATTGACTTTCATGTGCTTCTTGTGCATCCATTATTTCGTGTGCTAGTGTGACTATATCGTGATCATGTACATAACGTGTCGTGATTGGATCCATGAATATTAGTTGGGGAGGGGGAGTAGGAGTTGGTTATGTGATCAAAGCCCTCTTGATCTCATGTGCATGTCGATTATACACCTCACGTATAATGGAGTTACCTTTATACCTCATGTGCAACCTAAGCCGATCACATAACGAACTTGCACTCTAAATCACATAGCTAGTATTCTTGTTTTCTACTTGTAGTTTATTTTCCGTATTTACTTTTCAGTTCTTATTATGCTTATTGCCTGTTCTTCCCATATTGTACATTCTTATTACTTGTGCATCTTGTATCCTTTTTCTATTGCTTGTTATATATGCTCGATTATGTTATTGGAACTCCTTTCAGAGGTATGTACTTCGCTCCATTCCTGACTGGAAAATATTTTTCAGAGGATCCGAGAGATTGGTGTCCGATATACTATGGGCTTCGACTTATAGATGGTGCAGACTTGGATCCACTAGTTCTGGAGTGATTGCCGGAAGGTTTATCCGGATCACTAGTTTTTCATAGTTAGTTTCTTTAGCATTTTGGTACCGGATTTATTTTCGGCTTATAGTTTGTGACTGGATATTATTTTTATTGTTGATTATTATATTTTGGTGTATAGTTAGACTTCCTTCATATCTTATCGTGCTTTTAGAATTGTGATTGAGCTTTGTGTTGAGATATTTAGCAGATTTATATCATTGTCAGATGTTTAGATAGTATAGTTGATCAAGACAGCGTTCTACCGTCGATTCTGCGGCGTAGGCTGGACGTTGTTTCATACTTGCATCCCTATACCGGGTGCGGGTCGTGACACTAGTCCTACGTATTTTTGGGACTGGGACGTGACATGAAGACCTCAAACAAGATTGAGTAGTTCACAGAAAAAAAGGATGGAGTCAACTAAGAGAGATCCATCGTTCTTTGAGCATGTTGAACGAAGTTTAGAGGAAGATCAGTCTACGAAACGGAAGAGTAAGCTAACTGTTCGAAGAAAAAAACAGAAAATAGACATGCCAAACACATGCTTGGATGTGTATATTGAAGGCTTCCTACCCGAGATACACAGTTACATTTGGTCAATTGTTGATGTTCCCAAGGATGGCCATTGTGGATTTCATGTGCTTACAAGACATCTTGGTTATTCCGAGAAAGAATGAAGGAGACAGGTTCAGGTAGAGTTGTATGAGGAGTCGGAGTCTCGTCTTTCATTTTACACCGACATGTTAAGAGAAGAATATGTTGGAAATTTATTCACAAGCATTCCTTGCACCGATACCGTTGCCGAAGAAGACTACCTGTCCAATCCGGCCGCCGCATATTTATTTGCTAATAGGTATAAGATATCTATTGTACTTATTTCAGATAATATTAACAATACGTTCTTTCCGATGTGCTCTCCGCCGGCTGAGCACAAACTATGTAACATATGTACTATAGGACTATCGGGAACCACTTTGTCATTCCAAAGTTGATCGATCATTCTCCTATTCCTCCACCCTCAATAATTTGGTATAAACATGCACCAGACGTAGCGATCACCTGGACGACACCTTTTATGGAGAAAATAAATCTCTATAAGTTGTTGAAGATTGAGGAGCCCAGAGACATGTCCATTGGCCACTTCGATGTTCAAATCGACTGATACGAGTAGGCTATTTATATTTTGCACTTTTGTATAATTTTGTCACCTAGTTGGTTCATGTATAATTTTGTCTCATTTTTTATAATGTTGAACCACTTTTGTATAATGATGATTCACTTTTGTATACAGTGAAAAAGTCAAATGAAAAATCTATTAGTAAAAAATCCATTTTTGTATAATGTTAAACTACTTTTGTATAATGTTGAAACCCTGTCATTTAGTACTGCCAACAAGTTGACAGTCCAAATTAAAATTAAAAAAATACAGAAAGTTTTAATTAGAACTGTCAACTAGTTGACAGTCCTAACAGTCCTAACATCAATTAGGACTGTTAACTTGTTGACAGTCCAAATTGAAACTTTCTGTATTTCTCAAGTTTTAATCTGGACTGTCAAGTTGACAGACCTACTTGAAAATATACAGAGTTTCAATTAGGACTGTCAACAAGTTTATGTTAGGACTGTCAACTAGTTGACAGTCCTAATTAAAACTTTTTGTACTTTCCAAATTTTAATATTGACTGTCAAGTTGTCAGTCCTACATGAAACTATGATTGTCAACTACTTGACAGTCCTAGGACTGTCTAGCAGTTGACAGTCCTAGCATCATATAGGACTGTCAACTAGTTGACAGTCCTAAAGAGGTATAACCGAGTTTTAATTAGGACTGTCAACAAGTTGACAGTCCTAATTGATGTTAGGACTGTCAACTCATAATTAAAACTTTCTCTACTTTCCAAGTTTCAATTTTGACTATCAAGTTGACAGTCCTACATGAAACTAGGACTATCAAGCAGTTGACAGTCCTAGAATCATATAGGACTGTCAACTTGTTGACAGTCCTAAAGGGGTATATACAGAGTTTCAATTAGGACTGTCAACTAGTTGACAGTCCTAATTGAAACTTTCTGTATTTTTCAAGTTTCAATTTTGACTGTCAAGTTGACAGTCCTATATGACAATAGGATTGTCAACTACTTGACAGTCAACTAAAGGACAGGGGTATAAAATTGAAATGACAGAGTTTCAATTAGGTGACCACCAACAATGCATGTTTTCCTACTATGATTTTGAAATTTCATACCAAAACATTACAGAAGTTTCATACCAAAATATTACAGTAGTTTCATACCCAAACATCATATAATAAGTTTTGGGACAAGTTTGTTCACAAAATAGCATAGAATCACAAAACATCATAGAAGTTCCATAACCAAATATTACATAAGTTTCAAATTGACAAAGTTTCATAACAAAAGTTACAATATCCCCAAAAAGTTTCATAACAAAAGTTACTACAACCAAACTATTTATCATTTCTTCTTTTCGTATGTTGCTCCCTAGAAAGGACGAGGTCAAATTCGGTAACAGAGCTATCAATTGTTTCCATCTCTTCACTGATTTCTCTGTAGTTTTTGTTCTTACTAGCGCGGAGACACTTTCCAAAATGCTTTACTCTTTTAGCCTATTATGACACGACGAAAAATATGTTAGTTTGTAAACAATTATAAATCTTTCAAATCTATAAATAATTTTCTCACCATATTAACCAATTCAGTATACAAGACATTTTTTGCGGGAAGAGGTGCTAGTATTCCAACAACATCAGGTCTTTGTATGGTAGGGTACAACAAC
The DNA here is from genome assembly GCA_036927795.1 of Iris macrosiphon. Classification (NCBI taxonomy): domain Eukaryota; kingdom Viridiplantae; phylum Streptophyta; class Magnoliopsida; order Asparagales; family Iridaceae; genus Iris; species Iris macrosiphon. The sequence continues at coordinate 177,400,783 of JAYESA010000013.1, read as the reverse complement.
TTTGGATGTCCGGCAGCATAGTATGTCATATAGTCGTCGCTGCAGTCCGATATCTCAACCACCACTTGTCTTTCAGAATCTCCAATAACATGTCGTTGCCACTCGGTGAAGAAGTCCGAGGTCCAGTTGAACTTGGCTGGGATATAGTTCAAGGGTTTCATCCCAATATGTGATGGACGTCATCCAAAGTAATCATCATCTCCCCCGCTAGGAGATGGAAAGTATTGGTCTCTGGATGCCAGCGCTCTACGAATGCTGATATAAGCGCAGCGTCCACCGTATGGTACGTGTACTTGGCCAAATTGTGCAAACGGATAGGAATAATTTTGTTCATGACGACTTCTCCTAATCTGTCAAACTGCCAGCTACTGCACTTCTTCCCGTGGTTCACGACCGTCGTGAACATACGATAGGCCCTCTGAAAAGTTAACAATCGGAAGAAATTAGCTTTTTGAAATATATAGTAATCTAAATCATAACTTCATTTTTCATAACTAGTGCACATACCGGCTCTTTTCATATTTTAAATGCAATATGGTTGTTGGATGATAACAACATAGAACAACCTTTTGGACGAGCCGAAATTGGACTAGCCAGCTACTGAGAAGGCCCTGGTCTGGTTCGGACAGTAGGTACGTCTTCCTCAGAGGAGGAAGCAGACGGAGTAGTAGTAGGAGCCACGTATTCCTCGGAAGAGGAAGAAGACGGAGGAGTAGGAGGAACCGGGTTTCTTCAAACGAGACTTGCGCGGCGGCGTCGCAGTGACTTGTCTATGTGGCTCGGGCTCGACGATTCTGAGTGGTCTCTCGACCACACGGTCCAAGTTGCGTTCCTTGCGTGTCGATGTTGTGGGTCGTTTTCTTTTCACAGCTACCGATTTACTGAAAAAAAATAAATAATTTCAAACATACAGATAAACCACTAGAACTGTAAGAAAATTATACAGTCCAAATTATACTCAAGACTGTGAAATTTTCTACAGTCCTACATATACAACAGGACTGCAAGATTTTCTACAGTCCTACATATACTACAGGACTGAAATTTCCTACAGTCCTATATGTACAACAGGACTGTGAAATTTCTTACGATCCTATATATTTATAGGACTGTAGAATTTGCTAACAGTCCTGTAGACAAAAAATTCTATTGTCGGCGTTGTTGGATTTTTTTTAAACCCTAAACTTTATTTTTATAATTCATTACTTCGTATATCAACCCTAAATTAGTTATATACTAATTTATTTAACTATTTTAGACATTAGAACTATATTATAGCCTAATTATTTATTTAACTATTTTTAAAAAAAAATTTAGAGTTCATCACTTCATTTAAAAATTAAATCAGATATACACATAAATAAAATTAAAACCCTAATGGAGAAAAAAAAATTAAATACATACATAGATTTAAAAGAAGGTTTGTATGCCATTACGGAATTGGAGGGGTTAGGAGAGAGGGAAGAGATTTAGAATAAGGAAAAAAAAAAAAAGGTTTGACAATTGGGAAGAGAATTTTGAATGAATGGTTTCGAAAAACTTTGAAATAATTAAACCGTCCTTAGTAAAAATTACAAAAGCCTAAACTATTATAAAATAAAAGACTATTCTAAACAAATTTTGAAATGCTTATAGAATTTACCTTTTTTTTCTTATTTTTATTTTATCTTCAAGGACAAGACAATCTTTACTTGGCATCTTATAATCAATGAGAGAGAAGCTCAATGAGGAGAGAAGCTCTCCAACTAAACAAACGGTCTCAAAATCAAACCACCAACCACAAAAAAAATATGAAACAATGAACCCAAATGACATACAATAAACCCCGTGTACAAAGTCAGTCTAGTAAGTATAGCCAATACTTTAAAAAAAAAAAAATCCATAAGCACGCTCCAACTAGATGCATCTCCCAATTTCTCCTTTAAACTGAATAAATTCTACATGTTATTCTCTAAAATATAACTGAGACACTTAACATTGATTGACAACGCTTGCTAACACACGACTTATTAAATTAAATTTAATATGAAATGCAGCCAGCATTTAGAACTAATTTTTCCCATTAGCTATGGCCTTTGCTCTTTATCATTTTGCTAACAACATTTTAGAGATCGAGGAAAGCCACGTAGCAGGGCACTGCACACCTGACCATATTCTTACCCATTGTTAAACCAAAAGTTGAATAAGAAATTTTTGGTCAAGCAGACAATCGCGCCTGACCACATTCTCTTATCATGAGTTAGAAATTTTTTGTCGCAAGCAACGACTAGAGCAGTCAAATTTAAATGTACAAGTAGTACTCTGGTCACTTGTCCCAGGCTGTCGAGACTATTTCCACCAGAGAGGTGTTCAAAGTTCAACACTTGCATCCTCTCGAGGAAAATTTCCAGGATACACCTCTATTAACACCACCGTCCCTGGGTTATTCCAGTCAGATTGTTTATTGCAGAAGTTGCACTAAGACCGTCGGCGATGAATCCTTGTAAAGAAGGGGTGCCTGAGAGCTGCTTGGGCATCCAACCGGTTTGCTGGGTCATACTTAAGAAGGCCTTGCAATAGATCAATGAGATCACCAGCAGAGTGATCTACATGCTGCATGACCAAGTTCTGCAATTGGGAAGGAGCATAAGATTGATTGAAGCATACAAAAATAAATAAATAAATAAATAAATAAATAGAATTCAACCAATATCAGTACGTAAACCAGGCTGGGACAAAAGTATTTCTAACCTTCTTTTAACCCTTGTTAGCAATTCAGCAAACACAAAAATCGGGACGACAAAAATACGGTATAAATCGACACAGTACAAGTAAAATACGTTAAAAATTCGATCAAATATTCGTCAAACGTGAAACATTCAGATTATATTTAATTCATATTTAGTACGTTTTATATGAAACAAATTCGGCACTAAAAATTCGACATGTATTTATTTTTTTATCCCTAATAAATAAGCAAACAATTCATTGAATACAAATTCATACGACCATATTTCTACCCATCTTATAAAATGATTATTGATGTAGGTAACAAGACTGTTGAATTTCTTTATTGATTAATTAAATAGGTTGTATGTGAGAATTTTTTTATAGACTTTTTTGTGAATTGTGTCAGCATGGTTAAAAGCAACAAGACTGCAAGAATTAATGAAAGAGTGTTGGGTTTATTTCTTGATTAATTAAATAGGTCGGCACTGATAGCCACAATTTTTTGAGCAATTTTTTTTTAATTATTTGTACGGAAAAATTCGTACGGAACGCGTTTAGAACGTCACCCCCTTGAAATTCACATATTAATTCGAATCTTTCAAAATTACGTAAGTATTATACGTTTCTTAAAGATACGCAAAAATTCACGTATTATACGCGTATTATTCGGGTGATTGCTAACAAGGCTTTTAACTACACATTCAATAACAGATGTTAGTTGATCACAAGCTTCAGGCGAAGATTATATCAACACCATAATATTGCGACAAAATTACTCATCAGCTTCTGATACAATTCCCCCATCTAATCAGCCACCAATAAGATTCCCAACACTAAGTAACCTAGGAAAATGTATCTTTTCTAAAGTGAAGTACAGCAAAATCAAAATAACTTCCAAATCAATATGCTTCTGATGTCATTTCTAAAATGAAGTTCTAATAAAATGGTGTCCATATCGTGTCCATATGCACACAATATTGGTGACTAATATTATACCTGTCCAAAAATTGTATCGAGTATCCGTATCGTATCCTTATCCATATTCCTGTCAGTATTCGCAAAATATAACATAGGTTGATGGCCTACAACATGAGTAGGAAGTAACCTAAGAAACTGCATAATTCGTACAACTACCTCACACTTGTTATGGGTTTGCAAGCACCAGGAGGGTATATAAACTGCACAATATATGGGAGGAAAATACAACTAGCCATACGAATAATTACAGATGACTCCAAACATGTCCAATAATAACTCACAAACCATGTCGGGCTTAATTTCATGTTCAAGGGTGTCAAAATGTAAAAGCTGTAAAGACATTTATAGAACTTAAAAACTTTATTTAACTGAACAAGAAGAAACAGAGACGCACCTGCAACCGAGGCAATTTCTGAACAGCATTCATACTTTCTCTTGAAGCTGCACCTTCAGGCCAATTCAACCGCTGTCCCCTTCTTATATATTTCTCGGCATGTCGACTGTGTTTGGTAATCAGGGGATATATAAGATAAAATATAAAGAAAATGCAAGTGATCCAAAAGGATCGCATTTATAAGTTCGTTCAATAGCCACTTACTCAGCTCTCTTGAGCATATGGTGTGGAAGAGGACCCAATACTCTCTCCATCATTGCCAAGTGTTCCAAATTTTCATGGGTCTGAAACAATGCCTCCCCCTGCAAAGTTAGTTTCGCATTGCATCAATATAGACATCATAAATTTCAAAGTACTGGTATACGAGAGAATAAAATGCACCCCAATAATATACCGAGCAGAGTTCCACAAGAATACAACCAATGCTCCATATATCACACGGATAACTCCATCCAAGTCCTAAAGCAATCCCACAGCTTAGCCAAATGCAAGGTGTTAAAAGCATGCATAATATTCCCGAAAGAGGAAAAAGAAGCCCACCTAATATAACCTCAGGTGCTCGATAATGCCTCGTCGATACAATATAGCTATAGTCTTTTGTGCCATATGTTGAGCTACCAAAATCAATAACCTTGATGGCACTAGATTTTGGTAACCTCTTAAATCGGGAAGCATCCTTTCTAGTCCTAGATGAACCCTACATAAAATATAAATGCATATTGATGAATAAAAAAATGATATGCACATATAAGGCAATATGACTAAAAGAGGCATAATCTACAGTTCAGGAATCCAGCAAATATCAACATACAATTTCCAACGAGGCAATATTCGAACCCAAAGAAAGACAACCGGTTCTGTTGGTAACTTTTTTTTTAAATACCTTGTAGTCAGGTATTTCTATATACTCCGGAGAAACAAGAAGTATGTTCTCGGGCTTCAAATCGGTATGAATGAGGCGTAATTCATGCATAACTGCAAGGACATAGATTGACAAAAATGACCTTAAGCATATTGTATCCCTAGAAAATATGATAAATAATAAGGCTGTAAACAAGGCATGCTATATATGTGTCGTCCATTAAAAGGTACACATAAGCATAGCCAAGCAAATCTTCATTACTATATAAATATGGAAATAATGGAGCTTCTCATTCCGGTTTTCCATTAAAGAATCAATATGTTCCAAAAATAAGGAGCATTTGGATTTTGATAGTAATACAAAATTAAAAGATAACTTGTGAAAGTATTGTCCCACACACATGCTATACATTCCAACATTTGTCTGGCAAGCTCACGAACTAGATCAATTGGAAATGAGCGGTAACTGTTTTTCCGCAGAAAATCGTATAAGCTTGGGCCAAGCTTCTCAAACACCTGTTGAAACCATTTGAGTTCACGGATATGCTTTAACCCCCAAAATGATATTTTAGAAATTGGGGAAATCATGACAAATTAATCTTATACTTACAATACAAATATGGTTACGATAGTCAAACCAGTTCCGTATTTGTACACAACTGCAAAAATAAAGCGTCTTATATAGGCATTGCTTCACACTTCTAGGGCAATCAAATAAAGCAGCAGAAAGGTAAGACAAGTCCAATAGATGAGACTAGAAAAGTCCAATATATGGGACTAAGGACTTACCGACTTGCATTCTTATCATGCTTCACAAGCTGTTGAAGCACATCTACCTCTATCATAGCAGCTTCCCTATATTTCTTGATGCCACGAACAATTTTGATTGCTACCATTTCTTTCCTCTCCCTGTCCCAGCATTCCAAAACCTGTCCAAAGGTACCTGTTATGGAGAACAAAAAAGTGAGAAATATAGAAGGGGATATGTGCCATATAAAAAGACACGACCAATATTACATACTAGGACTCAAGGGCAAATCACAAAGTAAAAATGGAACCATACAACTCCATCAAGTAATCAGTGGCCGTAAGACTTACCTTCACCCATTTTGCTGTGAATCCTATCTGCAAAAAGAAAAAAGCAAGACGTATGAGAAACCCAATCTATACAATAATACTCTACATAAGAGTAACCTCATAATTGACAGAGCACCCATCAAAACAAATCAAAAGCATAAATGATGATGGTGATAAAGTGTAATTACACCGAGAAGTCAAATTCTCTCCAAGCACAAACATGTAATGCCCATCTTTATCATCTTCTCTCCAAGGAGGGGAAGGATTTCGAGGCACAGCCTTAGAATACAAAGAGCTAGTGTGGTTTGATGGTGGTGCCCCCGAGGATACCAAGCTTGTCACATCTCCAACTTCTTGCCCACATAACATTCCTACTTGAACCTACACACAGTCATCCACTTATTTTTTCCACTCAACAAGTTAAATCATCACACAAAGTCCTTTCATCCTTTACCTCTTTAACCCCAAAGAACCCACAATCACATAATTCTCATTGACTAGAAAGTACATCAGAAAACTTCTGAAATGGTCAATTAGCTTGTTTTTCAAGAAGACTACTCAGATGTTATCATTAAAAATATGCAACCAATAATCAGAATCAACAATATTTAAAAGGATGTCTTAGTCAGTGTTTTAAAGTAGGATTAGTTGACAATTAATCAACCGAGAAACCAGGCTCTTAATCCGATTAATTGGATGGCCGATTGATCAAATATTTCAAGTGGCTGCGCAATTGTAATTAATCGTTGAGTTATCTAACTGTAATCCGATTTGTCGGTAACCACCAAAGACCGGGCACATAGCGAAAGCCACTTAGGCTTCTGCTAATGCAAGTTTTGGGGAGGGGGTCAAGATGTACACAACCTTACCCCAATATATGGAGAGAGAGGTTCCACAGGAGGGTCAAGTTGTACACAACCTTATCCACAACATATGGAGAGAATGTTTTCACGACTCGAACCAGCATCCTCCAAGATGCAATCGTCAAGCATTACTGTTGTGACAAGCAACACATCATGACTGTCAATATAACAATCAAAATATGTTCCTTCTCTCTAAAGTTATTGCAGGCCATTGAACATTGATTGAGTACTATTATAATCTCCAACATGAATACCAAATATGCTCTTCTTCTTCTTCCAATTTCTAAACTCCGCTCAACAAATGCATCATCGCCGCATTGCTGTTGGTAGTTGGGTTTGAATAGATAACGAACCAAACAATAGGCAACATCTTTCGATATGTTGTACTCCAACCAATCATACTCTCCAAACCAAGCAACAACAAAACTACGATTCATTCCAGAGAATAGTATCCCAGGAAAAATGATAATTTCTAGGTTGACATGGTCCTTTTTATAAATACCACCGTCGAACCTTCTCCCTTAATACTCATAAATATTCTTCCTTAATCAAGGATCGACAGGAAGCTCATTCAAATTGATCTCTATACGAGGAGGGACCCAAGAGAGCATAGGAGAACCGGAGTGATGAACTTCTTTTTGATTTCTAGGAAAAATATTCACATTTGTAGACTTTAGTATCGACACCTGAGGATAAAAAACCTTTGCATCCTGTAATAGTGAATGAAACCTAATTTATCTCCCATCCGGATATCTATGCTATCTTAATATTATCAACAAAAGAATCCATGAGTCTGATACTAGGTCGCTCGTAACTAAGGCTAAGATGTAAAACTATACAATCACTGCGTACAAGACATACTGAATTCACGATTACTTACGAATTAGACAATTTTGTTTCTCTAGCCAGTGGCTTCCCAAGAATTGTCTAATTCTCTCTTCCCAATAAAATATTTATACAAACAACACGAATTTCTCTCTTCCCAACAGTGGCGGACACAGTAAGGGGAAAGTGGGGGTCAACTGAACCCACTGAATTTTTTTTTTAATCCTAAAGTCATAAGCTAATTCTCTGTATTGTATAGCACAGTACACAAAACACAGTACAGGAAATGGACTTAAGACTTTAAAACTTTGAATAAAATCAGTGAGGCCACTTGACCCCACTTGTCCCTTATTGTGTACGCCCCTGCATGAAGTCCAGCTTTTGATTAAAGCATATTTTTAACAAATATTCCAACAAAACAGTACTTCTGAACCTTATTGCCAAACCACGATTCTTTTTTGGAATCTCAAAATCTCAAGGTCACCCTGTAACTTTCATGTTTGAATTTGAAAACACATTTTTAAAACACAATTTCGTGAATTCGCGTTTTCATATAGCTGCAAGATGATCAGATCTTCCTAATAGGCCAAAAATATCATCTTTCTCTACAGAATCACCTAATTGATTTACTTTTTTTTAACAAAATCCACCCGTAAATGATATATCGCTTGCAAAATCCCACCAAAAATGGTCTTTTTTTTACAAAATCCACAAAACATGATCTTGTTTTTAATCTAGAGCTGTCTAAAACCAGATGTAATAGTTTACAGCTGTCTAAAACCAGATGTAAGATATAAACTCTAGAATGACAAAAGAGCGCCTCTTTCTACACAAACTAAAGAATCTAATTAGGTTCAAGATCTAAGAAAAATGAACAAAATACACACGTAATCGCAATAAAAAACAATAAAAATTAGACGAAAAATGATTTTTTTTTACCAGAGCCGAAACCCTAACGTCTTTTCTTCATTTGTAGCCCTGTTTTACCCTAACCCTAAATCTAACTATATATAACAAAGAACGACTTTTCCAAACAAAACTGAACAACATAACGATATATGACCAACAGATCAAAATAATTTACAAAGATTCACGAAAAAAATGGGGAAGAGATCGAGACCTTAGGGTTCTGAGGGACGACGTCCCAGCCTAGCCGCGCCCTCTTCCTGGGGCGGCGATCCATGTGGGAGTGAGGGAACTCCGTAGCTCGCTCCATCTCCATGATCTCAACAAAAGATTTGGGAGAACAAAAAATAAAAATCCTCTCTTTCCTTTTTTTCCGCAGCCGAAACCCTACCCCTAGTTTTCCCCAATTTGTAGCCCTAATTTGGCCAAGACTTCCGGATCTCTATGTGGACTTTACAGTTAGACCGAGTTTCGGAACCAGGGGATAATACGTGTGTGTCTCATTTGGTTATGACGTCATCGATGGTGGGTGCATATTGGGCTGGTAATAAATTTTGGTGAGGTAGAAATGTTCTTATTTTTTTATTTGTGGTGAATGAAAGGAGCAAGTGAGGCCACGTCAGTCAGCTGAAATTTTGTAATCTGAGCATCCAACGGTGAGGTTACCCCCGTTCTCTCTTTTGTTTGACTCGGTCAAGAATATGTTTGCTGCACGCCTCCTCCTCGTTTGGATCGCTAATATAGAAATTATAATTTTTATTAAAAAGGTTTAATATTTGGAAAGGTTCGAAAATTTGAATAATTGAGAATGGAAATGTGAATCTATATGGAAGGAAGGAAGGAAGGAAAGAATAAATGATTTATTTATTATTATTATTTTTTTTAATTAAATTTATTTTTATGTTTATTTTATTTGGTGTCCAAATACCAATATGTTTTTTTTTCCAAGACTTTGATTTCGCAAAGCCAAACATAGCCAAAGTGGGTGGAAATACGAAAGTATAAAATCTATATTTTGTACACATATTGCATATGTATATATATATTTTTTTACTTTATTTGTTTTCATGATTTGAAGAAATGAAGCTTAAGGTCACGTTTCGTTTGCAGAATCCGTCTGAGCTAAACTAGGCTAGCGATGTGTTCAAAGCTCGACCAGTTAAGGAAAGCCAACTCATTTTCGTGTTCAACCTTGGTTCGTAGAGAAGTCTTGATCACTTGTCCAGCCTACAGACCGGATTCGATTTTCGAACCCTACCAGAACCTAAATTTGGGCCGATCAAGAAAAAAGAAAACCAGGTCCTCATAATCGGATACAATGCAAGTTCACCCAGTCTTATCCTCATGAGAAATTTTATCGACCAAGTGTAGCAATTACAAGATTTTAGTGTATATACTTCGACATGACCTAAATTTTGTGCTGAATGGAGCAAATGATTGACCATCCATCCCACTAATATAGAATGGTTATCGGATGACTCAGATCGAAAAATGAATAAAGACGTGTGAAACCTCGGAATAGAGGGCCAAAGTTGTTGTTGGCGTGTTGCATAACAAGGACAAGAGGACTTAAAGCTAAAAAAACATCTTCACCAAACAAATAGAGTAGAGAGCTTGTTGTTTCGTTTCTTGATCCAACAAAAGGACGATGTTTTCTATTCGTCTTCTGGTCCAAAACTTGGACCAGTAGACGAATAGAAAGCGTTGTCCTTCTTGTCATCACTAGCAAATTAAATTGCCATCAACATCAAATCCAAACAATGAAGTACATGAAAAGAATTTACTTGTTAACTAGGCTTCCCAGATCAACTCATGATGGCCATGATTCAACTTGATACATTTTTTTTACAGGAAACAAGGAGAACCTTCAAACTTTGGTACACAAATTCCCTTCTGGAGACTAAAGCTAAAAATACATCACAATGTAGGTGGTTCATTGCACTACATTACATTACGTTACATTACAAATAGAATGCGATACGGCATTTAATGAACAAAACTCGGAATAGAGGATAATCTCATCGAGACCGCAGTTCTTGAAGTAAAGGACCGAATTGTTGAGCCCCGAAATACAACGCATCCGCAAGCACGATGAATCCAATCTGCATCACGGAGATTCACAATGGTTCCTGATTAGACTAGGATATCGTGAAACTTAGCCAAGACGAGCAAAATATTACAGTTCGACTACAGAAACTCAAATAAGAACTCAAAATAAGAACTTAATAGGAATATGACACGTGGATTTTTTTTTTCTTTCTGTTTAGGTTCTTGTATTTTTTCTGTTTAGACCCTTAGAAAAAAAATCAAGCGATGAGATTCATGTAATCCAACAGCTGTTCATTGCATAGTTTCAAAAATTAAGTACTCATGAGTTCCTCTAGGATTTTTGCATATATTACCAGTCGACCAGTGTAGACTAGACTATAACTCCACCCCTCCTTGGCAGCGATAGCACGCTGTTGATCAGTCCATCTGCAACGAGAGGGGGGGAATATCGATTGAGCATGAACAGAAACCTGCAACGATGTCGTCTCAACTTAAAAAGTCAGATTTACCCGAAGAACTCTGATACTCCACCAATTCCCGCGAGCTTGAAGGATTGGGAGCCTTCTCGTTGAAAATCCTGCTTCCAATATGACAAGCAATTACAAAAAACATGCTTCTTGTTTACTGTATTTTTAGTACACATACTACCTCTTCATCTGCGGCTTCTAAACCACCTTGTACCCAAAATAGGTTCTTGAAACCAGCATTGTATAGTTGTTCGCAAGCAGCAAGAGATCTGCGAATTGTTAATAACATTCGTGAGTGATATGTTCTATTTACGGCTACAAAGGTTATTAATGATCACATACAATACAAGTAGATGCACACAAATGTGTTTATACAAACACATACATACTAATTTATCATCCTTTAATCTTCTACTGAAAGTATATGTGAGCTTCTTTCACATGTAAATCCTGTCAACAGTTAATTCTCAAGTCGAAAAGCATCGGTTTTCATTGCATAGACAACTACCAAATTTAAATCTGATATCTAAAGTGTATCCAATCGGTATAGAGACTAGTTGATTTGGTCAACCTAGTCACCCAAGAAACCAAACATACTTTGTTTGGAAACTTGATGTACCCCTGATGTAACCTAGCCAACTTGATCCCAAGAAAATACCTTATTCTTCCAAAATTGTTTCTCTGAGTGAAACTATCACCGAAAGAACTTCCACTTTTACCTTCCTGAAATAAGACTACATGGAATAAGTAGAGCAACTTTCTCACTCAGTGTTTGACATAAAGTTTATACATGCATCATTGAGTCGACCTGAGAATTGAAGCTTCAGTTATAGATCTTCTTGTTCTCGTTAAAATTAATATTCCTAGCGCTGCATGGGATATTTGACTTGTAGCAACAATCATGGTGCGCCTAATGAAGAATATAGAAATAGCCCATCAAATTTTTTATTTTTAATCCTCTTTTAGGCAAAGAAACTGATGTCAGTAAGCATGGTAGTCAAAGACGCGCCTCGCAGGAAGACGCAGCAGCTGCGCCTCGCACCTCACTAGGCAAGGCCTCTTTCTCCAGACGCCCAATGCGCGTATTAGGTGCGCATTTTTGCAAGGCACAACCAAGAAAAGACGCGATTAGACGTGCCTTATGGTTTCTTTTATTTATACAAAAAAAACTCTGAGGCAAGGAGATAACCCTTATCTCGTACAAGTAGTTGGTTACAATTTAACTGAAAAAGTAAAATTTACTAAAATGGTAGTAGGGATAATACGAACTCTTGTTAGTTATGTTGATTGCTACTGTTGCTCTGCTAGTTCACTTGGTTATGTTTTAACGTATTTTATTGGTGTTAATATGTTATTTGGTTTTATTTCTTACATTACTAATTTATTTATTTATCTATGTATATTTTTATTATTTTTTATATTTGCGTTCCGCTTCGCTCGGACGCGGCGCCTCAAATGTGTCTTGCATCTCGGGCGATATGAACATTTTGTGCCTCGAGTGCGTCTTGCGCCTTTGACTACATTGTCAGTGTAGAAGCATGGAAAAGGTGCATCCATGCGCCCGACGTCAATGCGCCCCAAAATAAAACTCAACAGATATTGGACCGCATGGACACCATGCGGCCCGGAAAAGGGACACCCATGCGGTTTAAACAAGCGTCCTGACAACTGGCCGCAGGCCGATCTGACATGACGTCCTGCCAACAAAGATGACGCCTGACACAGAATCCTGACAAAAATAATTTTTCTGATCGCCTCGAAGGACAAGAACACACTAAGAGGTAGAAGTCCCAAGGATAGTGCAGAGCCACGTGAACAACACGACAAAAAGATATCATGCGGCCAATGCGTCCCAGAATCCATGCGGTCCATACGTCTCTGGCCTATGCGTCCCAGACTCCATGCGTTGATGCGACTATGGCCCATGCGTTCCAGACTTCATACGGTCCCTACGTCTCTGGTCCCGTGCGTTCCAGACTCCGTGCGTCCCGTGCGTCTTTGGCCACATGGGTCCCAGATTCCACATAGACCAAGTCTTGTTGTTACAACTGAGTGGTCCTCTCCAACCAAATAGCGGCCACGCGTCAATTTGACCAAGTCGCACCTACAACAGTTGAGAACCGCTCAGATACTCAGCAAACAACAAAATTCCAACAAATATTCACATGACAGCGGAGCCCGAATTCTCGTGCATAGCTGTAGCACCCTTCCGTTGAAAGGGGACACGTGACAAACCCCGCCATTCATGCAGCCACAAATATGACTATAAATAGTAGTGTACCAGATTCGGACAAAAGGGTCTGGCTATCTGCAAATCAACACTCAAGGGAGAGAGAAGAGCTGCTGCATCGGATCGTCCACGGAGTAAAGAGAGTTGCTACACTCCTAACCCTCCATTGTCATCCCCCAGAAAATAAATTTGTATTTAGATTGTCTTCTAGGACTCTTCTTTGTACTTTCTTAGTTTGTTAATCAAATCCAGTTCTCTCAGTTTTTGTTTTGATTTAAATGGCAAACACGGTGGCGACTCTGCTGGGGACGTCCTTCTCCACTGTTGAGAAGTCGGTGACACAATCCGATGCGACCAAGCTCGGCTCGAAGCAAAAGATGCTGGTGGTCCGCTTCGACCAGCAAGCGTTCGAGGACATGCTCTCCGAAGAAAGCATTAATCCTTCGCGAAGAATAGCCAAGCCCAAGAAGACCCGCAGAACGTGGGTGGCTAAGGCCGCTGCACCTCACCCAGCTACGGAGGAGACGCTTCCAGCCTCTCATTCTGTTGCCAATGACGGTCGTCGGACGAACACCCATAACGTCCACGTTTATGCGGCATCCCGGGCTGACGCAGAAATTGTTCAGCACCTAGACTCTGGCAGAGGAAAACACTACGATGTCAGATATCCTGGTGCTGAGACAACTTCTATGCGGCCAAGGAGGAGGCCGCATAAGACTGTCCATACGACATCAACTCACAGCCGCATACAGCAGGCCGCATGCAGCCCCAATAGCAACAGAATCTCTGTTTTCGACCGTATCTCATGAGGTGCAGATCCTATGCGACCCACTGAGAATGGTGAAAATCCAAAACTGGACTCTTCATACTACGCGCCTGCGGTAGCTAAGCTGAAGAAGTCCAAGGCAGTGCGAGCCCGTCAAACTCAAACAACTGCTCATACGACCGACCGCCAACAGACATCGCTAATTATTATGCGAGCATCTGACAGACAGTTATACAAGACTGACCCATGCGTCCAGCCCACATGGACCAATGGACAAGGCCAGTCTCAAAAGTCTTCCACTGATATCTCGGGGCAAGTTCGTGTACGAACCCTAGACCAGGGAGCAAATACAGCACATGCGCATCCATGTGGCAGGGATACCCGGACTCACAAACATGATGCAAAGGTAAAACACCGGTCGCATGATTTACGTGACGTGATTACTCACAAGTGCAAAGCAAGGAAAACAACTACGGCGTGCGATGTGTCCTCTCCGAGGCACAGCTGCGGCAACATCATTATCAACTGCTGCTGCAATAAAGCGGCAGTACTTACAGAAAGACGGTCGGCCTTCCAGCGACTGCACCGGAAAGCACCTACCCAGCAGCAACCCGGAGATCAGGTACAAGTATCAGAGGAGGAGTTGTCCTTCGCCTCATGATACTCAACTGGAAAGCTTTCCGACACCAAGGGAAGAAAGAAGTCAAATACCTCCAGTCCGGCGCTATCTACCACTGCATCGCGAAGGCGATTACCCGGAGGGCTGACGACGGCACCTGCGGAGGGCGTCTTCCAAGGCACCCGCTCAAGGAAGAAGTTGTCAGCCCTAGGGGTAGCTCTTCCTCAGAACCCCTGGGTGTGGCCCAAGCTGGGGGTACTGTCCCCCTGGACGTACGCGACAACCCGGCATTCCGAGCAGACAACGATTTCAAGGAACGGACTCCGAGATCCCGGAAGGTAGCTACTCCCACCTAGACGACACAATCTTCTACGCTGGGGGTAGTATTCCCTTTGAATCCGAGGAAGACACAACGACTCCCGTCCTCCTTGAAGACTACTCACTACAAGGATATGAGACAGGGAGCATGGCATCCACTGCCCCCTCCATTTCTCTCCGTGTGAGGACGGTATACATGGCCAGAGACGACCATGAAGGCCCCAGTGACCGGCAGTGCCTCGAGATGCTCGAAGCCAAGATGCATACAATGAGTGCATCAATGCAAGCTTTGACCCAGACAATGCTGAAAATCAAGGCAAACATGGCCTCCCAGCCGACAAGGGCCTCTGGGCAAGCAAACATGGACCCCGGGACCAACGGGGATTCAAATACGACCGCTCTACCCACGGACGGTGATCCTCTCATACCTGGCTCGTCGGCGCCTTCGGCAGGAGATGAAGCTAAAGAAGCAAGGCGGGAGGTCCAAGAACTTCGGGCTTGCCTAGACTCCATGAGCAATCGGGACTCACTCCGTGATCTCGTTGTGCGGCAACCATACCCGATAGAGTGGAGGGATGTACTGTATCCGCCCAAGTACAAGCCATTCAACATAAACATGTTTGACGGGAAGTCCTCCCCTCCCCTGCGGGCAAGTCCGAGGATTACTATCATAAGACTAAGCATGGCTTAGGATATGTAACGCCTCCTACAACCCCCAAGCGCTCAGATAAAGAAGATGAAGACCGCTCACACTCTTCCGAATCTTCAGCCTGGGACTCCGACGTCAGCATCGGGAACATGCTCAGACAAACACTGTCCTCCAACATGGTATCTGCCGACCTAGAGGAAACAACGAGGATCCACCCGAGCTCTTCGAGATGGAACCTTGGGCCCTACACCTGGGTTCACAATGCGAGATACGATTTGAGCAGCGAGAACCTCCTACCGAGGACGAAGTTGTACAAGTCGATCCAGGTGATGAAACCTTCCCAAAGCCTATCTTCGTCAGCAAAAGTCTGTCCGACGAAGACCGGGAATCCCTATTACAACTCGTCAGAAAATACATCGATGTCTTTGCTTGGAGTTACGAAGACATGCCAGGACTGGATCCCCAAATCGCGGTCCACAAACTAAATATTCGGCCAGACGCCAAACCAGTCAAACAACAGCAACGACGGTTCCGGCCAGACGTGATGGATTCCATCGAAGCTGAAGTCGACAAGCTGATAGCTAGTGGCTTCATCCGCGAGGAACAACATCCCGACTGGGTAGCCAATATTGTGCCTGTCGTTGAGAAGAATGGGAAGATCCGAGTCTGCATCGACTTCCGTAATCTAAACGCAGCATGTCCCAAAGACGAATTCCCTCTCCCAATCACCGACATAATGATCGAACAACACTTGTGGCTTTGAGCGCATGTCCTTCATGGATGGCTTCTCAGGCTACAACCAAATCAAGATGTTTTCCGACGATGAGAAACATGTCATTCCGGACCCCGATAGGCGTATACTGCTATACGATCATGCCTTTCAGTCTGAAGAACGCATGTGCTACATATCAGCGAGCTATGAGCACCATTTTTCGTGAACATCTGCGCAAGACGGTGGAATGCTACGTCGACGACATCGCTGTCAAGAGTCGCTCCAAAGATGATCACCTCCAAGATCTGAGGACTGTGTTCGACTTAATGCGCGCACACCGCCTCAAGATGAACCCTACCAAGTCCTTCCTGGGAGTCTCCAGCGGCAAATTCCTGGGTTTCGTCATCACTTTCCGGGGTATTCACATAGATCCCGACAAGACCAAGGCCATCCTGGAGATGCACCCGCCAAGGAACCTCCGGGAACTCTGCGGCCTCCAAGGGAGGTTGGCATACATCAGGAGGTTCATATCAAACCTCTCTGGACGTTGTCAGCCGTTCACACGGCTCATGAAGAAAGGTCTCTTTTGTTTGGAATGAAGAGTGCCAACGAGCGTTCGACAACATCAAAGAATACCTATCAAACTCTCATGTGCTGGTAGCTCCGGTCATGGGAAAGCCATTCCTGCTCTATGTACGCGCAATGGATCACTCTCTCGGTGCCCTGTTAGCCCAGAACAGTGATTCAGGCCACGAGCATGCAATATACTACCTCAGCCGGATAATGGTCGGCCCAGAGCATAGCTGTACCACCGTCGAGAATGAGTGCCTTGCGCTGGTATTCGCCATCCAGAAAACTCGACACTACGTGACTGGACAGACCATTCACGTAATCTCGCGAGTCAACCCCCTCAGGGTCCTCATGACCAACCCTGGGGCACTCAGTTTCCGCTTGGCTACCTGGGCAATACTATTATCTCCATATGATATGGTATTCGTCCCACAGAAGGTCGTCAAGGGTGAAGCATTGGCCGACTTTCTGGCAGTCCACCGGGGTCAAAAACATCAAAGCTCTATGAAGAGATTACAGACGAAGTGGCAGACGCCAACATCACCTCACATGAAGTTGTTTGGCGAATGTTCTTTGACGGTGCTTCAATAGCGGGGCCCAAAGGCAACATCATGACTGGGGTTCGGATAGTGTTGATCTCCCCACACGGCCTCGTCATCAATCGCGCATACTCTCTCACAGAGCGGTGCTCCAATAATGTGGCGGAATACAACGCCCTAATCATCGGGCTCCAGCTCGCCAAACAAGTCGGAGTAGAGTACTTGGAAGCCTACGACGATTCTTAGCTAATCACCAATCAAGTTCGGGGAGTATATAAAGTCCGAAACGAAGACTTGATCCCCTACCACCAAGCTGCACTCAGCATCATCGCGACCTTCGAGATGTTCTTTATTGAGCATGTCCCTCGGTTGCAAAACATTGAGGCGGACGCTTTAGCCGGCCTCGCTGCTTCCTTGGCAGTTCCAGACAACACCCATCAGTTAATCACGGTGATCGGTCAAGAGCTAGTATGTCCCTAAAGCAACCTATGCTTATGCCTCAGTTATGCAGCGGAGGTCGACACCGATGCTCCAGATTGGAGGCTTCCATTCATCGACTACGCAGTCTATGGAATTCTTCCTGAAAACTCAAAGGAAGCTACTTCAATGAGAAGACGCTACCTCCGTTTCTATTACGACACGGAGACCAAAATGTTGTATCGTCAGTCCTACGACGGCCTTCTGGTCCGATGGTTGTCGAACGCAGAAGCAAAACAAGTCCTCCGCGAAGCTCACGACGGCATCTGCGGGGCGCATCAACCCGGTCCAAAGCTACATGACCGTCTTCGGAGATTGGGCTACTATTGGCCGACGATGGTAACAAATGATGTCGATTACGTGATGAAATGCCAAGCATGCCAAATCCACGCGGACTTCATCCACCAGCTGTTCGAGTTCCTACACCCAACGGTAACATCTTGGCCGTTTGAGGCATGGGGAATGGACATCATCGGGCCAATCAGTCTGCCTTCATCAAAAGGACATCGATTCATCTTGGCGATCACCGACTACTTCTCCAAGTGGGCGGAAGCTATTCCGCTCGCTGAAGTCAAAACATCAAACGTGATTAACTTCATCAAGCATCACGTCATATATCGCTTCGGCTTGCCGCGTAGGATCGTCCACGACAATGGTCCGTAATTTGCAAGTCACGCCTTCTATCGGTTTTATGACAAGAACCGAATCCAAAACAGTCACCACGGCATACAACCCTGCAGCAAACGGTCTGGCGGAAGTGTTCAACAAAACCATCATCAAGCTCCTCAAGAAATTTGTGTCTTCCAACAAATGTGACTGGAACGAGAAGCTGGGTGAATGTCTCTGGGCCTACAATACAACAGTCTGGACAGCTACTGGGAACACGCCATTCTCTTTGGTGTATGGAAGTGAGACGGTACTCCCGCTTGAGATCCAAATCCCTTCACTACGAGTAGCTCTCTCCAACCAACTAACCGCAGACGACAACTACCGTCGACGGTTACAGGAATTGGAAGCACTCGACAAAAAGCGGCTCTTAGCTCAACAACGCATAGAGTTATTTCAAGCACGTCTCTCTGGAGCCTTCAACAAACGGGTAAAACAGAGAACGTTTCAAGTGGGTGACCTCATCTTAACAGTAAAAAACCCGATGATTATGACTCACAAGACGGCCGACAAATTCCAACCTAAATGGGAGGGCCCGTTCATTGTGGAAACCGTATTTTCCAACGGCACTTACCGGCTAGCAAAATCCAACGGCGACTTGCTCCCGATGCCTATCAACGACAAGTTCTTCAAAAAGTACTACGTCTAAATTAGACTAGTACTCCTCTATTTTCAAACTACATCGTATCTTCCTGGACGTTGGTTCATGTCCACAAGACCTCTGGACGGTCGCTCTAATACACTACACCGACGGAGTCTGCTATGTTCATATTACCTCTGAGCAAACTTTCCGGCCTTGACCATCGATCATCATGTCCATATTACCTCTGATATCGATTGTCGTCCAACTTATCACCCGTACCCAATCCGGAGTATGCCAGCGGTGATAAGTCAAAAATTGTCACGTCCATATCAAGGTTCAAAGTATCGGTATCGGACGATTCCTATGAGTATCGGGATCGGCGGTATCGGTAGTATCGGCGGTTTCGGATCGAAGTATCGGATTTTTTGGTATCGGAAAGCAAACAACTATTAGTAAATTATTAACATTTTAGAGAATATATTTTATACATTTATGCATAATTTAAAGTATTTTCAGTATTGTTTCTTAGTATTTTTGATATTGAATGAAATAGTAGTCATCATTGTCGATTGATTTATATGCGATAGATAAGTTTTCCTCTTTTATATGTTTTTACAACCTTATTATGCTTTTACATCTTTTCTAATTGGTCTTTTTAATTCAAATTTTTTCATCGAATTGACTGGAAAAGAGACCTCTAATGTCGGTATCGGTCAGTATCGGGTATCGGTCGGTATCGGATCGGGACATGCCAAACTGTATCGGTATCGGCCGTATCGGATCGGTATCGGCCGATACTTTAAACTATGGTCCATATTACCTCTGGCAGGTCAAACCTATTATTTGCACTAACGTGCGCAAAAAATAATGTGTCCACAAAACCTATCACGTCCATATTACCTCTGATAGGGATTGTTTTCGAACTTATTATTTGCACTCAACATGCGCAACAAATAATAAGTCCACAAAAATTGTCACGTCCATATTACCTCTGGCATGACTTTGTCTCAAACCTATTACTTGCACTAACGTGCGCAAAAAATAATGGGTCCACAAAACCTATCACGTCCATATTACCTTTGATAGAGATTATTTTCGAACTTATTTTTTGCACTCAACGTGCGCAACAAATAATAAGTCCACAAAAACTGCCGCGTCCATATTACCTCCGGCAGGGCTTGTCTCAAGCCTATTACTTGCACTAACGTGCGCAAAAAGTAATGAGTCCACAAAATCTATCACGTCCATATTACCTCTGATAGGGTTTGTTTTCGAATCTATTACTTGCACTAACGTGCGCAAAAGGGTAATATGTCTACCAAAATCCCCCGACGGGATATCCTTAAAATCCACAAAACCTATCGCGTCCATATTACCTCTGATAGGGTTTGTTTTCGAATCTATTACTCGCACCCCAAGTGCACAAAAGGGTAATAGGTCCACCAAAATTCTCCAGCGGGATATCCTTAAAAAAGCTATGGTATGGTGCTACATTCATATTACCTCTAGCACTAGCACTGCAAATGTCACAACAGCAATGAAAGTAATTTCTCCTTTCATTAAAACAAAAAGAAGGGGATAATACAAACATCAAACAGAAGATGAGTCAGAGTCCTCCAAATTATTGATGTACATTGCTAGAAAATGAAAGAAACAAGCGTCTGATGACGCAAACGGACGAGAAGCATCTACAAAAGCCCGCTCCTCCGAGTTGGCAGGGGACTCAAGGAGTTCTTGGAAGATATTCGTCTTCTGCATTCGAGTGACAGACGTTTCTCCGGCAGGTAGCGGCTCGGGCTCGCCGGAGTATGAGTCAGAGGCCACCAGGGCCGTGGAAAGAGACATGTTGGTTTCTTTCGAAGCATTTCCAGAAGCCATCACGCCCAAAAACACGAATTGATGCAAGCAGCCTACAGATCGTTCGCTATTTATAGGCAAAGAATCGACAGCTCATCTGGTGAGTCGTAATGATCTCCTCAGTGAGACGCGACGATTCATCCCTACGCAACCCAAACTGCGATTGTCGAGATTTGGCGTGATCCTCTCGGAGACCCAGACTGACACAGCGATGTGAACATGTCAGGCGCACAACAGCACGTGAAACGTAAGAAGTGATCATTTCTCTTTCAGGGTACAAATCAAGTCAGCCAGACAATCGCGACAGAAAAAAAAATATTTCATAGAAGTAAAAGGAACTACAAGAATAAAAAATAGTCTCATAGAAGGAAACATAAACTACTGCTACTCATCGTGGGAGCACAACTCCAAGATCCGTCCATGAAGACGGGCAATCTGACTTTCTCGGCGTCCAGTGACCCGTCGCTCGACCTCTTTCGCCAGGACCTCGGGATCCTCGAAGCGGACATAGGTCTCATACCGGTCATCTAGCTTCTGCACCATGACCTCAACGGCGGAGGTGTTTTTCGCAGCCCAGCTCGCCTCGGCCGGATAGCCTCCTTCTCCTGTTGGGCCTCCCGGAGATTATTTTCCAGGATGTCAAGCTTGGCCTGGAGCTGCCTGATCTCCTCGGTTAAGTGCCCTTGCCTGGCTAGGCAATCCTTCCTAAGATTGCCCAGCCGATCACGCTCCTGTCGCAGCTTCTGGAGGTCATCCAGCAAGCCTTTTCTGGACGAAGTTATGAGGTCCTTCTCTGCACCCAGCCCAACCGAGAATTTCTCGTATTCACATGCTATCAATACCCCCAGATCGGCTTGTTGATGTTGTCGTAGCTCCATCAGGCATCGCTCCACCACCGCAAGCTTTAGGTCCACAAGGGCCGCCGTCTCTTCTAAACCGAGAATGTCCCTTAAAGAGTTGGCCTGGCCTTCGGCAAAGCGTCTCGCCCAGTCACAGGATCTATTTCGCTCTAATACACCCTGGACGCCTTGCTTCAAAAATATGTAGAAACTCCGAATGGAGATTTGGACATGTTCATTAATCTCCTCCGACCCTTACCGTGGATGGGCGGCTGAACGTCAGGATGAAAGGATGGGGCCTCGTCCTCGGCCCTAGATGACGAGGCAGGACGTTTTCCCTTGACGACGGCCTTCTTGGAAGAAGAAGAGACCTTAGGGGCCATGGCAGACGCTCTGAGAAGACGACCGAACACGGAGGAAGAAAAGGCGGAGATGATATGGAAGACAAAACTCAGCAGAAGCAAGAAGTTCTCTCTTTCCCTCAAATCCTTATTTATAGGCCACTAAAAGACGAAAATAAACCCTTCGAACTGACAGCTACGCTCGGTTGGGTTCCCTCCTACATCCGTCAGTATTGGGATCCATGTAAAAGGGTGGCTCAGAATCCGAACAGAATCCACTCAAGGGTCAAGGCAAATCTGGCAGTTAATGCATAATTGACAGCCTGACACCGTTTGCCAATGTGGCTTAATGACCATGCAGCCCAAACATACCCTATCCATGCTTCTTATTCAAAGCATTTCAAACTTATCAATTTGAAAACTTTGAAGGGGGTCTTGTAGAAGCATGAAAAATGTGCATCCATGCGCCCGACATTCATGCGCCCCAAAATAAAACTCAACAGATATTGGACTGCATGGACACCATGCGGCCCGAAAAAGGGACACCATGCGGCCTGAAAAGGGGACACATGCGATCCAAACAAGCGTCCTGACAACTGGCCGCAGATCGATCTGACATGACGTCCTGACAACAAAGATGGCGCATGGCACAGAATCCTGACAAAAATGATTTTTCTGATCGCCTCGAAAGACGAGAACACACTAAAAGGCAGAAGTCCCAAGGATAGTGCAGAGCCACGTGGACAACACGACAAAAAGTTCTCATGCGGCTCTGGCCCATACGTCCCAGACTCCATGAGGTCCATGCGTCTCTGGCCCATGGGTCCTATGCGACTGACCCATGCGTTCCAGACTCCATGCGGTTCCTGCGTCTCTGGCCCCGTGCGTTCCAGACTCCATGCGTCCCGTGCGTCTTTGGCCACATGTGTCCCAGATTTCACATAGACCAAGTCTTGCTGTTACAACTGAGTGGTCCTCTCCAACCAAATAGCGGCTACGCGTCCATTTGACCAAGTCATGCCTACAACAGTTGAGAACCGCCCAGATACTCAGCAAACAACAAAATCCCAACAAATGTTCACGTGGCAGCGGAGCCCGGATTCCCGTGCATAGTTGTAGCACCCTTTCGTTGAGAGGTATAACGTGGCAAACCACACCATCCATGCGGTCCAAAATCTATGCGGCCACAAATATGACTATAAATAGTAGTGTACCTAACCCGGACAAAAGGTTGGCTGGCTATCTGCAAATCAACACTCAAGGGAGAGGAGCTGCTGCATCTGATCGTCCACGGAGTAAAGAGAGTTGCTACACTCCTAACCCTCCATTGTCACCCCCCAGAAAATAAATTTGTACTTAGATTGTCTTCTAGGACTCTTCTTTGTATTTTCTTAGTTTGTTAATCAAATCCAGTTCTCCCAGTTCTCGTTTTGATTTAAATGACAAAGAGTCAGTAAGATCAACTACTTCGTGCTTTGAAAACACAAGTGAGCTACATCCAGTCAAGCTTAATGAAAGCCATTTGGCAATTGAAAGCAAGATCCTCAAGTCAAGTGAGCTATATCTCTTGCTGATGCCATATAGTGGCAATCAAGCGATTAGTACCTAGGCCAGCTACATTCTTTACTTTTAGCTACTTGGTAACTAGAATAAACAAATTTGATTGTCAATCTGTTCAAAGTAATATTCTACGAGAACATGATATGGATGCGAATATTATCAAATAGATACACAAGTAGTCACATATATTACACAAATACAGACACGAACGCGGCAAGGACGCCATAATGATACGGACACCATGTTGTCGTGTCCGTGCAACATAGGATCAAAGGTATAAAATATTCAACATTCAACTTCCAACATATATGTTCAGGAATAGGAAGACACATCTTGCTGCCCTTGGAATTCAAGTAAATAATTGCAAGCTGCGGTGAGAAACTCTTAGAAATATTTTGGAAATCAAAAAATTGACTGCAATGACATTTGTGATATCTCAATAAAATAGTGTGCCACATTATCACAAGAACAAAAACATAAAAATGGTCACAATTCTTTAAGGCTAGATTAGTAACTTATGAACAAAATAGTAGACGATTTATAGCCAAAAGTAGCATAGGTGGTCAGCAAAAGATATCTATACGGTTACAATGAAAACAATCCTATACATAAAGGGTAACTATTTAAACTGAAACATAACCAAGTAAGAAGAGGTTCCTATGCTGAAGCATCCAAATTTATATATCAATGACAAACAAATACAAGAGATAAAAATTCATCACCTCAGTCCTTTCTGGCACACTACTATAAGATCAGTATCTTTTGGAAACATGCTCTCGACCTTTGATATGAAATTTCTGTGTAACGTGACATAACCGAGTCAAACCAAGCATACAGTACCTCAAAGTTGTAAAAGGCAATTACGTTTATGTATAGCATACTTATCATAAGACAACATAGGACTGCCACTCCACCAGCCTCCTGCGAAGAAATTACCATAAGATACTGTCTTTCCAATCATTATAATATTTGAGGAAAAGCTTTATATTGCAAGTCACAAACTATTATACCACTATCCCAATACTGAATATTTTCTAGAAGAACATTGGAATACAACTATAACATAGGATACTGTGTTTCCAATAATTAGAACATATGAGGAAAAGCTTTATATTGCAAGTCAACAAACTATTATAACACTATCCCAATACTGAATATTTTCTCCAAGAACATGGAATACCACTATACTTGAATAGTTGAATCAAATGCACGACATATATACTCCATTCTATTGTACGATGCAATCATATTAAGTGTCCTACATGAAATTGAATTATATAACCTACAAAATCTAATTAAGTTACCGATATTTCCTTATGGTTGTCATGACTCAAAAACTAGTTTCAAGAATTCCGTCATGATAAAGTTATCAATATGACCAATTATGCTAAAAGCAAATCATGATGGGAACGCGGTTTGACCCGAACCGGAGTTGATCCATGAGGTGTGACATTGGACTGGGCCAATATGCCTTAAAAAAGGGAAATCCCTTGTTAAGGCCTGGACTTAATCCTGGTCATCTATACCTCATGCTCCCACTTTCTATCCGATGTGGGACTAAACTACCAACTCCCTTGTCACCAGCTTGAGTGTTCAACTAGATACGAGATACAACCAAAAAAATCACACAAATGATCTTAGTGACTGCTGGATGATATATGCAGGCTGGCTGTCAACCTGGTTACTCAGACTCTGTAAAACAAAGTGTTTAGCACTATACCTAAGTGGATGATTCCAGCAACTGTGCAATGATTAGGTAACACTTACTCCAATTACACTGTAAGCAGTAAGCAGTTATTGCCCCTGGTGTATACCAAAACTGATTAACAACTAATAACCTAGAACATGTCCAACCTTAGATGAATTTCAAGCAAATGGTAAGAATTATAGTTAATATTCTATGTAGGAAAAGTTATGAGAAGGATCTCTCTTGAAGTTTGTAGGACTTGCACATCTTGCACAAATATGGATTATAATATTCAGTTTCACAATTTAGGTCCATTTACAATCACATTAAATTCATATGGGTGTACAACAATAAGGGCGTCCCAGTGTGTCACGACGCTTCCACTTATGCATGACCTTGGAAGGGTCAATATGTACGTCTTACACCCATAAATATGGATGTTGTTTCCATAGCTCAAACTTGCATACTCCATAATGCAGGTAGCAAGCATTACCATCACGCCAAGCGACGCCCTCTAAAACTTATTTCTTCACAACATATTCCGAATAGAAAAGACGCATTTTTTTCTTTATCATCTTGGTATTACATCCCTATTATATGTTCTTCCGAGGTGCATCTGGTATCTATTGCATGACTATTCCTTTACTACTTTATAGGTTTATAATAACCAAATTGCCTTATAGAAGAGAGAAACTGATTTCAAAAAAATATATATATATAAATAAAATACACAGAAAACAATTAACTAAAAATAATCTAGAATTTTGTCCATGCAATACCCATGACAAAGTTTGTAATTTTTTTGGAAAGGGCTCCAGCATCAGCTGTTTTATCCACATCAAAAATTGGTACCCAAGCAGACCCTTTAACCCTTGCCTGCCAAGGAAAAGGGGTGTTATACGAACACAAGACCAAGCTGGAAGTAAGTAGTAAAATACAAACATGTTGATGGGAAAAACCCGGAAATACTTGATTAATGTAGAAGAAATTACTGACCTTATTATACTCCGTAGAGGGACGCACGTCAAGGAGGACTTTATTTGAAAGTTGAGTCGCATAACCAGCTTCTTTTGTTGTAAGAACCTTAATTTTTTGCTCTCTAATCTACAATCATATGTACCATATATACTCAATGGCTTGTATCTACTAAAATTCCGAAAATTATATATGAATGATACAGACAGCTTTGATGCTTCATGCAGTAATGCAAGTGATATCTTCTGTATCAACAAGTGTGTAATTTGCAACCTTAAACCTGTGGAGGCATAGTAAGAAAGTAAGAGAGAGGTGCTGAAAATATTGTGTTACCCTAAGCTTGTATCGGTGTAACGCCGGGAACTTCAGTGTATCCCAAAACTTGACACAATTAACCAATCTACCGATGATGTAAATGTTGTACTAGTACCGTTGGTCTATTAGATATTTGCAAATTGAAATGTTCTCCAACTAGATTTACAATAGCATAATCAAATGATTTATCTCAAAACTTTCATTCGTTCATTTTTGGTTAGTATAGTATAAGCCTTAGTGATCCTTATCATTATTAGTCATCCTTTTTTATGTAATGTCACATGTGATGGCACTCATGCTAGCTATTTTTGTATAATTGTCTACTTTTGGCTTTATTTGTCATGTATATAGCTTGGTCTAGCGTTGTAAATGAAGATTTAACTCCCTATTGATGTTTTATTTTTCTCCTTTAAGGACTGTCTTACTGCTAAGATAAATCACAGTACTTTTGTGAACTTGGCGGATATTTGGGAAATAAATTTCATGACCTGAACTTAGGTGTTTGAACAACAAAAACCTCAAATTCCTGAAATCATGGATTTGAGAATCATACGAAATATGCATAATTCTATCTTCTTATATACAATGAATTAATGATGACATATTTCCCAACTCCATCAAGTCTACAATGAAGAAGATACGAACAAAATATCAATATGCTTTTCCATTTATTGAAATCATAAAAGAGCAAAACTACAATGAAATCATCCAAATGCACCCTAATCACCACCCCCACCCCCTTTTCCCAAATTCCAACCTACTCATAGGTTTCTATCTTCTAACCAAATGAAATTGATCTACCTTGAAAGGACTTGCGCATGTTAAGCTCTTCTAGTTAAGTTCATTATTAACAAAATTTCTAGTTAGTACCCAATAGACTTTCACAAAAGCAGACTTCCTTATCAAAAAACAAATTATTAGAGAATATTGGTAACAAATAACCAAATGTCCAGCTACAATTAGTACCGATATCGGAATCGATCTCAGACTCTTCCTATGAGTATCGGGATCAGCACTATCGGCGATTTCGGATTGGAGTATCAGATTTTTTCTTATCGGGAGGCAAATAATTATTAATAAATTATTAAAGTTTTAGAAAAAAATATTTTATACATTTAGGCATATTTTAAATATTTCTTGTGTTGCTTCTTAGTAGTTTGGAAATTGAATGAAATACTAGTCACCCTTGCCGATTGGTTTTTCTACAATAAATAAGTTTTTTTTTTCTTTTTACAACCTTATTATGCTTTTACAATCTTGTTTATTGGTTTTTTCGTTCTTTTTTTTGTGCCGAATTGACTAAAAAAGATATCCCCAATGTCGGTATCGAATTGGTCTCGATACCGACCAATACTGCAAACTATGTTACAATGTCACAACATAATTATTAAACGAAATGCCTAATCATTATGTGTATGGATATAATGGATGTGCACTCCTTGGTTGCATGTGCAAACTGCATGACCTTTTAGGTAGGTCTACCTACTCGCCAACTAACCATATGACTGCCCATGTAGGTTTTATAGTAAGTCGCTTTCTTGCTCATACCTATATGCGATTTTAACATGTATAGAGAGTTAAAATTAGGTTGACAGACGGTCATAAAACCAGATCTTTTGTAATAACAGCCTCGTTCCATGTTCACATAGACCTACCGCTAGTTCTATCAGCTCCTTTGACTAATACCTTCCGTTCCTCCTAATCGGTGCATCTAATGATCTATGTTGTACATGCTTAAACCACCCAAGACGAATTATGTTGAAGTCCATGCCACTACACAAAAACTCTAGAGTGTTAGTGACATTTGAGGGTTATACTCTAACACGTCCTCGCAAGCCGAAGGCCCATCATGGACAAATAATTGGATTCAGGAATCAGTTTAATATTTTTATTTACTTATAAATCTACTTAAAATGCGTGCCAGAGGATTCAAACCTGGGTTGCACTCATACAATGTTAAAGTACTTGTCACCACACAAAAAATCTAGATCTTTAGTGAGGGTTGAGAGTTATACATTTATAACCTGACAAATTCACTCATTATTTATCCTATCTTTCAATGTATTGCCGCTCATCCATCTTAGCATTCTCAACATAATTATTAAACAGAAACAAAATGCCTAATCATTATGTGTATGGATATAATGGATGTGCACTACTGGGTTGCATGTGCAAACTGTATGACCTTTTGGGTAGGTCTACCTACTTGCCAACTAACCATATGACTGCACACGTAGGCACATGTAGGTTTTATGGTAAGGCTCTTTCTTGCTCATACCTATATGCGATTTTAACATGTATAGAGGTTGACATTGTTGGTGTTTTTGCCTTTGGACTATGAAAGATAGTTCCACATAGGCTACACCACCAAGTGGGTATCTCAATATAATGCTTTGGTTGTGTTGAGGTGTGCACATTAGGTGTGGTGAGGAACATGGGTGCCATGTGGGAGTTTTTTATTAGAATGAAAAAGAATTAACTCCTTCATGTAAGCTTTTAAGCCTTTTGTCATGCTCTTGGAATTTATTCCATAGGAGCTAAACACCTTAGCGACTCGAGCTCGGACTCGGGCTCAAGGGCGCAAAGTGGCGCTATGTTGGCGCACTTTGCACTTAGCATCCGATTTTGTGATATTTGAATTAATTTTGTTCTTATCTCTTTGTAACCGACTATGTGGCCAGGTTACTCTATAAATACGCTCCTTCGTTGCTTTTTTAAAGTTGATCCATAATTTGAGAGAAAGAGAGAGTTGAAGAGAGGTTGTTACGCCGACAAGAAGAGTCCAGGAGTTCGTGCGAGTCCAGGAGGGAGGTGACGCGAGCGTTCCAGAAGTTCTTCGAGAACTTGCTGGATCCTGAAAGCAGACCACGTATATGACGAATCTTACTTTGAGCACTGGTGGTTTTGATCATCCTAGAAGGAGTTCTTTTCAGATCTTTCTTCTTCTTCTCTTTGTTTTGTTCTTTCTCGTTATAGCGTCTGCGAACGTAAAGAGAATGACATTTATTTCTTGTTGTAGTTTCC
Organism: Iris macrosiphon; assembly: GCA_036927795.1. Lineage (NCBI taxonomy): Eukaryota > Viridiplantae > Streptophyta > Magnoliopsida > Asparagales > Iridaceae > Iris > Iris macrosiphon. The sequence continues at coordinate 177,370,927 of JAYESA010000013.1, read as the reverse complement.
TTTTCTTTGTAGTCAGTTTGTAACATGTTCTTGGAGGTGTGCTTCTTAGGAGTTGTGCATCACTTGAAGAGAAACTCTTTCGAGTTTCTGGTGAGCCAACTTCTCTATTGGTTTTGTGATTCGTTGGAATTGAGTACTTCAGAGGGCAAACTTGTTTGCCGGAAGCTCTGTGTCTCGACGACAACTTGGGTTCTAGTAGAGAGTGGACTTTCGGGTCTTGCTTGAAGCTCTGTTATTGGTCCGTGTTCTACTATCTCTGATCCGCCTCGGGGACTAACAATCTCAAAGCAAGATCCGAGTTAGATGGAGAACCGCTCAAACCTTCTCGATACTAGCTTTCACAAGCTTGAGAAGTTTGATGGCGAACACTACAACATTTGGAAGAGGAAGATATCTCTGAATCTTCGTTTTGTCAAAGTAGCTTACATGTTGGTTGATCCTAAACCTACCATTCCTTAAGATGGAGGAGAACTTGAAGTTGGTGTAGCGCATGACGCGCACTCCAAGTGGAAAGAAGACAACGACCTCTGCAGGTTGTTGATTCTAAATGCTATGGACGACTCGATGGCAGAGTCTACAGCAAGAAAAAAACGCAAGAGATGTCTGGAAAGCTCTTGAGAAGCATTACAAAACTGACGAGAAAATGTCCAAAATCCATCTCGTCAAGAATTTTTTTACTATGCAATTTGAAGACGAGAAGGTAATGCTACCACAAGTCAATGAAGTAGGAAGACAAGTTCATGGTAGGGGCTATTGTCACCAAGCATTCTCCAGGATGGATCAAGTTCAAAACTGACATGTACCGTAAGAAGTTGGAGATCCAGCTCGAAGATCTTCTTCACTGGATTCACATTGAAGATGAACCTAGGGGGCAACTGAAGTTGGACTCCCTGTCCAAGCAGTTGGCAAAAGCCAACTTGGTGCATGCTGATGATTCCAAGGGAAAGCAAAAGGCTTCTCACAACAAGAATAAGGACTTCAACCATCTGAAGGTGAAGTCGGCTTTGTTCAAACCGAAGCCCAAGTCCAAGTGAGATCTTACTTGCTTTAACTGTGGCAAGAAGGACCACTACTGGAAAGACTGCAGATCCAAGCCCAAACAGACAGAGCAAGGTGAGTCTAACAAGGTTGCTATGATTGCGCAGGTTGTGACGGCTGGTGTCGACACTGACTGATGGGTAGACAATGGCGCATCCTGTCATGTTTGCTCTAAAAGGGAGTTGTTCACCACATACAAGCCTACGTCTGAGAAGGTTATGGTGGCGAACCAGGCACAAGCTGAAGTACTTGGGACCGGAACGGTGGTACTGAACGTGACTTCGAAAAAGTCGCTCACGCTTTAGGATGTAAAGCATGTACCGATGATTGCCAAGAACCTGGTCTTGAAAAGTCTGCTCTGCAACGCAGGCTTGAGGATGGACATCAATGTTGGACAGATGATGATGTCCTACAAAGGAACATACTTCGAAAAAGTATTTTGTACCGAAGGGATGTTTAGACTTCAACTTGTAACTCCATATGAAATTATAAATGCGGTATCTTCTTCTGGTTATTCTCTTGAGTTATGGCATAATAGACTATGGTATGTTCATTGTAAAAGAATAAACAAAATGTCTAGTCTAGGGCTTATCTCCAAATGTGGGGGTAAGGAGGTGGAGAAGCGTAAGGTCTGTGCACAGACAAAGATCACAAGAAAACCGTTCAAGCGGGTTAACCGAAGCATGGATCTGTTGGAGTTGGTGCACTCAGATATCTGTGACTTCAAACAGTTATCCACAAAGGCCAAGATGAAGTATTTCATTACCTTCATCGACGACTACTCGAAGTATGTGTTCGTCTATCTGCTCAAGTCAAAGGACGAAGAATTCAAGAAGTTCAATGAGTTCAGGGTTGAGGCTGAATGTCCAACAGGACAACTCAAGAGACTCAGAAGTGATCGAGGCAGAGAGTAAAGATCCACTAAATTTGCATCGTTCTGCAAAGAACATGGAATTGTTAATGAGACAACTGTTCTGTATTCTCCTCAATCAAATGGAGTAGCAAAAGGAAGAACATGACGTTGACGGAGATGATGAACTCAATGTTGTTGACTACGGGTCTTCCAAACTGCTTTTGGGGAGAAGCTGCGTTAACGACAACGTTCATCCTGAACAGAGTACCGTACGCAACTTCCGATGTCACTACTCATGAACTTTGGTTCAAAGTCAGACCCAACTTGAATGTCATTCGAGTGTGGGGGTGTCTGGCATATGTGAAGCTCCCGGACTTTAAGATACAGAAGCTGGGTACGAGGACTACGAAGACCATCTTCCTGGGTTATGCTGAGAAGAGTGATGCTCAGAGGTTTCTTGATATAGAATCAAATCATATCATTGAATCTCGCGACGTAGAATTCTTTGTAGATAAATTTGCAAGACACAAGAACATTGTTATCGCGGATATTCCGGAGAATAGTGTGGGTGCACATGAGGCTAACGCTTCCAATGAAGATGTAGTCCAAGAAGAAGAAGTCATTCCAGAGACAACGTTTGAACCAGAACTCGCAGAACCGGTATCTAAGCGAGTGAAGAGACCGAGGGACTTCGGAGAAGATTTTGTCACCTATCACGTGAAAGCAAATCCGCTTACCTATGATGAGGCAATGAAGACCAGAGATGTTGTCTTCTGGAGGGAGGCTATCAATGATGAGTATGACTCAATAACCTCCAACAACACTTGGGTGTTGGTCGATCTACCTGAAGGAGCTAAACCAATCGGATGCAAGTGGATCTTGAAGAAGAAGAAGACCGATGGAACTGTTGACAAGTTCAAGGCAAGGTTGGTTGCCAAGAGATTTTCTCAGAAGCAGGGAATAGACTACTTCGATACATATGCTCCAGTAGTGCGGATAACGACCATCAGGATGTTGATTGCTCTGAGTGCAATTCACAAGCTAGTTATTTATCAGATGGATGTTAAAACAACATTCCTGATTGGAGAGTTGACCAAATTTTTTTACATACAACAGCCAGAAGGATTTGTCGTCAAAGGCCTTGAAGACAAAGTCTGTAAGTTAGTGAAATCATTATACGGTCTTAAGCAAGCTCCCAAAATGTGGCATGCAAAGTTTGATAAAGTCATAAGATCAAACAGCTACAAGATCAGCGAGACGGACAAGTATGTTTACACAAAGTTCGCTGACGGAAGAGAAGTCATCGTTTGTCTATACGTGGACGACATGTTGATCCTATGTACGGATCTAGCACGAGTCACTGAGACAGAAGTTTCTCTCATCCAAGTTCAGTATGAAGGACTTGGGGGAAGCTGATGTTATCTTCGAAAAAAAGATCATCCGGACGGACACTGGAGTGGCACTGTCACAATCTCATTATATTGAGAAGATGCTCACACGCTATGGATATCAGGATCTTCCAGGGATCGATACTCCGTACAGGTGACAAGAAGCTGAAGCCAAATCCTAGGAAAAGTGTCAGGCAACTGGAGTATTCGAGTGTCATCGGGAGTTTGATGTATGCAACAACTGCCCAAGGCCTGACATAGTTTTCACTGTGGGGATGCTGAGTCGATTCACTAGCAACCCAGGTGCGGAGCACTGGAAGGCTGTGAATAAAGTAATGAGATATCTCAAGAGAACTCAGAAGTATGCACTGCACTACAGCGGGTATCTGACAGTAGTGGAAGGCTTCAGTGATGCAAGCTGGTGTTCAGAAGTAGAGAGCGAAATGTCCACAGGAGGATACGTCTTCTCCATGGGTGGAGATGTTATATCGTGGAAGTCGAAGAAGCAGACAATGCTCCCTCATTCCTCGATAGAATCTGAGTTCTATGCAATGGCGGCTGCAACAGATGAAGCAGAATGGCTTCGGAAGCTCATGTATGATCTTTCAGTGGTTGGTGCGCAGATTCCGGCGGTACCGAAATACTACGACAACCAGACGACTGCAACAGTGGCATCAAATGACCTTTAATGGTAAGAAGAGGACTGTGCGGCTAAGGCACGGGGCAGTGAATGATCTTATCAAGACTGGAGTCATTGCCGTGATTGATGTTCGGAGTCAGGAGAACCTGGCGGATCCGTTCACCAAAGGTCTCAAGCGCCAGCTAGTCGAGGATACATCAATCAAAATTGACTTGAAGACATTCTGATATTGAGTCTTTGTAATTCTACCATAAAGTTTGATGCTATTAGTTCAAAGAGAAATCTACTAGACATCTAGCTTTTGGTTCAAAGAATGATCATTAACTGGAAGAATATCAGGTACAGTGAGTAGTCCTCAGGGACATTGTGAGATACGTACCCGGAACTACTGGGGTCTACTATTTGTTCTTGAATAGAATATTTCCTGTTGGAGGATGGCTTCGACGTCTTAATGAGTTCTCCGACAGAGTGAATGTTCGGTGTGCTTTGCATGAAGTACGGTAGCGCAGCACTACAAAGGGGCGTAAGGTCTTCATGCTACAGTGGGTGACACCACCATGAGATTCCTCGATAGGGTAATGCCTCGGCTTCGCGAGCCATGTCACAGCGGCGTAGCACAGCACATAGGCAGGTAGCCTAATGCTGTAGAATGAAGAGTGATAGGCAGCACTACAAAGATGTCGGTGACCTTCTATTATAGTGGTGTGACACCATAGAGGTAAAAGATGTAAATCCTCGGCTTTAGGCCATGTCACAACGGCGTAACACCGCAAGGAAGCACAAGACTTTATGCTGGGTAGTATGGTACTACAAAGAGGCTGAGATCTCATGCTACAGTGGATGACACCACATGAGGGAGTGAACCTCGGCTTTAGGCCATGTCATAGCGGCGTAGCACCGCAAGGAAGCGCAAGACTTCATGCCAAGGACTCTTTAAAAGAACTCACCTAGAGTATATGAAAAGAGATACAGTCCATCTCTTGAGGAAAAACTTGTAGACGTCCAAAATACATACACCGAAATCAGGCGTACACAGGGCCTTTAATGTGCAACCGGAAGCACAGCTGATGTCATTGTGTGAGTAGGAAGAATTGCAACTATGGTACATAATTCAAGGCTTAGTCCATTCTTGTATCATACTGTTATTTGACCCATGCGGAAAGATTCAAGTCGAAGCGATATCTATCCTAATGCATGATGGACAGTCACTGTGGGGAACGCGCAACCCATATACTGAGATATGTGAAAGATTGTTGGTGTTTTTGCCTTTGTACTATGAAAGATAGTCTCACATTGGGTACACCACCAAGTAGATATCTCAATATAATGCTTTGCTTGTGTTGAGGTGTGCACATGGGGTGTGGTGAGGCACATGGGTGCCATGTGGGAGTATTTTATTAGGATAAAAAAGGATTAACTCCTTCATGTAAGCTTTTAAGCTTTTTGTCATGCTCTTGGAATTTATTCCATAGGAGCTAAGCCCCAAAGACGACTCGGACTCGGGCTCGGGCTCAAGGGCGCAAAGTGGCGCTTTGTTGGCGCATTTTGCACTTAGCATGTCAGCATCAGCGCATGGCGCTTGTGCGCATTATATGCACTCGTTTTATGCGCGAGTTGCAAGCGTTGTTGCTAGCGTGGTTGTATGCGCGGGTGTTTAAACAGGGTGCTAAGCGGGCACTGCGTGGGCGCATGCGCAACCATGCGCAGCTATGAGTAGCTGCGATGATGTGTTGATGTGCGCATATGCGCTGTTGTGCTGATGCGCTGCTGCAGAAGCGAGTCGGTTATGTAAAGATTGCGTCTTTAATTCAGATCCGATTTTGTGATATTTGAATTAATTTCGTTCTTATCTCTTTGTAACCGACTATGTGGCCAGGTTCCTCTATAAATACTCTCCTTCGTTGCTCTTTTAAAGTTGATTTATAATTCGAGAGAAAAAGAGAGTTGAAGAGAGGTTGCTGCGCCGACAAGAGGAGTCCAAGAGTTCGTGCGAGTCCAGGAGGGAGGTAACGCGAGCGTTCCAGAAGTTCTTCGAGAACTTGCTGGATCCTGGGAGCAGACCGCGTATAGGGCGAATCTTGCATTGAACACTAGTGGTTTTGATCACCCCAGCAGGAGTTCTTTTCAGATCTTTCTTCTTCTTCTCTTTGTTCTGTTCTTTCTCGTTGTAGCGTCTGCGAACGTAAAGAGAAGAACATATTTATTTCTTGTTGCAGTTTCCTTTTCTTTGTAGTCAGTTTGTAACATGTTCTTGGATGTGTGCTTCTTAGGAGTTGTGCATCACTTGAAGAGAGACTCTTTCGAGTTTCTGGTAAGCCATCTTCTTTATTGGTTTTGTGATTCGTTGGAATCGAGTACTTCAGAGGGCAAACTTGTTTGTCGGAAGCTCTGTATCTCAACGGCAATTTGGGTTCTAGTAGAGAGTGGACTTTGGGGTCTCACTTGAAGTTCTGCTATTGGTTCGTGTTCTACCATATTTGATCGTCTCGGGACTAACAAACATTATGTTGACAGACGGTCATAAAACCATATTTTTTGTAATAACAACCTCGTTCCCTGTTCACATAGACCTACCGCTAGTTCTATCAGCTCCTTTGACTAATACCTTATGTTCCTTCTAACCGGTGCATCTAATGATCTATGTTGTACATGCTTAAACCATCCAAGACGAATTCTGTTGAAGTCCACGTCACTACACTAAAACTTTACAGTATTATTGACATTTGAGGATTATACTAACACATCCTCGCAAGTCAAAGGCCCATCATGGACAAAGAATTGGATTCACGAAGCAGTATAATGTTTTTATTTATTTACTTATAAATCTACTTAAAATGTGTGCCAGAGGATTCGAACCCGGGTTGCACTTATATAATGTTAAAGTACCTGTCACTACACAAAAAGATTATAGATCTTTAGTGAGGGTTGATAGTTATACATTTATAACCTGACAAATTCACTCATTCTTTATCCTATCTTTCTTGCTGCTCATCCATCTTAGCATTCTCATTTTCTCGACAAACCATTCTTTAGTTGCCCCTTATTATATGGAAAATTCTATAGGCACTACGTTTTTTGTTTAGGACGTATCATTACTTTATGACAGTCCAGATTTTTGTAACTTTTATTTAGGACAGCCAAAATTTACTCAGGACAGCCCAACCCTCCCAAACCTTTCCAAAATCCTTCATTCTAAATTTTTACTCTCTTTTCAAATCCTAACCCTAACCCCAAACGCCCTCTCCGACCACTGCTGCCTCGACCAGGCCCTCGTCCCCGACCGTCGCTTCCCCTCCCTCCTCCACCTCCTCTGCCTCTCCAAGTCCAGCTCCTCCCCGAAGCTCCCCCTCAACTCCAAGACCCTCCTCTGGGTCTTCGACGCCCTCAAGCCCTCCAAGGACTTCATCCTTATCGACTGCCCCGTCGGCATCAATGCCGGCTTCATCACCGCCATCACCCCCGCCGACGAGGTCCTGTTGTTCACCACCCCGGACATCACCGCCCTCCACGACGCCGACCACGTCGTGGACCTCCTCGAGTGCGACGGGATCAGGGGCGTCAAGATGCTGGTCAACAGGGGGAGGACCGACATGATCCGCGGGGAGGACATGATGTTCGTGCTCGACGTGCAGGAGATGCTCGGCATGCCGCTACTCAGGGTTTTATCGGGAAGCCACGGGGTGCGGGGCCGGGAACGAAGCCGAGGGGTACAGGGGCTGCGGCGACGGCGGCGGCAGGGTCGGGGATGAATCCGCGACGAGCGCGGCGGGGGCGGCGCTGGGCTGCGGCGAGCGGGGGCGGCATGGGGCGGAGGTGCGGGTTGCGGGGCGGACGACGGCGGTGCGGGACGGCTGCTTCTTCTTCTTCTTGCGGGGTACGGGACGTGGGGTACAGGGTGCGGGGTACGGGACGTGGGGTACAGGGTGCGGGGCGGACGGCAGCGGCGGCGCGGGACGGCTTCTTCTTCCTTGACAGTCCTTCCAATCTTTAATAATTATGACTGTAACAATGTTGACAATCCTTCCAATTTGATGGACTGTTATTTTTTTTTTTTACAGTCCTAGACTGTCAACATTGTTACAGTCCTAAAAAAAAAAAATTGGACTAAAAAATAGAAGTCATTGGCTTTTATACGAGGATTTGAGCTGCCCTCAAGTAAAGAAATTAGATGGCAAACTTGTACATAAACTGAAAAAAATTTGGAAGCAATTTTTGTAGTGCATGTAGAATTTGCCTATTATATCTGTCTTATAGAAGGAAAAGGATGGATACCTAGCAAGCCGAAAAAAAGTCACAGTAGGCAGTGATAGCAAGAATATAGTTATCCATAACAAACATTTCAAAATAATAAACTAACCCCCACAAAAAAAAATATTATCATTAAAAGTTACCAGAGTTTCCCATCTCCTCCTGGCTGCAGCCATCTCCTTGGCCTGCTTGGTCTCCTCATCCCCCACCACTGCCTCCATTCTAACACTCGCCTTCTTCCACTTCTGCACCCAAAAAAAAAAGAATCCATTTCAGAAAAATAAACACATATATGAGTTGAGAAATTCAAAGAAACAATATATACATGGTGGTTATGGGTTGGAAAGGTCCTTCCATGAGAAATTGGTATGGTATTTGAGAAGCAATTGGGGCTCTGCTTCAGAGGGTGGAAAGGAGATAGGGTCAGGGGGGTGGAGAGACAGTGGCCAATGGTCTCCATGGTTAGCTGTTGGGGGTTGGGGGTGGGGGGTTAGGGGAGGGGGGTTATCAAAGTTTAGAGAGGCATAGAAGCAGGGGACTGATGGGGAATATGAATGCACTTTATCTTCATGTAGTAGGATATCATTTGGGTCCCCAAGACACTAGTCTAGTGGTAGTTCGGAAGGACATTCACGAATAGATTTTGGGTTCAAATCTTTCTTGACGGCTGGATAGCTTATACAGATACGATCCGACTTAAAAAAAACAATATATATATATATATATATATATATATATATATATATATATAGAGAGAGAGAGAGAGAGAGAGAGAGAGAGAGTGAGTTGTGAATTGGGTCGGACCGACATAGACCCAAATTTGATCGGGTCTCGGTCGTCCGTTCTAATCCGATTAAGAGTAGCGGACTGGTCTGGACCGGAAAGCCGAAATCCCAAACTCATTCCAGCCCAGAACATGGTCTGGGTCGGGTTGAGCTAAGACAGACGGTTCGATTCGAGTGCGGGTCGGGTTCGATCTGTCCGATTTTATTAAAAAAAAATCGACTTGGGTTTCAGGATATTTTAAAAGAATATTAGTAGAAAAGGAAAAAAAAAATTAATGAAAATAAAGAAACTTTATTATTTCTATTAATTTGAGAAAATTGATAGCATTTTTTTATTTATTTTTACAAAAGCTGAAAGATTAAAAATACAAATTTCATCATCAGTCTTCGGTCTTCATGTCCAACTTATTTTTTAATCTTTAATGATTGTCTTTGATATATTAAAATCTTTGATTTTAAGATAAATGAATTGAACTCTGCAAGACTTTGTTACTTTATTCTATAACTCATGTAGCGTCCTATATAATAAGAAATTGAAAGTCCAATTTATTAACGTCTTTGCTTTCATCTTTTAAGTGTAATGGAGTTGTTCTTTGACCAAGAGTTATTGTAATTTTGCTGAAAAATATCAATAAAGAGAACCGTTTTCATATATCTTGTGCCTATTAACTTTTATTTATTTATTCTACTGTAATAACTTTGTTCTTGTATTGTACAAATATAATTTAGGGTCTGCTTGGTAACTGTGCTTTTATCGATTTTTTGGGGTTTAGGAAAATTTTGGGGTGTGTTTGAACTGACCGTTTATGAAAAATTCTGCTTGGTAATTTTTATAAGGCACTGATTTTGGTTGGCCCAAAAAACCTCTAAAATCGGTATAATGGAATTCTGTGTCTTTATAAACACCCAAAACTGGTGGGTTTAAAGCGGTTTTATTAATTTCATTTTATTTATTTTTGTAAAAGTCTTTCAAAATCGTTCGTTACCAAGCATGAATTGAATTTGTTTAAAAGTCGCTACTAAAAATTACTCAAAATTGAACATCTCATAACCATTCATAATCGGTACTCTAAAATTATCTCATATTTGCTACTTCGATAATTGTCAAACACGTCCTTAGAGTTGTACTAGTAAACCAAAACGTAACAACTAACATCTCGGTTCATGTGCCTACGATGCTTTAAATGCGACTATTACGCAAACAGAAGGAATAGTTAAGAGAGCTACGTCATAAGAATGTACACCAAATCAAAATAAAACACATTTTCTACTTGACTAGTGTTGCCGTAAGTTGTTTTTCAAACATTTGGAATATTTTACAGCATTTCGTTTGTCGAAATATAACACACTTGTACATAGGATTCTTAATCTCACTGACAAAGTCTTGAGAAAAGAAATGGAAATTAATTTTTTTTATTTTTTTTCTTCTTTTTTAACAAAAGTATATAATTTTTATTAAATTTATTTGGTATTTAGAAAGAGGAGAGAAATTGGGTGAAATTTTTTTTTTTTGAAATGAGAAAGTGAAGACGTAGGCTGGATGGGATAACTATTCCTCTCCTTTCCTTTGAAATTTTTTTTTTTTTCTATCCATTTTCTGTGACATCCAAATATAGTTTAAATTTTTTTTTTTTTTTTCAATGTTCGGATGAAAGTTTTGTATTAGTAGGAATCAACTTACATTTTTTTTCATGGAATTTTTTTTTAACATTTTCATACCCATATTTGATTATTTTAGATATATGTAGCCTCCCATATTTAGTTTACATAGGAATATGAATCATAATTTTTTTTTTTATAAATATTCTTTAATCAATTTTATGATGATATTATTACCTAAATTCAGTTAATGTCATTAAGGATATTATTATAAAAATAAAATTGTAATTAATGCACCAAATCAATATTTACAGAAAAGTAAAAAATATTTCCACATGAAAAAGAAGCTCTACATTTCCTCCTAATTTTCAATTCCAGACCTATAGTAAGGAACCTAAAATATATTCCCAAACCTCTTAAACTTTTGACATAAATATGCACAAAATGTTGTCCAAGTATATACAAAATTTATTTACGGCCGAAGTACCAAACAAACAAACAGCTTATAACTTCTATTGGAACGTTTGGTAATCGGAATACTGTATAGTCAAAAAAATTATATTTTCGGAAATCAAATTTTCGGTAATTAAAGTATACAGTGGAGACACTCCAAATACATACTCCAAATTATTTAAAATTATATAAATTATTACTTTTAGAGTCTTTCCATGATATTGGTACACAATGGTACACTCCAAATAAATACTCCAAATTAATCTCATATTTTTTCTCCTTTTTCTTCTTTATTATTTGGTAATATTTCTCTATCTCTTTTTACTCTTTATTTTTCTTTTCTATTTGATGACTTTTGGTGGGGGCCATCAATTAATATAGAGGAGCTAGAACACGCTCCAATATGTAGTGTCTCGTAACTTTCTAGCAATTTTTAAATATGCACAAGTGTCCACTGCAGCCTTCAAGTGTTACAAAATTTGACTAAAGTAAAAATGTAGTACTGAAAACCTCTACCACTGTAGATGCTCTTAGGTCTGTTTGGATATTTTTCTTAAAATAATTTTCTAAAAGTAAATTATAAAGTTGTTTTGAGTTTCTGAGTTTGCTTTGGTAATAATTTTTGAGAAATAAAATAAAAATTCTGTTTGGTCAAAAAAATTTAAAAAACAATTTTTTTTAACCGTGTCCCGCCCAAGCGTATCCAACTGTGAAGATTTGGTCCTCGTCATCCCAAAGCCCTGTCCCTAAGCTGGCGATCGAGGTCCCAAAACCCTTGCTGGTCCCGTTGCTGGTCGTCGTCTCCGGTCGGGTTCGTCGACGAGAACGAGGCGGACGGCATTTTCGAAGGTTTTCCCCGAGGATCCGGTCGTCGTCCCAAAACCCTTGCTGGCCGTTGTTTCCCCCGGTCGACTTCGTCGACGAGGACGAGGCAGTCCCATCTGCGCCTTCACCTTCGCCTTCGCCTTCGCCTTCTCCCGCTGCAGCCTCGCTCGCGGCGGTGAACGTCGGAGAGTGCTCATGATCCAGCTCCGCGCAAAGTTGAGTGATGCCGGGAGAGGGCCTCGCGGAGCGCTGCCACCTCGTTCTCCACCTCCACGCGCGCGGACACGTCACGGAGTTGTGGGATCCACCACGGGGGTCCCGCCGGCGACGGCGGAGATTGCGCTTCAGGGAGCGAGTGTCACCACCCCATTTCCAGAGCCGGGTATTTTTTTTTTTTTTTTAATTTGGTTAATTGTGTATTATTTATAATTAATTGTATTTATATTTAATTAGTGATTGCATTATTTTTTATTATTTTTATTTTGATTGTTTTAGGATTTTGGCTAGCCTGGACCCATGTCAAACCCTAGTGGACCCATGTCCGACCCAGCCCACACCCTTGTGAGAATTATTTTGGGGCTTAGAATTATTATTTTATTTTTAGGAGGTTAGTTGGTGAGATTTGGAACTAGTTTGAGTGCATTTGGAGACCCGGAACCCAAAACCGAGTGAATAGGGGCGTTTTGGGAATTTGGAAAGTTGTAAATCTCCTTTTAATTCCCATGGCCGGCCCCTACCTACCCCCCCACACCCGATCACAGCAAGTAGCAGCCCTCTCCCCCCCCCTTTGTGTTCTACTTCTTCATTTACTTCTTCTTCTTCATTCCTTCTTCTTCTCCACTTCTCCTTTCTTCTTCCTTCCTTCTCCAAGTGAGTTTTCTTCCATTTTTCTTCTTTCTTCTTCATTCCTTCTTCCTTAAGCTAACCCTAACCTTACATTTTCTCTAACCTAGGTGTGAGGGGCCTAGATCTAGTGTGGGAGTTAGATTTGGAAGCTTGGAGCTTGAGGGAGTTGATTTGGAGGGAATTTGGGACTTTGGCCTTGGGATTCCAACTCCCAAGAGGTAAAACCTAACTTTCCCCTTCCTAATTATTTTTGTGTAGTGTAATTAGTGTTGTAGAACCCTCCTAGACCCTAACCCTACCCGTAGGAGGAAGTTGGAACTAGTTTGGGTGAGTTTAGAGACTTTGACATTAGGTTTTGTGACGAATTCGGGTGAAATCCGAATTTGGCCCAATTTTGGGTGATGCCCTAGGTTAGATGGACCTAGGTAGACGTTGTCGGGTGTCTAGAGGGTGAGTGCGTGTCTCCGTTTGGACACGGGAAGCCGCGTCGCGGAGAAACGGGCGTTTCGGGCGAAATTGGGGCTTTTCGTCGTCGCCGATTCTAAGTGCGTGTGCGTTTCCGCCACGGGCCTAGAATCGACGCGGGAGCGCATTTTCTAGGATCTAGGCATCATGTAGAGCGCGTGGGTAAATTTTGGGCCGATTCCGAGTTCGTTTGGTGTGCGTTTCAGGAGGTTTTCCGAGCCGCGCACCACGTGTTCGTCGAAATGACCGAACGGCCATTTCGACTTGGTTTCCTCGTTTCGGCTTTGTGCGCGCGTTGTGTTAGTATCGGAGAGTGTGTGCTAGAGTTTTCGGGCTATATTTTGTATATTTTAGGGTGTTGGTGCGTGTCGGGGTCGTTGGGCGTGAGTGGGGCGTGTTGTGAGAGTGTTGTGTTGTATTTGTGTATTGTGTCTTGATATATATATATATTTTTGTGTGTGTCTCTATATATATATATTTATATATATGTATGTGTGTTTATGTATATATATTTATATATATATGTGTGTATTTATATTTATGTATTTGTATATGTATATGTCTATGTGTATATATATATATGTATATGTGTAAGTGTGCTTGTGTGTGTATGTATATATATATATAGGTGTATGTATATATATATAGTTGAGAGTGTGTGTAGATATATATATAGTTTAGAGTGTGTGTATATATATATTTTGAGTGTATATATATATGTAGATATGTATATATATTTATGTGTGTGTGTGTTGTTAGTGTTGTGAATGTGTGTGTGTATTAGTGTGTGAGTGTGTTAGTGTGTGTGTTAGAGTGTGTAGATGAGTGTATATATATATATATATCTAGTTATAGATATATAGATATATATGTATGTATATATATATATGTATATATATATATGTAGGTGTGTGTGTGAGATGGAGGGGGGGGTAAAACTGAACTGCAGCAGCAGCAGTTCAGCTGCAGCAGCAGCAGCTAGCTGCTGCTAGGAGAGCAGCAGCAGCAGCTCCAGAAGGAGCAGCAGCAGCAGCACTTGTAGGAGCAGCAGCAGCAGCACTTGTAGGAGCAGCCAGCAGCAGCAATGCGAAGCACAGCGTGCAGCAGCAGCATTTTGAGCAGGGAGCAGTAGCAGTAGAGTACTAGTGAGGGTTAGGAATAGGTAGAGTGCTAGCATAGGTTGATAGTTAGATAGATAATATAATAGATAGATGGTTAGGTAATTAGTTAGATAGTTAGATAGCTAGTTAGTATTATAGATTATATACATAGATAGTTAGATATATCTATGGATAGATAGATAGTTAGTTTATTAGATAGATAGCTAAGTAGTTAAATAGATTAGAGAGATAGATAGGTAGTTGGATAAATAGGTAAGATGAGTTATGGATAATTAGATAGATGGATAGATAGATATTGATAGATAGATAGCTAGGTATTAGGTATATATCTACCTAAGTGCATAGATATCTATATACATATAGTTATATCTATATCTATAGATATCTAGATAGGTATATATATATGCATTTTGAGTTGGGTAAGGTATATATGGGTAATCGGGTAAATGTGTGTGGATAAATATATACATAGGTATATACATACTTAGATATATATAAATATGATAGATATATATATTATCTAGCCTAGATTAATAACTAGGTATATATTCAATAGCTAGATAGCTAGTTAGAGGGGTTTTAGAGCGAAACCTCAATATCTTGAGATACCAAGGTATTTCAATACCTTAAGATAACCAAGGTATTGAGTTTCGAGCGGGGTTTTTGAGCAATAGCCTAGGAATAGTATTGGAGTGATTTTTATATGTTTATATGTATATAATTACGTGTGCTAGCATAGGTTTTAGCGGGTTTAGGCGGGGTGCGTAGCCTAGGTTGAGGTATCGGATATCGAGGGTATCCCGGTATCTCAAGGAGGCGAGTTTGAGAGTTTTCTAGCTTAATGAGCTCGGTTTGACCTAGAATTTCAGGAGCACCCTAGTTTGACCCAGACTTGCCCGTAGTTGACTCGGTTGACCGCCAAAGTCAACTTTTGACCTAGTTTTGACCCAGAGTTGACTTTTTGGACAAATAGTTGACTTTTTGACCCAGATTTCACCGGTTTGACCCGTTTGACCTAGAACGACCCTAGAAGCCTATTTTTAGTTATTTTATATCTGTTTAACTCATTAGAACCCTGTTTAACCTTGCTTTTCGTATTAGGTCCTTGCGACACCGGTTCGGATCGCCAGTTGCTCAGGACGTCAGGCGAGTACATTCTCTGATAGTTTTCATTATTTGATGATTATTATGATTCAGCTTCTAGTATAGTATCATCTGATTATTCTGGCACCACACGGGACACTGACTGGTATTTCTGGATTCATTTACTTGCGACACGTACATTTCATGTTTCTGGCCTCTATTCTGGAATCACTACTGGCATCACCTACAGGCATCACTACAGGCATCATTCATGTACAGGCTGGACTCATCTTGATTTGCGTGTCGGGTCTTGGATCCACTTGTATTAGTCGGGGCGGGGAAATACTCGAGTAGACATGTAAACATTCCTATCTGGCATCATCAGGAATCACTCCCTCTGGTCTAATCTGGAATGATAGCAGCCGTGCACCCAGTGCGCGGTGAGCCGTACTTACCCCTAGCCGTTTACATGTCGAAACAAGTATTTCAAAGACACCGAGTTCATTCTTTATAGTCTGGACTCTCATGCATTTCTTGACTTGTCTCACTTACATGTTTCTGGACTTGACTCACTACATGTTTTCCATGCTGGACTCACTACACGTTCATGTGCACGGACTTGATTTTAGCTTAGATTTCCTGTATCTGCAGTTATTACTATCTTGCTCTGATACCCATGCATCTTTACCTTTATGCACCAGTGATTTACATATTTTCTTGTTCATACTTGCTCCATTTTTCTTGCTACTTGCTATAACTGTTTTATAGTTTTTATCATTTAAATGGAACTGCTGTTAGAGATGTACTTGCTCCAGTCCTGACTGGACATATTTTTCAGAGTATCCGGAGGATTGGTGTCCGACGTTTTATGGACCTGAGCCTGTCGATGGTGCAGACAGGGACCCTCTAGTTTAGAGGTGATTTCCGGGTTGGTAGCCGGGATCACTAGGATCTTGTTGTTGTTTTTATTAGCTTTAGCACCGGATTTGTCTCCGGTTTTGGATTGAGACCTTGTTTGTATATTATTTTGGATGATGTATTGTTGTATTATTATTATTATTGATGTTGTGGTTGTTGTAGTAGTAGTTGGTGGTTAGACTTTATAGTTGTTAGTCTTCTTTGTTATCTATCGTGCTTAGATTCGTGATTGAGTACTTGTGGTTATCTTTATGATATTGCTCCTCCGTTTGGAGTTGAGATCTCGGCAGATATATATATATATTGTTTGTGTGGTTGCCCTCCTTTTGGAGAGGTCATGCCCGATTTTTTTTGTGTGTGAGGTTATTATCTAGATAGTTGACCTAGACAGCGTTCTACCGCCGATGCTGCGGCGTAGGCTGGACGTACCCACGACTCATGCCCGATTTTCGGGTGCGGGTCGTGACACGTTTTTGGTGGTGGCCCATGCAGGTCTCGATTCGCAATTAGTGCGATGTCGTGGTGGTACAACAACTTAGTTGTACTGCTGCGAGCCTGCTATAGGATCTAGGATCTAGGATGAGTGTGTACTCAATCACGACTAGGAACAATTCCAATCTAATTATTCTGAAATTGCTTCTTTTGAAATATTACTGTCCTTCTTTGATGATATCGTATCTTGCGCCGTATTGACTTCTTTTGATCTGTGTTCAGGATGCCTCCGAAGACACGATCCCATCGTACCGTTCCAGCAGTTGCCTCGGAGAGGTCTGCTACCTCTCGTCCAGCTCGTATTCAGGCAGCTGCTACCGCTCCACTCACCACTCCTGCGGTTGAGGGAGCCTCTGTTTCTCTCGGGGATCCTTCTCCACTTATCGATCCGAGGACTACCCCAGTCGTTCCGGTGGTTCCTCCACCACTTCCTGCTCCAGTAGATGCCGTGCAGTTGTTTGCGTTCTTCAGGGAGATGATGGACGCGCAGCACCGTCAGGTGGATGTGATGAGATTGGGCATTGAGAACGCCCACCAGGTGGCCATGACGGCAGTGGATAGGGTGGCACAGATTCAGCCACAGGCAGATCAGATTCAGCTCCCGAGGCCGGGCAGTATCATTGACTTCCAGAGGATGCGGCCCAAGGAGTTCCGTGGTACAGAAGGGATCCTGTACGCGGATGACTGGATAGAGCAGATTGAGGGGATCTTCAGGCTGGTGCAGATTCCAGACATCATACAGATAGAGGCAGCGGGCAGTCAGATGTTCGACCTTGCCTTGACGTGGTATCGCACAGATACGAGGATCGCAGCGCCAGGGCTTACTTGGGAGGCTTTCAAGAGGCTTTTTAAGGAAAAGTTCTTCCCAGATGTGGCGCTCAGTGCTTTGGAGAGCCAGTTTGAGGCACTCGTCCAAGGGAGCATGACAGTGGACGAGTACGCAGCAGAGTTCTGCCGTCTGGGCAGATTTGTGGATGGCTTGAGTGAGGCAGCCAAGGCGAGGAAGTTTCGCAAGGGCTTGGTTATGGCGGTCAAGTCTTTGACCAGGAGCGACCGCGAGGCAACTTTTGAGCAGATAGTAGGAGATGCTCAGAGAGCAGAGGATGACTTGGAGCTCAAGTCCAAGAGAGGCAGGGATGATTCAGGCAGTGCCAGTGGTAGTGCGGGACCAGCTAAGCGTCCCTATGTGCAGAAGGCAGCACAACAGGGTCAGGATCAGAGGGTGCCCACTTGTGCCTACTGCAGGAAGGCAGGACACACTTGGGATGTTTGTAGGAGGAGGCTGAAGGTGTGTTTGTTCTGTGGATCCGCTGCTCACCAGATGCGAGATTGCTCCACTGCACCTCCATTGGGTGGAGCACAGGATCAGAGAGTTGGAGCTAGGCCATCTGTGGCACAGCATCATGCCCCGCACCAGCAGAGGGATACACCCCAGCAGGGCAGGGCTTATGCGTTGACGGTCGAGGAGGCCGATGCTACGGATGTCGGGTTAGCAGGTCTGTCTCTTGCTTCTTCTTCCTGTCCTTTTCCATTCCTGTGGTGTGCTTCATTAGTACCTGTTAGACTTTTTTTCCTTGTGCTGTGGTAGATAGTGTAGTGACCCCGATTGAGACTGTAATAACACGACCAGTAGGACCCTGATCTTGTGTGTTGTTTAGGTAGAATTTCTTGACTGTGATTGTTGGGGGTTTGACCTAGAGGAGTGTGATTGACTTTAAATTTCGAGGACGAAATTTTCTAAGGAGGATAGGCTTGTCACCACCCCATTTCCAGAGCCGGGTATTTTTTTTTTATTTTTAATTTGGTTAATTGTGTATTATTTATAATTAATTGTATTTATATTTAATTAGTGATTGCATTATTTTTTATTATTTTTATTTTGATTGTTTTAGGATTTTGGCTAGCCTGGACCCATGTCAGACCCTAGTGGACCCATGTCCGACCCAGCCCACACCCTTGTGAGAATTATTTTGGGGCTTAGAATTATTATTTTATTTTTAGGAGGTTAGTTGGTGAGATTTGGAACTAGTTTGAGTGCATTTGGAGACCCGGAACCCAAAACCGAGTGAATAGGGGCGTTTTGGGAATTTGGAAAGTTGTAAATCTCCTTTTAATTCCCATGGCCGGCCCCTACCTACCCCCCCACACCCGATCACAGCAAGTAGCAGCCCTCTCCCCCCCCCCTTTGTGTTCTACTTCTTCATTTACTTCTTCTTCTTCATTCCTTCTTCTTCTCCACTTCTCCTTTCTTCTTCCTTCCTTCTCCAAGTGAGTTTTCTTCCATTTTTCTTCTTTCTTCTTCATTCCTTCTTCCTTAAGCTAACCCTAACCTTACATTTTCTCTAACCTAGGTGTGAGGGGCCTAGATCTAGTGTGGGAGTTAGATTTGGAAGCTTGGAGCTTGAGGGAGTTGATTTGGAGGGAATTTGGGACTTTGGCCTTGGGATTCCAACTCCCAAGAGGTAAAACCTAACTTTCCCCTTCCTAATTATTTTTGTGTAGTGTAATTAGTGTTGTAGAACCCTCCTAGACCCTAACCCTACCCGTAGGAGGAAGTTGGAACTAGTTTGGGTGAGTTTAGAGACTTTGACATTAGGTTTTGTGTCGAATTCGGGTGGAATCCGAATTTGGCCCAATTTTGGGTGATGCCCTAGGTTAGATGGACCTAGGTAGACGTTGTCGGGTGTCTAGAGGGTGAGTGCGTGTCTCCGTTTGGACACGGGAAGCCGCGTCGCGGAGAAACGGGCGTTTCGGGCGAAATTGGGGCTTTTCGTCGTCGCCGATTCTAAGTGCATGTGCGTTTCCGCCACGGGCCTAGAATCGACGCGGGAGCGCATTTTCTAGGATCTAGGCATCGTGTAGAGCACGTGGGTAAATTTTGGGCCGATTCCGAGTTCGTTTGGTGTGCGTTTCAGGAGGTTTTCCGAGCCGCGCACCACGTGTTCGTCGAAATGACCGAACGGCCATTTCGACTTGGTTTCCTCGTTTCGGCTTTGTGCGCGCATTGGGTTAGTATCGGAGAGTGTGTGCTAGAGTTTTCGGGCTATATTTTGTATATTTTAGGGTGTTGGTGCGTGTCGGGGTCGTTGGGCGTGAGTGGGGCGTGTTGTGAGAGTGTTGTGTTGTATTTGTGTATTGTGTCTTGATATATATATATATTTTTGTGTGTGTCTCTATATATATATATTTATATATATGTATGTGTGTTTATGTATATATATTTATATATATATGTGTGTATTTATATTTATGTATTTGTATATGTATATGTCTATGTGTATATATATATATGTATATGTGTAAGTGTGCTTGTGTGTGTATGTATATATATATATAGGTGTATGTATATATATATAGTTGAGAGTGTGTGTAGATATATATATAGTTTAGAGTGTGTGTATATATATATTTTGAGTGTATATATATATGTAGATATGTATATATATTTATGTGTGTGTGTGTTGTTAGTGTTGTGAATGTGTGTGTGTATTAGTGTGTGAGTGTGTTAGTGTGTGTGTTAGAGTGTGTAGATGAGTGTATATATATATAGATATCTAGTTATAGATATATAGATATATATGTATGTATATATATATATGTATATATATATATGTAGGTGTGTGTGTGAGATGGAGGGGGGGGTAAAACTGAACTGCAGCAGCAGCAGTTCAGCTGCAGCAGCAGCAGCTAGCTGCTGCTAGGAGAGCAGCAGCAGCAGCTCCAGAAGGAGCAGCAGCAGCAGCACTTGTAGGAGCAGCAGCAGCAGCACTTGTAGGAGCAGCCAGCAGCAGCAATGCGAAGCACAGCGTGCAGCAGCAGCATTTTGAGCAGGGAGCAGTAGCAGTAGAGTACTAGTGAGGGTTAGGAATAGGTAGAGTGCTAGCATAGGTTGATAGTTAGATAGATAATATAATAGATAGATGGTTAGGTAATTAGTTAGATAGTTAGATAAGTAGATAGCTAGTTAGTATTATAGATTATATACATAGATAGTTAGATATATCTATGGATAGATAGATAGTTAGTTTATTAGATAGATAGCTAAGTAGTTAAATAGATTAGAGAGATAGATAGGTAGTTGGATAAATAGGTAAGATGAGTTATGGATAATTAGATAGATGGATAGATAGATATTGATAGATAGATAGCTAGGTATTAGGTATATATCTACCTAAGTGCATAGATATCTATATACATATAGTTATATCTATATCTATAGATATCTAGATAGGTATATATATATGCATTTTGAGTTGGGTAAGGTATATATGGGTAATCGGGTAAATGTGTGTGGATAAATATATACATAGGTATATACATACTTAGATATATATAAATATGATAGATATATATATTATCTAGCCTAGATTAATAACTAGGTATATATTCAATAGCTAGATAGCTAGTTAGAGGGGTTTTAGAGCGAAACCTCAATATCTTGAGATACCAAGGTATTTCAATACCTTAAGATAACCAAGGTATTGAGTTTCGAGCGGGGTTTTTGAGCAATAGCCTAGGAATAGTATTGGAGTGATTTTTATATGTTTATATGTATATAATTACGTGTGCTAGCATATGTTTTAGCGGGTTTAGGCGGGGTGCGTAGCCTAGGTTGAGGTATCGGATACCGAGGGTATCCCGGTATCTCAAGGAGGCGAGTTTGAGAGTTTTCTAGCTTAATGAGCTCGGTTTGACCTAGAATTTCAGGAGCACCCTAGTTTGACCCAGACTTGCCCGTAGTTGACTCGGTTGACCGCCAAAGTCAACTTTTGACCTAGTTTTGACCCAGAGTTGACTTTTTGGACAAATAGTTGACTTTTTGACCCAGATTTCACCGGTTTGACCCGTTTGACCTAGAACGACCCTAGAAGCCTATTTTTAGTTATTTTATATCTGTTTAACTCATTAGAACCCTGTTTAACCTTGCTTTTCGTATTAGGTCCTTGCGACACCGGTTCGGATCGCCAGTTGCTCAGGACGTCAGGCGAGTACATTCTCTGATAGTTTTCATTATTTGATGATTATTATGATTCAGCTTCTAGTATAGTATCATCTGATTATTCTGGCACCACACGGGACACTGACTGGTATTTCTGGATTCATTTACTTGCGACACGTACATTTCATGTTTCTGGCCTCTATTCTGGAATCACTACTGGCATCACCTACAGGCATCACTACAGGCATCATTCATGTACAGGCTGGACTCATCTTGATTTGCGTGTCGGGTCTTGGATCCACTTGTATTAGTCGGGGCGGGGAAATACTCGAGTAGACATGTAAACATTCCTATCTGGCATCATCAGGAATCACTCCCTCTGGTCTAATCTGGAATGATAGCAGCCGTGCACCCAGTGCGCGGTGAGCCGTACTTACCCCTAGCCGTTTACATGTCGAAACAAGTATTTCAAAGACACCGAGTTCATTCTTTATAGTCTGGACTCTCATGCATTTCTTGACTTGTCTCACTTACATGTTTCTGGACTTGACTCACTACATGTTTTCCATGCTGGACTCACTACACGTTCATGTGCACGGACTTGATTTTAGCTTAGATTTCCTGTATCTGCAGTTATTACTATCTTGCTCTGATACCCATGCATCTTTACCTTTATGCACCAGTGATTTACATATTTTCTTGTTCATACTTGCTCCATTTTTCTTGCTACTTGCTATAACTGTTTTATAGTTTTTATCATTTAAATGGAACTGCTGTTAGAGATGTACTTGCTCCAGTCCTGACTGGACATATTTTTCAGAGTATCCGGAGGATTGGTGTCCGACGTTTTATGGACCTGAGCCTGTCGATGGTGCAGACAGGGACCCTCTAGTTTAGAGGTGATTTCCGGGTTGGTAGCCGGGATCACTAGGATCTTGTTGTTGTTTTTATTAGCTTTAGCACCGGATTTGTCTCCGGTTTTGGATTGAGACCTTGTTTGTATATTATTTTGGATGATGTATTGTTGTATTATTATTATTATTGATGTTGTGGTTGTTGTAGTAGTAGTTGGTGGTTAGACTTTATAGTTGTTAGTCTTCTTTGTTATCTATCGTGCTTAGATTCGTGATTGAGTACTTGTGGTTATCTTTATGATATTGCTCCTCCGTTTGGAGTTGAGATCTCGGCAGATATATATATATATTGTTTGTGTGGTTGCCCTCCTTTTGGAGAGGTCATGCCCGATTTTTTTTGTGTGTGAGGTTATTATCTAGATAGTTGACCTAGACAGCGTTCTACCGCCGATGCTGCGGCGTAGGCTGGACGTACCCACGACTCATGCCCGATTTTCGGGTGCGGGTCGTGACAGCGAGTCCAGATGGGGGTGCCACAACAGACGGTTGGGATGTGTGCAGAGAAGAGAGCGTTCTTTTCTGTTGTTGTTTGTGTGCGTGTGTGTGTGAAAGAAGGGGTTGGGTTGGGTCGGGATCTGTGTGGAGAGAGAAACTCAACTAAAAAAGTATACTGAACTCAACTGGCTCTTGTGGTCAGTGAGAAGAGGTATAACTGTTGAAATTAGTTGATTATTTTATTGATTGTCTCATTGGCACATTAATACAATGATCTCAATCATTATGACAATAATCTCATAATGGAATATCCTGTGATATATTCTGGCATCCCAAATATGTCCTCAGGATATTCCCATGTGCTTATACTATACTTAAATATGACATCCAACATACCATATCAACACTCCCCCTCAAGATGGGTGAAAGATATTCACTAAGCCCATCTTGTCACATCCTCTAATCATGCTCACTGAGGCGAGTCCCTTGGTTAGTCCATCTGCTACTGATCCCTGGTTGGAACATGGCCAAGCTCCAGTAATCCACTATCCAACTTCTCTTTGATGAAGAATCTATCAATCTCGATGTGTTTGGTCCTGTCATGCTGTACTGGATTGTTGGCGATACTAATAGCTGACTGATTGTCACACCACAGCTTCATCTTGGCTCCTTGATCTAGATTCAGCTCCACCAGCATATTCTTCAACAATAGCAGCTCTGCAACTCCCAAGGCCATAGCTCTGTACTCTGCTTCAGCTGTCGATCTGGCCACCACAGACTGCTTCTTACTCCTCCAGGAGACCAAGTTACCTCCTACAATTATGCAATATCCTGAGGTAGACCTCATGTCATCAGCACAACTAGCCCAGTCAGAATTACAGTAGCCCTCGATGCTCACGTGATTGTTCTTCCTGAATATTAGTCCCTTCCCGGGAGCACCTTTCAAGTACCTCAAAATCTGGTACACTGCATCCATATGACCCTTCCGTGGGTCATGCATGTAGCGGCTCACCACACTTACTGCAAAGCAGATATCAGGACATATGTGGCTCAAATAGATCAACTTGCCAACCAGTCTCTGGTATCTGTCCCGATCAACTGGTTCTCCAGTCTCAGCATCAATCTTGAACCTCTGATCTATTGGTGTCGCTGCAGGTTTGCACCCCAACATCCCAGTTTCTGTGAGAAGGTCCAGTGCATACTTCCTTTGAGAGAGAACAATCCCCTCTGCTTCTCGAGCAATCTCAATCCCAAGGAAGTGCCGAAGAAGGCCGAGATCCTTCACCTCGAATTCCTTCCCAAGCTTTCCTTTGAGTTGGGCGATCTCCTGCTTATCATCTCCTATGATAATCATATCGTCCACATATATCGCAAGCATGGTGATGTGGCCTCCACTCCGACGGAAGAACACAGTATGATCAGCATTGATCTGCTGATATCCCATCCCTATCATCGCCCTTCTGAATCTGTCAAACCACGCTCGAGGAGACTGCTTCAGTCTATAGAGGGACTTCTTCAACCTACAGACCTTGCATACTGTCTGATTGGTGCCAAATTCGGGTGGTATCTCCATGTACACCTCCTCCACTAGATCTCCGTGAAGAAACATATTCTCCACATCCAGTTGGTGTATCTTCCATCCACCATTCACTGCCAGAGAAATCAGAGTCCTGACAATGCTCATCTTTGCAACTGGTGCAAAGGTCTCGTCATAGTCGATGCCGTACGTCTGACTGTATCCTTTGGCTACTAGTCGAGCTTTGTAGTGCTCAACCTGTCCATCTGGGTTCTGCTTTACGGTAAAGACCCACTTGCATCCAACTGCTCTCTTCCTCTCTGGCAGTATCACAAGCTCCCAAGTGTGGTTCTTCTCCAGAGCTCCCAACTCCTCGTGCATTGCCGCTTTCAACTTTGGATCGTTCTTGGCAACCTGCCAATTGTTAGGTACAGTAATACTATCCAAAGATGCTATAAATACGCCATGAGAAGAAGGGATATGGTCATAAGAAATAAACTGAGCAATATCTCAACCATATCTGTTTGGAGGATTTCCTGCAATGCTACGAGTGGTCCTCCGTACAGATAGTGGTGTGGGAGGAGTAGAAGTAAGAGAAATGATATCTTGTGAAGGAGGGGGTATCACATGAAGGAGGGTTGGTGTCGGTGCCTCAGGAGTTGGGACGAATGCAGGTAAAGGACTTGGCACTGGCACTGTCGGTACTGGTCCTGCAGTTTGCTTCTCTCTCCTGCTGTAGGTAAGTAACTCTCCCTGAGCCGTAGGCCTAACACCTTCACCTTCTTGTCCCTTCTCCGTGCCTCCATGCCAAACTTCTAAATCGGTTACCACCAAGTTCTCCATCTCTCCCTCTCGCCTAATACTGGCAGTATTAGGCATGTTGTGTGAAGTTTCGTCCTGGTGGTAGTATGGCTCATGCTCCCGAAAGTGGACATCCATACTGACAAACTTCTTCTCCTCTACTGGACTCCAGCACACATACCCCTTCTGGGTCGCCGAGTAGCCTACGAAGATGCATTTGACCGCTCTAGGGTCAAGTTTCCCAACTGATGGCCTGTTGTCCTTCACAAAACACACACACCCAAACACCTTCAGTGGGAGTATTCCACTATTATTGTCTTGCAATACCTCACATGGGGACTTCCATCCGAGGACCTTCGAGGGCATCATGTTGATGAGTTGAGCTGCTGTCAACACTGTATACCCCCACAGACTCTGTGGGACATTCATGTCAATCATCATACTTCTTGCGACCTCCAGAAGGTGTCTGTTTTTCCTTTCTGCAACTTCATTTTGTGCTGGTGTGTATGCACAGGTGGTCTGATGCTGTATTCCATGTGCTGACAAGTATTCTGCAAGCGTCCTGTTGGTATACTCCGTTCCATTGTCAGACCTCAGTACCTTCACAACTGCTTTGTACTGAGTCTGGACATGCTTATGGAAATCCCGAAAACAAGCAGGTACATCATTCTTATTTTTCATCAAATATAACCAGGTAACACGAGAGGCACACTCAATGAAAGAAAT
Organism: Iris macrosiphon; assembly: GCA_036927795.1. Classification (NCBI taxonomy): domain Eukaryota; kingdom Viridiplantae; phylum Streptophyta; class Magnoliopsida; order Asparagales; family Iridaceae; genus Iris; species Iris macrosiphon. The sequence goes on along the minus strand of JAYESA010000013.1, from coordinate 177,344,842 downwards.
AAAGTACTTATAACCATTTATAGTGTTAGTAGCACATGGACCCCAGACATCATAATGTACTACCTCAAAAGCAAAAGTGCTCCTATGACCCGTGCCAACATATGAGCTCCTAGTAAGTTTTCCTAACTCGCACGCATCACATAATAATTTCTCTTTATTTGTTTTTGCATAAATCTCTGGATACAACTTACTTAGAGTATCAAAGAAAGAATGTCCCATCCTCCGATGATGGAGTATCAAGGTATCCTCAGTCCTCTGCTGCAGTCCTTCCATGCCAGCCTTCTCTGCCATAGATACCAATACTGAGTCCAGTCCTTCTCGATCTAGGTACCACAGTCCCTCATGCCAAGTGCCAGTCCCAAGTCTTCGTCCTGTCCCTTTCTCCTGGAATGTCACCTTAGGAATATCAAAAGAAACAATGCATTTAAGTTGGAGGATTATAGAACTAATGGACAAGAGACTGTGTCACGCCCCAGTCCCAAAATACCGTGGGACTAGACACGTGGCAATGGCCAGCAGTACGCACCGATGGACCAACTCAATAATAGAGATCCATCAGGGCATACTTAAGCTGTAAAACAAGTCTACGACAATCATGGTACAACTAATCTCATCCACACAAGACATAAAACATGATCCACAGAATAAATAAGGAATGTAAATCATCATCCAGTCTCACAAAGTACTTCGGGGAACAACCCGATAAATATCTAGTACAATAGTTCAACAGCCCAGAAAGTAAAAGACTGAAATAAAGAAATGAAAGCTGAGCATGAACATGGATGCTCAATAGAAGTCTTCAGCTAAGACCTCGTCCTCAGATGGTGGTACAACTCCTGGATCAGCTCCTGCTCCAGTCCCGTAGATCTCGGGATAAACCACGTCTGCAAAATCTGGGGAACAAAATCCGGATCCAGGTCCTCAGGGGACATAGCAAGGTACAAGAAAGAACATGCCAATAAATACAGATAAGCAGTGCAGCAAATAAATAACTAAATGAACAATGGGGTAAATAAGTAACCATCTAAGTGTAAATGCAAGTGAGAGCATCACTAGTCTCAGGCTGAGCCACTACAAGCTCTGTGTCGGGGAGCCGGTAGCGGTAATAACCGGTAGTGGGTCAGGCTCTGCTACGAGAACCTGCGACCTCTCAATAATAGAAGATATACATAAATACAGCCTGTAGCCTGTGTGTCTCTCCCCACCCCATGTAACCACGCATATCATGACCACAACGTCTCATGCCCATGTCAAGCGCGATCATAGCTAAATGCAACCAGTCATAAGTATCTAATAATATAATGTCCATGTCCTGTATCCTATACAGAATCACCACGAATATCTCGGGAAAATCCTGTCTCATGAATAGTGTCAAGTGTCCTGGGTCATATGGTACTTGATAAGACAAGTACGAGAATATAAAGTATCACGGATGTCCATCTCTAGATGACCGTACCCAACACTGCGTACAGTGTCGACACCCGACCGATAATCGGACGCTAAGTACGTCACACGGTCCTAGGTTGAGCATGCACAGCAATATATATAAAACAAGGAAAATAGATAACTAAACTGCAGAGTTTGGCAAGGTACACTTGCCTGATGTCCGAATATCAACAACTGTCCTGGTATCTGTGGATCCGGTGGGAACTACTCCAAAAGCTGTAATAAATATCACCAACAGTCTCAGAAGATGTCAAATAGCTGGAAATGCCTGTCCTTACGTCCAATTTGGACACAGGGGCAAAAAGGTCATTTTCGGGCCAAAGCGGGTTCCATATGTGGGCCACTTTGCACCGAAAAGCGCGTCAGGGTCAAAGGTCTCCAAATTCCGCAAACTCAGTGTCTACAAGTCAGGAACGATGATACGAACCCAACGGAACTTCCAGAATTGGATTCCGATGAGCCGATCACAAAATCACCCGTCAAGTGGAGCCTGTGGGGCCCACGATACGTGATTTTGTCAACGTCCTCAGAATCGAACCAAACTTGGCTCACAGGACCAGCGTATTACTACGGATCCGTTGGCGCAAGTTTCGTCTCGATCCGACGTGTGTACACGAAGTTACAGCGTGTTCCAGGATCAACGGATACGGGGTGTCGTCGGCGGATACGCATTGATTCCGGGGTGCACGCACCTCCGAATCGACTTCTGCGAAAACCCACACGATCGTATCAATGTCGCGCACAGTTTGGTAAAGACCGCGTGCGACCAAGTCGTCCCGATTGGCGGGGCGGACTCAGTTCCGAGGTGAAACAGGGCGTTGTTTTTTTCCTGTTTTGGATCGCGGTGTACGATCACTACAGGACGCGATGCACCGAGCGAGTTGCACGGGCACCGAGAGGGTTATACAGTCTACGCATAGCAATTGACGGAATCGAAATCGGAGTTGCGAGGTGAGAGAAATCAGTACCTGTACAGGGCTCCGTGGATCTGAAGTCCGCGTGTCCGGTCTGCGTCCTGATCGTGTCCTCGCGAGTCTGGGCTAGGGTTCAGATCAGAAGTCAGCGGAGTCGCTGTGAGGCGGAGGAGTCAGGCCCGGGGTCGCTGTGCGAACTCGGCGGAGGGGTGAGGCCGCGCTCGGGGTCGCTGGGCGGAGATGGGAACTGAACAGGGGCGGCTGCTACGGGTTCGGTCGACGACGGAGGCGGGGTCGACTCGGCTATGCGGAGGTGGGTTGGTCGGCGTCGGTGGAGGGCGACGTCCGAGGGGTCGGCGAGGCTAACGGCGTTAGGGCCTCCGGGTAGCCGTCGGTTTCGAAGGAGCACGGCGGAGGGGTTTTAGGTGACGGGAAGCGGCGGCGTCGCGGGCCAGCTACTGGGCGGGGCAGCTGGGTGGTTGACGGCGAAATTGATGGTGGCGGAAGCTTAGGGTTCAGGTGATGGCGAGGCACGGACGCCGAGGGAGCCCTATATAGGCTGCTACAGGAGCCTTCGGCGGAGGAAATCCTAGGGTTTCCACACGGTTTGGATCCGGGTCGGGTTCGGCTTGGATCCAACCCGACCCGAACGCTGGGTGGTTTGGTCTAGCCCGGGGTTGGTTTGGTTTGGGTTGGTTCCCAATCCAAGTGGCTAAAGGTCCTCGATACGTTGCTCCGGTGTCCGATAAATTCACCGAAAAATGCCATGCGTCCGGTTCTCCATTATACACCATAAATTTTTACTTCCAGAACATTTTAACTCCATTTAGTCACACTTAAAATTATTTAACCCATAAACCACAGTGATAAATTCCAGAAAAATACCGAAAATACGGAAAATTATATAATCTGATTTCTGAAATTTAGGGTGTTTACAATCTTCCCTCCTTAAAAGGATTGCGTCCTCGCAATCAAAGAATAAGTTACTAAAGAAAAAGTTATGGAAGTACAAGGTTGCTTAGTTTTCAACTGCCTCCTCGAACAAGTGGGGGTAACGCTGGCGCATACTATCTTCCCGTTCCCAAGTCGATTCGCCTGGTGAATGATGTTTCCATGCTACACGAACCAGTCTGATCGTCTGTCCCCGTAGTGTCTTCTCACTGACGTCGAGGATGCCAACTGGTTGTTCCTCATACCTCAAGCTCGGGCCTACTGCGATCTCTGAATGATCGACTACGTGACTTGGGTCGGTCACGTACCTTCGCAACTGGGAGACGTGGAATACGTCATGCACTCCCTCTAAGGATGGAGGTAATGCAAGCCGATAAGCCACCTCACCAACGCGCTCGAGGATGTCAAATGGCCCAATATACCTTGGGCTCAGCTTGCCTCTGCTCCCGAATCTGATAGTACCCCGAGTGGGCGAAATCCTCAAGAATACGTGATCCCCTTCTTTGAACTCTAGGGGACGTCTGTGTGTATCTGCCCAATGTTTCTGTCTGTCCTGAGCTGCTCGTAGATGATCCTGTATCTGCTTTACCTTCTCCACTGTCTGCGTTACCAATTCTGGACCCAGTAGTTGACGTTCACCAACGTCACTCCAACACACTGGTGATCTGCACTTCCTTCCGTATAAAGCTTCAAATGGTGCCATCTGGATGCTGGCCTGATAACTGTTATTGTAGGAGAACTCTACTAAGTGCAAATGATCTTCCCAAGAACCTCCAAAGTCTAGCATACATGATCTCAACATGTCCTCCAAGATCTGAATGGTGCGCTCCGATTGTCCATCTGTCTGCGGGTGGTATGCCGTGCTGAACTTGAGTCTGGTGCCGAGACTCTCTTGCATGCTTCTCCAGAAATGAGATGTAAATCTCGAATCTCGATCCGATACAATACTAACAGGTACTCCATGTAATTTGACGATTTGTCGCATATACATGTCAGCTAGTACCTCTGTGGACTGTCCAACTCTAAATGGCAAGAAGTGTGCCGATTTAGTGAGTCGATCCACGATCACCCATACTGCGTCTCTTCCGCTGGGGCTCTTCGGAAATCCTGTGACAAAGTCCATCGTGATGTGCTCCCACTTCCATTCCGGTATCGGGAGCGGCTGTAACATACCTGCAGTCCTCTGATGCTCGGCCTTTACTTGCTGGCAGACTAAGCATTTGGCCACAAATCTGGCGATCTCCCTCTTCATTCCATGCCACCAGTAATACTGTCTCAAGTCTCGATACATCTTGGTTCCTCCTGGGTGAACAGAGTACATAGAGCTATGTGCTTCAGTCATTAGCTCCTGTCTCAATTCTCCATTTGGAACATATAGGCGGTTTCCAAACCTTAATGTTCCGTCTTCGTGGATGCGTAGTCCTGTCTGCATACCTGCTTCTGTCCTTTCTTTGAGTCTTCGGAATCTAGCATCGGTGGGCAATGCTTCTTTAATCTTCTCCACGAGGGATGACTGAATCTCAAGATTAGCCATCAATCCATTCTGTCCCGGTACGATAACCTCTATCTGTAGCTCCTGTAAGTCCTTCAATAACTCGGGCTGCATTGTCAAGAAATAAGCCGTAGGCTTCCTGCTGAGTGCATCTGCAACAACATTCGCCTTTCCCGGATGATACTGCAGATCGATGTCAAAATCCACCATTAGTTCCAGCCAACGTCTCTGTCTCATGTTAAGCTCCTTCTGAGTATACACATACTTCAGGCTCTTATGGTCAGTAAAGATTTCTACCCTCTCTCCATAAAGGTAGTGCCTCCATATCTTCAATGCAAATATCACTGCTGCTAGCTCCAGATCATGCGTGGGGTAGTTCTTCTCGTGGTCCTTCAACTGTCTCGACGCATAAGCAATGACTTTGCCATGTTGCATCAAAACACATCCTAGTCCACTGCCTGATGCATCACTGTAAACAACAAAACCTCCTGACCCTGAAGGAAGAGTCAAGACAGGTGCTGTTGTTAATCTTCTCTTCAGTTCTTCAAAAGCCTTCTGGCAGTCTTCTGTCCATACAAACTCCTGATCCTTTCGTGTTAGCTTTGTCATTGGTTCTGCAATCCTTGAGAAATTTTCTACGAACCTTCGGTAATATCCCGCAAGTCCTAGAAAACTTCTTACCTCTGCAACTGATGTAGGTGTAGGCCAAGTCTCTATCGCCGCAACTTTCTCTGGATCCACTGAAAGTCCTTCTCCTGATATGATGTGTCCCAAGAAAGGCACTTTGTCCATACAGAACTCACACTTACTGAGCTTGGCATATAACTTCTCTTGCCTCAAGGTCTCTAACACGATTCTAAGATGCTCCTCGTGCTCTTCAGGGCTCTTGGAATATATGAGAATGTCATCAATGAATACCACTACGAATTTATCCAAGAATTGATGAAAGACCCTGTTCATTAAGCTCATAAACACTGCTGGTGCGTTGGTTAAACCAAACGGCATCACCAAGAACTCATAATGCCCATACTTCGTCCTGAAAGCTGTCTTCGGGATGTCTTCCTTCCTCACCTTGATCTGATGATAGCCGGATCTAAGGTCAATCTTCGAGAATACCCTTGCACCACTCAATTGATCGAATAGGTCATCAATGCGTGGTAAGGGATACCTGTTCTTGATGGTCACGGCATTCAGTGCCCTGTAATCAATGCACAACCGTACTGTTCCATCCTTCTTCGGCACAAATAAGATGGGTGCTCCCCAAGGTGAAACACTGGGGCGAATGAAACCCTTCTCCAAAAGATCATCTACCTGTTCTTTCAACTCCACTAACTCCTTCGGTGCTAGCCGATATACTGATGAAGTGATTGGCTCTGCTCCTGGAGTTAAGTCTATTGTGAATTCTATTTCCCGATCAGGCGGTAAACCTGGAAGATCATCAGGAAATACATCCACAAATTCCGATATGACTCTTGGGTATCCTGTCTCCTCTTCTACAGATAATACCCTAAGAGTAGGCTGAACTCCTTGCTCTACTGCTCCTCGGAGAAACTCAAATTCTGGATGTCCTGGCGGTCTAAATATAACCCGCCCAAGTCGGCAATCAAGAGTCGCATGGTACTGACTTAACCAGTCCATACCAAGTACGACATCATAATCCGGCATGGAAAAGATTAGAAATTGAGCTCGCATTTCTCTGTCACAAACTACTACAGAACAAGATCTACAGACGTCACTAACCGGAATAATACCGCCTCCCGTAAGAATCCTCTTCATCCTCGGAAGGGGTGCGGTAGCTACTCTATGGGTGGCTACAAAGCTAGCTGCTATAAATGAATGCGATGCTCCAGAATCAAATAAAGCTACTGCAGGTAATGAAGCTACTATAATAGTACCTGCGATGACCTCGCCTGCTGTAGCCTCCTCCTCAACAGCTAATGGGAAAGCCTGTCCTCGTCCCTGAGCTGGACCTCTCTGCTGCTGCTGCTGCTGCTGGAATAGGGCTGCCTGTGGTGCCAGTGGTGGTCTCTGCTGATTCCCTCCTGGGGCTGGTGGTCTGACCCCACCAACTCCTGTTTGCTGGCCTCCTGCTGCTGGATAAGCTGGTCGTGGTGCAGGTAATGCTAGTCTTGGTGCTCCGTCCCGGCGTTCAGTACAGTCCCTGGAAAAGTGCTGGTTGGATCCGCAGCTCAAACATAGTCCCAATTTACGCCGGCACTCCTTCTCAATGTGTCCTACCTTGCCGCAGTGGTGACAAGTAGGAAGGGGTCTGTCTCTCTGTGCTGCTCTATCTGGCATACCCCTTCTGGGTTCGCTTCGCTGAATCCCCATGTGCTGGCCTGGATGGTGCTGATGTGATAGGCCTCTTCAGATTAGATTCCCTCCTGGTGACGCGCTCCAAGCGTCGGGCTGCTGCAAGGACATCGGTATAAGAGGTAGGTGCTACCGTTCCAATCACTTTCTGAAGCTCGAACTTCAAGCCGTCAAAGAACTTCTCTGCTTTTTCTTCCTCCGTTGAAATCAGTGTTGGGGCAAAGCGGCTCAGGCGAATAAATTCTGCATTGTATTCCTCTACTGACATGCTGCCTTGGATAAGGCGGTTGAACCTGTCTCTGAGCTCTGACCGTGCAATGGCTGGAATGTACATCTCTTGGAAGAGTCTGGAGAACTCTTCCCATGTGACTCGGTCCTGTCCAAGCCTCCTTTCTTCTGCTAACCACCAGTGATGCGCATTATCAGTCAACTGCATTCTGACTGCAGTCATCCACTTCTCTCTTGGAAGTTCAGCGGCTTCCAACTGATGCTGAATGTTGGTGAGCCACTCATGAACTTCCGTTGGCCCTTCTTTACCAGAAAATGTGCGAGGCTTGAGATGACGAAAATCGGTGATAGATCCCGTCGATGTCCGCCTTGCTGGCGGATTTGCCTGCTCCAATGCGGATACCAGGCTGGTCCTCAGATACTCGGCCTCCTGCCGATGGGCCTCTTGCTGAACTTGCTGCTGTGCTTGCATCATAGCATACATCATCTGGAACATCTGTTGCCCGTCCATGGCTTGTCCTGGCGGGAATACTGGCACCTGGGGAGTGAACTGTGGTGGAGGTGGGATATCATCTCTCCGGAACCTTGGATTAGGCTGCCCGGTTTGATCACTCTGCGATGCTTGTCCACCATCCCCTGGTGTCACTTCGTCTCCATAAGTAACCACAGCGTCGTGTGGTGTCTCCAAAGGGATATCATCTCTGTTCCCGGAATCCATTGCTCTGCAATCAAAAGATAAACTATGAGAACGCTCAGAGGAATCAATACAGGATGCAGTTCAAGTAACAATTTTGAGTTCGATATAGAGTTCAACAGATGGGTTAATGATGGATGAGATCCTATAGTTCATACTATCCTTAGGGCAGGCTGGTCCGGTCCCTAAGTTGAAACCGAACTATTTAGTCGTTGACCTGCATGGGCCACCACAAAAACCATGTCACGCCCCAGTCCCAAAATACCGTGGGACCAGACACGTGGCAATGGCCAGCAGTACGCACCGATGGACCAACTCAATAATAGAGATCCATCAGGGCATACTTAAGCTGTAAAACAAGTCTACGACAATCATGGTACAACTAATCTCATCCACACAAGACATAAAACATGATCCACAGAATAAATAAGGAATGTAAATCATCATCCAGTCTCACAAAGTACTTCGGGGAACAACCCGATAAATATCTAGTACAATGGTTCAACAGCCCAGAAAGTAAAAGACTGAAATAAAGAAATGAAAGCTGAGCATGAACATGGATGCTCAATAGAAGTCTTCAGCTAAGACCTCATCCTCAGATGGTGGTACAACTCCTGGATCAGCTCCTGCTCCAGTCCCGTAGATCTCGGGATAAACCACGTCTGCAAAATCTGGGGAACAAAATCCGGATCCAGGTCCTCAGGGGACATAGCAAGGTACAAGAAAGAACATGCCAATAAATACAGATAAGCAGTGCAGCAAATAAATAACTAAATGAACAATGGGGTAAATAAGTAACCATCTAAGTGTAAATGCAAGTGAGAGCATCACTAGTCTCAGGCTGAGCCACTACAAGCTCTGTGTCGGGGAGCCGGTAGCGGTAATAACCGGTAGTGGGTCAGGCTCTGCTACGAGAACCTGCGACCTCTCAATAATAGAAGATATACATAAATACAGCCTGTAGCCTGTGTGTCTCTCCCCACCCCATGTAACCACGCATATCATGACCACAACGTCTCATGCCCATGTCAAGCGCGATCATAGCTAAATGCAACCAGTCATAAGTATCTAATAATATAATGTCCATGTCCTGTATCCTATACAGAATCACCACGAATATCTCGGGAAAATCCTGTCTCATGAATAGTGTCAAGTGTCCTGGGTCATATGGTACTTGATAAGACAAGTACGAGAATATAAAGTGTCACGGATGTCCATCTCTAGATGACCGTACCCAACACTGCGTACAGTGTCGACACCCGACCGATAATCGGACGCTAAGTACGTCACACGGTCCTAGGTTGAGCATGCACAGCAATATATATAAAACAAGGAAAATAGATAACTAAACTGCAGAGTTTGGCAAGGTACACTTGCCTGATGTCCGAATATCAACAACTGTCCTGGTATCTGTGGATCCGGTGGGAACTACTCCAAAAGCTGTAATAAATATCACCAACAGTCTCAGAAGATGTCAAATAGCTGGAAATGCCTGTCCTTACGTCCAATTTGGACACAGGGGCAAAAAGGTCATTTTCGGGCCAAAGCGGGTTCCATATGTGGGCCACTTTGCACCGAAAAGCGCGTCAGGGTCAAAGGTCTCCAAATTCTGCAAACTCAGTGTCTACAAGTCAGGAACGATGATACGAACCCAACGGAACTTCCAGAATTGGATTCCGATGAGCCGATCACAAAATCACCCGTCAAGTGGAGCCTGTGGGGCCCACGATACGTGATTTTGTCAACGTCCTCAGAATCGAACCAAACTTGGCTCACAGGACCAGCGTATTACTACGGATCCGTTGGCGCAAGTTTCGTCTCGATCCGACGTGTGTACACGAAGTTACAGCGTGTTCCAGGATCAACGGATACGGGGTGTCGTCGGCGGATACGCATTGATTCCGGGGTGCACGCACCTCCGAATCGACTTCTGCGAAAACCCACACGACCGTATCAATGTCGCGCACAGTTTGGTAAAGACCGCGTGCGACCAAGTCGTCCCGATTGGCGGGGCGGACTCAGTTCCGAGGTGAAACAGGGCGTTGTTTTTTTCCTGTTTTGGATCGCGGTGTACGATCACTACAGGACGCGATGCACCGAGCGAGTTGCACGGGCACCGAGAGGGTTATACAGTCTACGCATAGCAATTGACGGAATCGAAATCGGAGTTGCGAGGTGAGAGAAATCAGTACCTGTACAGGGCTCCGTGGATCTGAAGTCCGCGTGTCCGGTCTGCGTCCTGATCGTGTCCTCGCGAGTCTGGGCTAGGGTTCAGATCAGAAGTCAGCGGAGTCGCTGTGAGGCGGAGGAGTCAGGCCCGGGGTCGCTGTGCGAACTCGGCGGAGGGGTGAGGCCGCGCTCGGGGTCGCTGGGCGGAGATGGGAACTGAACAGGGGCGGCTGCTACGGGTTCGGTCGACGACGGAGGCGGGGTCGACTCGGCTATGCGGAGGTGGGTTGGTCGGCGTCGGTGGAGGGCGACGTCCGAGGGGTCGGCGAGGCTAACGGCGTTAGGGCCTTCGGGTAGCCGTCGGTTTCGAAGGAGCACGGCGGAGGGGTTTTAGGTGACGGGAAGCGGCGGCGTCGCGGGCCAGCTACTGGGCGGGGCAGCTGGGTGGTTGACGGCGAAATTGATGGTGGCGGAAGCTTAGGGTTCAGGTGATGGCGAGGCACGGACGCCGAGGGAGCCCTATATAGGCTGCTACAGGAGCCTTCGGCGGAGGAAATCCTAGGGTTTCCACACGGTTTGGATCCGGGTCGGGTTCGGCTTGGATCCAACCCGACCCGAACGCTGGGTGGTTTGGTCTAGCCCGGGGTTGGTTTGGTTTGGGTTGGTTCCCAATCCAAGTGGCTAAAGGTCCTCGATACGTTGCTCCGGTGTCCGATAAATTCACCGAAAAATGCCATGCGTCCGGTTCTCCATTATACACCATAAATTTTTACTTCCAGAACATTTTAACTCCATTTAGTCACACTTAAAATTATTTAACCCATAAACCACAGTGATAAATTCTAGAAAAATACCGAAAATACGGAAAATTATATAATCTGATTTCTGAAATTTAGGGTGTTTACAGACTGACTGGAAAGGATGGAGCATGTAAAATATTGGATAATCTTACTGAACCTGTATAATTAACAGTACCCTTACCGACCACTGGCTGGAAAGTGTCATCAGCTGTCTGAATGCTGTCTGCTGATGCTAGGTGAGTGTAGGAAGAAAACTCACTAGCATTTCTCGTCACATGCCGAGATGCTCCCGAGTCGATAATCCAATCTGATGATTTAAGGGAAAAGATAGACGCAAGGACAAGTGATTCGTCAGTACCTTCTGATGGATGGGCATACATGGCAGCGTTGCCCCTAACAAAGAATGAGGTGGACGCCTCCTCTGTTCTACTCCTCATGTCTCCCAGTGCCTAGTCCTCCACAGTAAAGGTGCCATCAGCTTCTCCGTTCCCTTCTGATATCAGGAGGTTCGCTCGATAACCTCCTCGGCCGCCTCGTCTATCCCCTCGACCATGACCACGTCCTCCATTATATCCTCGTCCGCCGAACGGTCCTCGTCCACCACCTGAATCTCCCTCCCTAGGTGGTTTGGTACAAGCATACCGATGATGACCCATCTTCCCACAATTGTAGCACTGCCGGTTATGCTGCCAGGGCTCTCCCTTAGATCCTGTGTTACCTGAGCTGGTGATCGCTAGTGCTGACTTTGCTTTGGGGGGACCACATGTCCCGGCTTGCAGCCTGATGCGTGTCTCCTCCTGGATCATGGCTGAGATAGCCTCCTCAAGGCTAGGGATCTTTGGTTGGGCTAGAAGTAGGGTCGTCCTCTGTGCGAAAGCTGCAGTCAGCCCTTTGAGGAACTTTATCGTCCTCTCCTGCAGACACACCTGTCTCTCCTTACACTTAGGGTCCCCGCAGCTCGCCCGATCTGAGGAGTGATCATAATTCAACCACAGACGCTCCAACTCCATGGCATACTCCTGCACCGTCTTCTCTCCCTGTACGGTGTCATCAATCTCTCCATTTATCTGGAAGACCCGTAAGTTGTTCCCCACACCATCATAGGTCCTTCTCAACTTCTCCCACACATCTTTCACCATCTCAATACCGTCTACTGTGACGGCAATAGACTAGACTAAGGAGTTGAGAAGCCAGATATAGATCACCATATGAGTGGACTTCCACTCATCGCGTCCTATCGAGCCCTCGTCCGGCTCTGTCGTCTCGCCCGTCAGGAACCCCTCCATATTTTTTTCTGCGAGGGTTCTTCTCACCCGCCGTGACCAACTCAGATAGGTGGCTGGTCCATCTAATTTCAGATCGATGGAGGGAAGCTTCAACTCCAGCGACATTCGTGTCGTGTTCTCACCAGCCGACATCATCAACAACTTCATCAACGTCGCCACCTCTGCAGAATCTAGCTTCTTGATGATCTCCTCCATCGATGCGTCGTCTATCCAATCATGTCACGTCCGCTCCACGACTCACGCTCGTCCTCGTCGTCCGCTCCTAGATCCGAACATGTCCCCCATTTTTTCATATCTAGGCATCCCTATTAGGCGTTGTCTCATGCTGGTACGGAGGAGGCGGCAGCACGCATGTCACAGCCGCCATCGTAGCAGCAGCAGTAGTAGCCGCAGCAGTAGCGGGACGGGGCAGCAACAGCGAAGGGCGTCCTGCGAAGGGCGGAGAAGGGAAGAAGCGGGGGGCGTAGAAGATTTCGGTGGAGGAGATCTAGGAAATCCTCCTGTGGGTTTGTGGAAGCTTGGTGATGGCTAGGGTTTGTGAAAACTTGGCTCTGATACCATGTTGAAATTAGTTGATTATTTTATTGATTGTCTCATTGGCACATTAATACAATGATCTCAATCATTATGACAATAATCTCATAATGGAATATCCTGTGACATATTCTGGCATCCCAAATATGTCCTCAGGATATTCCCATGTGCTTATACTATACTTAAATATGACACCCAACATACCATATCAACAATAACTTTTCTGACTAGACGGATGGTCTCGATATCAAATCGCAAAAAAGATGTATGCAATACAGCATACACAAAATCCCGTACGTATTGTTAGATATCTAAAAAAAACACATTTTCATGCTCTCATAAAACAGCTTTTAAAATTCGACTTTGGAAAAGAAAAAAAAATTTGAAAGCACATTTTCAAGACAAGCAAACACTCTTTTTTATGCTTTTTAAATTTAAATTCCGGAAGGTTTTGAAATTTTCTGAAAAGTTATATTCCCTAGAAAAAATAAAAAAATAATTTTTTTTTAAAAAAAGGACTAAAAAACTGAGATTAAACGGATTTTTTTTATTGAAAATATGAAAAAAAACAAATAATAATTTAAAAAGAGTTAAGAAAGATATAAAGAACTGGAAAAAATATTTTTAAAAGTGAAAAAAAAGCCAAAAATTTTTCTTAAGAAATAAAAATATATGAAAAAAATTGAAAAACAAGAAAAATCTTTTTAAAATGAAAAAAAATGAAGAATGATTAAAAAAAATTTTTGAAAAGAGAGTAAGAAAAAAAGCTTTTTTTTTCATGGACAAAAAAATATACCCAACCATCCTTGAGAGATAGGATTATCATGTTTTGGGTAAATTATTTACCTGGGATTAAATTTAATAACCTAAACAACACATGTGAATAGATATTCTGTCGTAAATTTCTCCCAAAAAAAAAAAATTACCTGTGTACCAAACGTCCCCTAAGGCCTCGTTTGGTTCGTGGAAAGGAAATGAAAGGAAATCAATTCCTTATTCTTTCCTTCCTTTTGGAAATTACAATTCTCATTGAATTTTCTTTTCGGTGTTTGAAAATGTCAAGGAAATTGGAAAGAAAAGTGAATACTTAAACTTGGGAAAGTGATTCCTTGGTTGGATGGAGGGAACCATTTTTCTCCCTAATTTACTTTTCATTAGAAATCAATTTTCTTTCTTCCTCAAAACATTTGGCTCCTAAACATAGAAAAATATTCACTTTCCTTTCCCAACCTCATGATTTTGTGAACCAAACGAGGCAAAAGGGGTTGTTTGGGATGGTGAAAGTGCATTAAAAGTACCTTGAAAGTGGCACTTTCATTGCAACTGCCCCCATGTGGATATAGTTTTTTTGTTTGGGTTGACATTGCAACTCCATTGCAAGTGGATGTGATATGACATTCTATTGCAACTGAAAGTGTCATTTCTTGATTTCTCTGTTGCAGGAGAAATGGACTGCAAGTGACTATTCTCTCTATTTTTCTAATTATCACCAACACGAAACCCTAACCCTAACTCTAATTCCACCACCCTAGCCATCACTACCCGCCGCCTACGGCCGACCCCCGGCGCCGCCCGCAGCCGCACCGCCTCCCGCCATCCCACCCCCCCTCCGCGCGCGCGCGCACAACAGCACAACTTCGGCCCTACTTCGCGCATAGCTTTCGCCCTCCTCGCTCGTCCGATTCGCGTTCTGTCTTCTCTGGTACGTTCACAACCTAACCCTCTAGGATTTTCTTTAAGTGGAACGAATTTAGGCACCCCGGTTTGATCGAAAAATCGACCGAAAGTTGGCCGAAAAACTGTTCGAAAACAGTTTAGAATTTTGATCCAAACCCCCATGTTCATGTCCAATTTGCCACCATCTCGTTAATTATTTTTAAAATATAATTGAAGGGACTTCTTTACAATATAACCAAGATTTTTACTGTTCTTTTAGTTTTTATTAATTTGCTATAATGGTTAAATTATTCTTGTTCCAAAACGATCAAAAACTTATTTTTAAAACACCCAAAATCTTGCGATACGATGAGCGTCCCGCCAAACGAGATGACTTTATCGTGTGCGAGTTACATTAAAAGGTGCGTATCGTCAACACGGAAGTATGGGCTATCGCGGAACTTGATTTGGATGTGCGTGCACACCGGAATCAACGCGTATCCATCAAAAAATACCGTATCGGCCTTTTCTGGCACTCGTTGTAATTTCGTGTGTGCTTGTCGTTTCGCAATAAAACTTGCGCCATCGGATTCGCAGCGTTACATTGGTCCTGTGACCCGAGTTTGGTTCGATTCTGAGAACGTTGACGAAATATCGTTTCGTGGACCCCACGGTTCCATATAACCGACAATTTTGTGATCGGCTTATCGAAATTCAGTTATGGACGTTCCATTGGGTTCGTATCGTCGTTCTGGACTCATTGACACTAAGTTGGACGAATTTAGATAACTTTGTCTTCTGCACATTTTTCGGTAAGAAGTGGGCCACATGTGGACCCCGCTTTGACCAAAAACTGTTAATTTTGCTCCTGTGTCCAAATTGGACTTATGGGTAGTTAATACTATATATTTCAAGTATTCTGAGAACATTGGTAATATTTTTTCAGCATTCGGAGGTATACGTGCAGATTCTACTTTCCAGGAGCAGTTGATGGAGTTCAGAACCAAGGCAAGTGTACCTTGCCAAACCTGCAGAGATCATGTTATATTACTTACTTGTGTTCTTTTATTATATATATACTGTGATGTATTCTGTTCAACCTAGGACCGTGATACGTTGCTTAGCGTTCGAACAAGATTCGGGTGTCGACGCCGTACGCGGAGTCGTGCAACGTCACTTAGAGAGTTGATTGCCGCGATCCTATATTTTTACGTACTTGCTTTACCAAGTACGCCATATCGTAGGACACTTGACACTATTTTATGTGATAGAATCTTTCCTGAGATATTCATGGTGATTCTGTATAGGCTTACAAGATTCGTGACATGAGACTTGCATATTACATGGATATTACTATGACTCGTTGTACTAGCTAGAGGTCATGATCTTGCGTGTTATGGACATGAGACGTCATGAACATGAGACATGAGGTTACATTGGGTGGGGAGAGACACACATGCTACAGGCTAATTACATATATATATATATATATATTTATTTATTATTGCGGTGCTTTAGCCTCTGTTCTAGAGCATGGCCCATTACTTGATATTCCTGCTACCGGCTCTCCGACATAGAGCTTGTAGTAGTTTCAGCCTGAGTACTAATGATGCTCTTATTTGTATTTCACTTAGCTGGTTACATAGATTACCTCGAGGATCTGTTTATATTTACTTGTTACTTTTTATTTGGCTTGAGTGTTTATTGTACCTTGCTATGTCCCCTGAGGACCTGGATCCAGATTATATCCCCAGGTGTAGATGAGGAGAGATATCCCGAGGTTTACGAGACATGAGCTACTATTGGAGACATACAGGTTACAGAGGACGAGGTTGTTCCGGAGGACTTCTCTTGAGCACACAGTATTCTTACCATTCATTATTTATGCTTAGTGTTCTTGGATATTTAATCTTGTAGTGACTTTTGGATATTGTACTTGGATTTATTTTCTTTTTCATTTTGATGACGGGTTGTTCCCCATGACATTATTTATATTGCTTTGATTTGACAGATTATTTTATATTATTGTGACTGGATTTGTCTCTTTATGATTTCGTTACTTATTGTGGATGAGATTAGATATATAAACTGTGACAGGTATTTGTAGACCACATTTTTATGTATTATAGCTTAAGTGCACTCTAACTGGTCCATTAAATTGGGTTTGTCCATTGGAGTTGTGCTGCTGGCCATTGCCACGTGGCTAGTCCCTCGATATTTTGGGACTGGGGCATAACAGAGTGGGTGGGGTTCCCAACCTATGTGGAGAACACCCCGGAGTGCGATGAGCACTGTTTGTGGTCAGAGAAACTTGGGGAGGCGACGAGAGCCATTCGAGAGGTCGAAGAAGCTCGGGAAGAAGGAGGAACATCTGTTGTCCAGGGGAAGACAGAGTTCGGGCCAAACTAGGTCTGAGTTCGGTCAAGGTGCTCCAGAAGCTCTAGAAAGCTGTTGTCTTCGTTTACTCGCAAATCACCGACTTGGGCGAATTCGGTCCGAGTTCGGTCGACGGGTTGGACGAAAATTCAGAGGTATTTTATACACCGTTGGATCGTATCCTACGGTCCATGATTTGTTACGGGATTAGGGGATATATATTAGGTTTTCCTAAACCCTAACCCTAAGATATCATCTCAAAAAAGAGGAAAAAAGGAGACAAGAGTGCCATTGCAATTTTGGGAAGGAGAAAGAAGGATTGGAGGCCGTTTCGGAGGAGGAGATCATTTTTTGGTAATTTTTCATTGTCTCATATTTTTGTGATGTGATCTATTTTCTATTTCTAAGAGTTGTGGTGATCTGTATTGGATCGGGAGGAGCTTGTAGAGGGTATATTCTCTTTATTCCAATAGTGGAGGTTCTTCAGGGTTAGATTTCGATCGTCCCGTGATTTTTTTTCCGCAAGAATTTTCTACATCAAAATTCTCTGTGTCTGCGTGGATTATTTTTCTGTGGTTTGGTGTTTGGTGTTTGGTTTGTGGTTGTATTGCTCGGTTCTCTCTCAGGTACTCTCTGGTTTTTGGAAGGTTTTCATGCTTCTTTCCCAACAGTATAGTATCGGAGCCAAGTTCTGGAATTTCAGAAGGGTGCCAGGACTTGACAGGCAAAATATGGAGGAGAGATGGACGCGAAACCAATGTGCATGGTAAACCTAAACGGTACCAACTATATTACTGGAGGAGCAAGATAAATGATCTGTTATTTGTCAAAAAGCTGCATTTACCGGTATTTGTTTCCGAGAGGCCCAGTGACAAATCCGAAGATGATTGGAATTTCGAGCATATACAGGTGTGTGGGTACATCAAGCAGTTTGTTGACGAGAACATGTATAACACCGTTGTTATTATTGAGCACGCGAGGACACTGTGGGATAAGATAGAATATTTGTATGCGAAAAAGACCTGGGTAAATAAATTGTTCCTGATCTGGATGATGATGGGTCTGCGGTACAAAGATGGAGCATCTATTACGGATTATTTGAGTGATTTTCATGGCGTGGTTGACTAGCTATCCTAGATGGGAGTCAAGTTCGACAACGAGGTTCAGGGACTATGTGTACATTGCCAGAATCGTGGGAGATCGTACGAGTGTCTATGATCGCTTCTGCTCTGGAAGGCATGGTCAGTCTGGAGTTTGCCAAGAGCGAGGTACTGAATGAAGAGATGCAGAGACGTTCTCAGGGCACTTCATCCATATCCCACTCAGAGGCGCTTGTTTCAGAGAGCCGAGGAAGGGGTAAAAGCAGAGGTCCAGGCGGTGGCAGAGATAAAAGCAAAAAAAGGTCTAAGGGTCGGTACGAGGACTCAAAGTGTTACCATTGTGGCAAGAAGGGCTATATTAAGTGAAACTATTTCGCTTAGAAGAGAGAGAAAAAAGGTGACAAGGAGAAGCAAAGTGAGAACACTACAGCAGTGGCCTCAACACATGGAGGCGACATGATCATTATAGGTGATGATATAGTTATGAACCTCGCATACGATGACAACTCTTGGCTGGTGGACTCAGGTGCTTCAGAGCACGTATCTCACAATATGGCACTATTTGCTACTTACACAACAGACGATTGTGGAGTGTTAAAGATGAAAAATGGAGATGTGTCAAAGGCGGTTGCCATTGGAGATGTGCATTTAAGGACAAAAATGGGTACAATTTTTGTTCTCAAAGATATCCATCATATCCCTGATATCCGTTTTAACCTGGTGTCTGTTGGAAGGTTGGATGACGAAGGTTTCTTTAATCTCTTCAGGAACAGTCAGTGGAAGCTTTCCAGAGGTTCGATGGTGATTGCCAGAGGAAGCAAGAGGTTTGGACTCTACTATATGAAAGGGAGCGCACATGGGGCATAGGAGGTTAATGTAGCTACTGATGCGTCTACTAAGTTGTGGCACAGGCGGCTCTGCCATATCAGCGAGAAGGGCTAATTGGTGAACATGAAGGTGATTCTAGGGCTAAAGTCTACAAAGTTGGAGAAGTGCACGCACTGTTTGGCAGGAAAACAAAATAGAGTATCTTTCCAAGGTCACCCAAGTTCAAGGAAGCCGACGTTGCTCGAGTTGATTCACTCGGATGTCTGCGGTCCTATGAAGATAAAATCTATTGGTGGTGCTTCTTATTTTATAATATTTATTGATGACTGTTCCAAGAAAGTTTGGGTCTATGCCATAAAGACCAAGGATCGGATGTTGTCCACTTTCAAAGAGTTTTAAGCATATGTTGAAAGGGAGACAGGCAAGAAGCTGCTATGTGTTCGGTCGGACAATGACGACGAGTATATCGGTCCCTTTGATGCTTATTGTAGAGAGCAAGGGATACAACAACAGAAGACTCCGCCAAAGACATGACACTGATGGAGAGGGTACGGTGTTTGCTGTCAGAAGCAAACTTGTCGGGCAGCTATTAGGGTGAGTCACTTTACACAGCTGCTTATGTTATTCATTTATCTACTAGTTCGTCTTTGTAGGGTGATGTACCTGACAAAGTATGGTACGACAAAGAGCCGTCATATAATTACATGCGAGTATTTGGTTGTAAGTCCTTCGTGTATGTACCGAATGATGAGAGATCCAAACTTGAGCCAAAGATGAGGTGGTGTGTCTTTGTCGATTACGGTCAGGATGAGTTTGGCTATAGACTCTACGATCAAGTGGAAAGAAAGCTCTACAGAAGCAGGGACATAGTATTTGTCGAGGATTATACCATGACCAACACTCAGGATTTCGAGATGCCTTATGAGGCTAAGGAATTGCCTGAGTTAGAGTCATTTCGCTTCGAGCAGTTTCCAGAGGACATCACAGAGGATCTAGTTATGGGGGATCCAATACATTGAGTTGCTCCCAAATTTGATCATCAACCTGCTGATGGTGATCAGGGTGACCCTCAGGAGGATGAGCATGCCAAGAAAGTAGTTTTCGGAGGGGAGAAGGGTGTAGATATATAGCCAGCACTAGTAGTTTCGTTGAAGAGGAGCGATAGAGAGCGTCGACCATCTACGAGATACTCACCGGGTTAGTATGTTCTATTGACTAACGGGGGAGAACTCGAAAGTTTCGTAGAGTCTATGGAAGACGAACACATGCAGGAGTGGATGGAGGCTATGAGGAGGAGATGAGTTCCTTGGAGGCCAACTCTTCTTATGATCTAGTGCGGTTGCCAAAGGACAAGAAGGCTTTGAAGAATCGATGGGTGTTCAGAGTGAAGCAGACAGATGATGCTACTCGTCATCGATATAAAGCAAGGCTGGTGGTTAAAGCTGCGGTCAACAGAAAGGCATAGATTATGATGAGATCTTTTCGCCAGTCGTCGAGCAGTCATTTATTCGGGTGGTGCTAGATTTGGCAGCCAGTTTTGACTTGGAGGTCGAGCAAATGGACGTGAAGACGATATTTCTCCACGGTAATCTTGAGGAAGAGTTGTACATGGAGTAGCCAGAGGGATTCTGTGAGAAGGGCAAGTCATATTTGGTCTGTCGGTTGAGGAAGAGCTTGTATGGTCTGAAACAGGCTCCGTGGTAGTGGTACAGAAAGTTCGAGTCGTTTATGGGGGAGCATGGCTATGCACGGACGACGTCGAATTATTGTATTTTTTTGAGGTACTTCGCCGAGGATGATTTTATTATTTTGTTACTTTATGTTGATGACATGTTGTTGGTGGATCAGAATACCATCAGGATAGCAGAGTTGTAGCGCCAACTGGGCACAACCTTCTCTATGAAGGAATTGGTCGTAGCGAAGACTATTCTTAGGATGAAGATCAGTTGAGAGAGAGAATCCAAGCTGCTGCACTTATCCCAAAAGAAGTACATTCATCGGGTACTTCAGCATTTTGGGATGGATGGGTCGAAGAAAGTGAGTAACCCCGTTGTGGCTCACTTTAAGTTCACTGAGAAGCAGTGTCCATCTACCGAGGAAGAGAAGGAAGATATGGAGTGGGTTCCATATGCCTCAGCTGTGGAAAGTCTTATGTATGCTATGGTATGTACAAAGCCAGACATTGCTCACGCAGTCGACATCGTTAGCAGGTACACTTCCAATCTTGGAAGGGTACATTGGAGTCGGGTCAAGTGGATTCTACGATATCTTCATGGTACTGCCGATTGAAGACTTTAATTTAGTGGTGACGAGCCGAAACTAGTTGGGTATACCGACGCTGATATGGTTGGAGATATAGACACGAGGCGATCAACTTCGGGCTATGTGATGATATTTGCTGGTGGAGTAGTATCGTGGCAGTCACGTTTTCATAAGTGTGTTGCCTTGTTGACGACAGAGGCAGAGTACATTGCAGCGACGGAGGCTTGCAAAAAGTTATTGTGGATGAAGAAGCTGCTGCAGAAAATAGGGCTAAAGCAAGAGTAGTATCCTTTGCTTTGCGATAGTCAGAGTGATATTCATCTTTTGATGAACCAGATATTTCATAGCCTGTCCAAGCACATTGAGACCCAATATCATTGGATACCTGATATTGTGGAAAAGAAGAAAGCGACGCTAGAGAATGTTCATACAGATGACAATAAAGCAGATAAGTTCATAAAGATTCTTCCAAGGAGAAAGTTTGAGTACTGTAGGCAAATCGTCGGGATGACGATCCCCTCCACATAGTTGTGAAGAAAAAGATTTGTTGGAGTGGGTGGGGTTCCCAACCTATGTGGAGAATACTCCGGAGTGCGACGAGCGCCGTCTGTGGTCAGAGAAGCTCGGGGAGGCGACGAGAGCCATTCGAGAGGTCGAAGAAGCTCGGAAGAAGGAGGAGCAGCTGCTGTCCAGGGGAAGACAGAGTTCGGGCCGAACTCAGTCCGAACTCGGTCCGAGTTCGGTTAGGGTGCTCCAAAATCTCCAGAAAGTTACTGTCTTTCTTTACTCGCAAATCACTAACATGGGCGAATTCGGGCTGAGTTCGGTCGGCGGGATGGAAAAAAATTTAAAGGTATTTTATACACCGTTGGATCGTATCCTACGGTCCAGAATTTGTTGCGGGATTATGGCGTATATATTAGGTTTTCCTAAACCCAAACCCTAAGATATCATCTCAAGAAAGATAAGAAAATGAGGCAAGAGTGCCATTGCAATTTTGGGAAGGAGAAAGAATGATTGAAGGCCGTTTCGGAGGAGGAGATCAATTTTGGATAGTTTTTCATTGTCTTTTATCTTCCTGGTGTGATCTATTTTCTATTTTTAAGTGTTGTGGTGAACCGTATTGGATCAGGAGGAGCTTGTAGAGGGTGTATTCACTTTATTCCATTAGTGGATGTTCTTCAGGGTTGGACTCGTTCAGTGGATTATTTTTTCGCAAGGGTTTTCCACTTCAAAATTCTCTGTGTCTGTGTGGATTATTTTTCTGTGGTTTGGTGTTTGGTTTGTGCGTTGTATTGCTCGGTTCTCTCACATTTACTCTCTGATTTAGGGGAAGGTTTCCGCCCTTCTTTCCCAACAGGGGGGTAGGCGGCCGTGGGTGGGGGTGGGAAGGAGGGAACAATTTTATCTTTTTTTTTTATGTATCAAGTTGAAAATATTAGTTGATGAATGGTATTAAGTTAGTATATATCAAAGTTGAGGGTATCAAGTTGAAAAACTCGAATAGTTGAGGTATCAAGTTACAATTTAGCCTAAATTATACTAAAACATACAGTGAGGAGAGATTTTATGTGATCCATACTGCTGAAGGCAGCGGAAGAGCAGGAGGGCTGACGGCGGCGCGCGTCTCGACCGCTCTGTGCACCCGCGCTTGCCAAATAAGTTTTTCGAGGAGACAATGAACAAAATTTGGGGTCATTTAGTGAGCAGGGCATTCCGGAGTATTGGATTGTCCTATTCGAAACTAATTTTAGTTCTCTTGATTCTTATTGTGAGCCGATTCCGAGGGTTATTCGTGACCCGATCATGCTAAGTCTGGAGAGTTGTCCTAATAGAGAGCGATTATCTAAATTCGAAGTCTTGTCTAATTTACTCCAAGGCCAGCCCTGATAACGAGTCAAACATTTATTTCTGAAATGTTTTCATAATAGAACATAAGAGTGTTCTTTCAAACTATTAGTGACAAATTCGAATTTTTAATGGCGATACAAATGGAAGAAATAATACGCTCCCGTGGCTCGATCCACTGCCCTTCTGTTACCCAGCCGGGGTCTTATATCTCTCCTCAGTAATCACAAGAGTCACTCGAATTCGGTAAATATTGGTGTGTATTGCGTGCGCTCTTGTATATTAGTCCATATATATACAAAATAATTTCTTAAATTAATTATATAAATTAAAACTTAAATGCAATAGACTATATATGTTCAATTTACTCATAAGAGCATCATTAGTAGTTGAGACTCTCCAATACAATTTGGGGTCCAAAATTAAAAAAAAGGTAAATGTAGAATGGGTTGGGTTTGTTTGAGAATAGTAGGGAATGATAAAGTGAACTCCGGACTCAAAGATTTTGTGGTCAAAAATTAATGTAGGAAAAATATAATAGACTATATATGTTCAGTTTACTCCTAAGAGAATCATTAGTAGTTTGACTCTTCAATGCAATTTGGGGTCCAAAATTTCAAAAAAAAGGTAAATGTAGAATGTGTTGGGTTTGTATGAGAATAGTATAAAATGATAAAGTGAGCTCCGGACTCAAAGATTGTGTGGTCAAAAATTGATGTGTAAAAAATATAATATAAAATCTAGAATATAGAAAGTTGAGTTCCAAATTGGGACTTACTATTCTATAAAATGGGTTCATACAATCTAGAATCTAGAAATTTGGAGGTCTAACCTATAGCTCCCATGGATGGGATGCAAACCAAAATCTAGAAATTGGAACTAGGGATGAGACTTACTATTCTACAAACTACAAAATGAGCTCCTACATTTCTAAATTTAGAATCTAGAATGTGGGATGGACCTTACTAATGATGCTCTAAGAGCATCCTTAGTAAGGCTCATCTCCGGTCACATTTCTAGATTCAGAATTTTCGATCTCATCCCAAGTTCTTTTTGTATAATAGTAAGTTCCATCCCTAGTCTCAATTTTCAGATTTTTGGTCTCATCCCACCCATGAGAGCTATAGGTTGAGTCTCCAAAATTTTAGATTCTAGATTGTAGAACCAATTTTGTAAAATAGTAAGTCCCAATTTGGAGTCCAACTTTTTATATTCTATATTCTAAATTTTATATTATTTTTTTT
The DNA here is from genome assembly GCA_036927795.1 of Iris macrosiphon. Lineage (NCBI taxonomy): Eukaryota > Viridiplantae > Streptophyta > Magnoliopsida > Asparagales > Iridaceae > Iris > Iris macrosiphon. The sequence continues at coordinate 177,320,701 of JAYESA010000013.1, read as the reverse complement.
CACATTATTTTTTTACCACACAATCTTTGGGACCGAAACTTACTTTATCATTTTCTACTATTCTTATACAAATCCAACTAATTTTACATTTATCTTCTTTTTTTTTTAATTTTGGGTCCCAAATTGCATTGAAGAGTCCCAACTACTCATCATGCTCTAAGGAATGTAATGTTGGACTAAGTCTATATGATTGCTATCAAGTCTTTTCTCTTGTAATGGTTTATGTATGTGGCTAGAGAAGGCACTTAGCATCTCATTTTCCCAGGCAGGCATTTGATTTTTTTTTAATTCCGATAAATAAAAATATTTGAAGATCTTAGTGTGTATTCAGTAAACAATTTCCAAAATAAAAATAAAAATGTAAACATATTCAATAGTCGAAATCTATTTTTTTCTTTCTTGAGATGATCAAAACACATAAGATAATTATAGATTTAGATAGTTTTTTTTCTTTCTAAATGATTAGTAAACTTGAATAAATATGATAATATTGTAGTCTTGTTTACTAGACTAAGATCCAAAGATGAATTCTCAAGAGTTTTTTTTCTTTCTAAATGATTAGTAAACTTCAATAAATATGATAATATTGTAGTCTAGTTTACTAAACTAAGATCGAAAGATGAATTCTCTAGTGGCTGAAGGGTTAGACATATTTATAATAGCTTGATTGCTTAAGAACTGGATACAAATATCTTAAATTTTGTTTAGTAAAAGATTAATTACAAGAAAATAGTAAGCAGTTTTACTGTCTTTGATACAAAGCTTGTGCACAAAAGGACTATATAGTGATGTGCAAGGACTAGTTGCTTCTTAGGGTATGCTTGGTAACGATGTTCTCATCGGTTTTGGGATATTTTTGAATCGACCGTTTATGAAAATTTATGTTTGATAATTTTTATGAGGTACTGATTTTGGTCGGCTCCTCCCCTCCAAAAAAAAATGATGTAATGTAATTTTTTGTGACTTTATAATTATACCAAATCGGTAGATTTTGAACAGTTTTATTAATTTTATTTTATTTATTCTTGTAAAAGCCTTTCAAAACTGTTCGTTATCAAGCATGGATTGAATTGGTTCAAAAGTCGCAACTCATAACTGGTATTCTAAAACACATCATAACCGCTACTTCCATAATTGCCAAGTAGACTCTTAATGTTATACAAGCACGGAACTTATAACCTATGTGAACATGAACTTTCATGTTCACTTTTATGATAACCATCTATTGAACATAAAATCATTCCATCAAAGATCAACCACATCCTGAGCCTGAGCCTGAGCCATCACCACCTAGTCCGAGACCGAGTCGTAAACCGAGACCTATGCCTAACCCCAAGTCCTTCCTCATTGTCCGGCACTCGGTGGTAACAAAGGCTAGGGTTAGTAACCCTAATAGAAAGAACACCCATTAATACAAGTCTTGTTGTTGCATGCCCATCTTTTGCTCTTTCAAAATGCTCAAACTTATGAACTCTTGGTGCATGTTACGGATTAATATATAGCCCTTTCCCAAGCATGCAACTGCTAATGGGACTTGAAGATAGGAGGGAAATAATATGTTTGTGGCATGCCCGCATATTTGGTCCTTTCAATATTTTTAAAAATCCGACCAGATCGGTCGGTTCAACAGGTTTACTAGTGAACCGGTAGCTTTTCTGAACTAAGTCAGTGTTGACCCACCATTTTTTTTTAAAAACCTGAATAGTTTGGGTAAAAACCAGTGTCCAGAAGGAATTGAACTTTAGCCACTTAGGTTAACCTACTGGTTGAGCCATTTTGATCCGACTCAATACCTTGTCCGGATAGATTTTCGGTCCTATTTTTAAAACACTGGGTCCTTCTACCCCCTTTGTGACCTAAACCAATCTCTTTCGGCAGCAATCTGCTCATGTTGTCAGTGTATCAGCTTGTTAAGTGGACTGACCACTTAATTATAAGCACCAAACTTAACCCAATATTCTGGAGTTTGTTGATGGTTGCATATAGGCTCTGTAGAATGACTTAATTGATTTATTTCTCAAAGAGGAGGTACATATATATAGGAGACTTTCTATCCAATGTGGGACTAAATAAGTTGACATAACTCAACACTCCCCCTCAAGATGAGCGATAGATATCAATCATCCCCATCTTGTTACAAAAGATGTCAAACTCTCTAAAACTCAAACCTTTAGTTAAACAATCAGCTAACTGCTCTGCTGATTTCACATAGCTCAAAGTCAAATTTTTTTTATTCAGCTGCTCCTTGATGAAGAACCGATTAATCTCCACATGTTTGGTGCGATCATGCTGTACTGGATTGTTTGCAATATCAATTGTCGATTTGTTGTCACACCAAAGTTGTAGGGAGTCTCCTCTAAATAAACGTATCTCAGCCAACAAGCTCTCCACCCACATCATCTCGCACAGGCTAACTGTCATAGCCCTGTACTCGGCCTTAGCTGTAGACCTAGCCACTACATCTTGCTTCTTGTAGCGCCACGATACAAGATTGCCTCCAACAAAAATATAGTAACCTGTAGTGGACTTGCGATCGTCCATACAATCCGTCCAATCGGCATCACAGTAGCATTCAACTATCAGATGTCCAGAACTTCTGAACCATAATTCATTTTCTAAACTTCCTTTAATATACCTGAGAATTTTGCGAACTGTCTCCATATGCTGCTATATGGGATCATGCATATATCTACTCACCACACTCACGACATAAGTAATATCAGGTCTGATATGACATATATATATAACCGACCAACTAATCTTTGATATTGCTCCTGCTGCTCATACTGCTTATGCTCCCTACATACTCTCAGCGCCCCCTGACTGTCGGCTCCCCTGAGACACCATCACTCCTCGGTGACTCAAAAGGACATGGAATCATACCAACCACGATGCCACTCTCATTCTCTCCCTCTCTACTAGCATTAGTAGAGCCATCCTCGAATAAGAAACTTAACTCCATTTTCTTCCCATAAAATTGTTCAAAATCCCGGAAGGTCACGTCCATACTGACAAACAACCTTCTTTTAGTGGGACACCAACACTTGTATCCTTTCTGACTTGATGAGTACCCACAAAAATATATTTAACTGCTTGTGGATCCAGCTTGCTCACCATCATTCCGTGATCTCGCACAAAACATCTGCAGTCAAACACTCTAGATGAAACAATAAAAATATTAGAGCCCAAGAGCATCTCACTTGGTGTCTTCATCCCTAATACTCTTGACGGCATCCTGTTAATTAGATAAGCTGTTGTCATAACAGCCTCACTCTATAAGAACTTTGGCACATTTATTGTCAGCATCAAAGAACGTGATACTTCTAGTAGATGCATGTTCTTGCGTTCAGCCACCCCATTCTGAGCAGGAGTGTCTGGACAAGTGGTTTGATGAAGAATTTCCTGATTAGAGATAAAATTAGCAAACTCCTTGTTAGTGTACTCAGTCTCATTATCTGTTCGAAAAAATTTCACATTTACTCCAAACTGGACATTTACATACTCCGAGAAGTCTTGAAAACATTTGTACACCTCAGATTTATGCTTCATCATGTAGATCCAGGTCATACGTGAGTAGCAATCAATGAAGGTAACAAACCATCTAAATCCACTGATAGAAGTAGGAGGACATGGTCTCCAAACATCATAATGAACAAGTGCAAATGGCTCAAGACTTCGAAGATCAACCATTTTATAAGTAGAACGTGTATGCTTCCAAAGTTCACAAGCATTACAAAATAACCTTTTTTGTCTACTTTATGCATTATTTCAGGTTCTAACTTATTCAAACTATCAAAAGATAAATGTCTCAATCTGCAGTGTTGAAGCATTGCTTCTGTCTCTGGCCCTCCACCAATAGTAGCAGCGAGCATTGTAGCCTCCCTGTCCAGGTATCAAAGGCCATCACGCCTGATACCAGTCCCAAGCCTCTTCCCCGTGGCCTTCTCCTGGAAAGAACACATATCCCGATAAAAAATAACAGTACAATTCAATTGATTAATGAGAGAGCTAAAAGAAAATAAGTTGACCAAAAATGAAGGAACATGCAAGACAGATGACAAGGTAACATATGAAGTATAATGGACCGAGCCAGTATCCCTGATGGGTTGGGATGTCCCATCAGCAGTCTGAAATGTCTCAGGATGCATATGTTTGCTCGGATAATATAATACAAACTCACTAGATGCACCTGTGATGTGCCTAGATGCACCTGAGTCTATGATCCAATCAGTATGAGATTTAGTGGATGCAAGTGCCTGAACCGGGATACTGTTGCCCATATGAGCAGTGTAACCAGTAAAGTTACCAAGGTAGGTAGTGTCAGCCAGATCCCGAATGACATGTCCCTTGCCCATAGAACTCTCAACCTGAAGCTTGAACTGACGTGGTTCCTTCAGCTCTGTCATCTTGGCTCCAGTCATCTTAGTAGTGGTTTCCTCTGGCACAGCTAACTCTCCGGCCTCCATGTTTTCTGCCTCCTTGACCTGTACGTCCACCTCTCTGTCCTCTGCCTCCTCGACCACGACCAAAATTGCGGGATTGAGGGCAATTGTAGCTGAGGTGCCCTTTCTTTTCGCAATTGTAGCACTCCCTATCATCGCTGCTGGGAGCACTAGGAATCACCAATACCGAGCGGATAGCGGATGAGGTCTCGCCTTTTATCACTTTCTGTCTAATCTCCTCTTGCTCCATCAACGCAACAGCCTCATCCAAGGATGAAAAAGATGGCAGATGACACATTGCTGCTCTTCTAGCCTCAAACTGTCGGTTCAGACCCTTGAGAAAATGAGCCACACGCCTACGCTCAAGGTATTATTTTCCAAGGAGAATATTTGCCGGGTTTTGCATTGATAGCGGATCATAGTGATCCAAGTTCGTCCATAAGCGACGTAGCTCCGCTGCATACCGGAGTACTGTCTTCTCCCCCTGTGTGGTAGCATCAATCTTTTTCTCAACTTCCATCATCAACATAACACTTCCAGCTCCAGAGTACATCCCAGCCAATGTCTTCCAAACATCAGTTGCACTGCAGATTGACTCCACCATCCCAGCTATGGATGGAGACACATAAGTCAGCATCCAAGAAACCACCTGAGAATTAAGGTGACTCAATGTGCTCCACTCAGCACTCGTTTTATCCTCTGGCTCAGTGCACTTTTTCTTCACATATTTTTTAAGTCCCTTGGTCCGAAGGTTCAACAACGCCCTCATAGACCAACTTAGGTAGTTTCTCGTCCCCTCAAGTTTGATGTTATTGGACAGCAACTCTATCTTCTTTATCACCTTCGACGGTTCTGGTGCGGGGACAACTGCCCTACTGGATGAGGACTCCTCTAATTTGGTCTGAAATACCCTGGTCACTCCCTCCAGTATCTCTTTCAACTCCTGACTAGTCACAGGTGTTCCCATCTCCATAGTTGCACACATGGACGAGGTCAAACACAACTCAAACACGTGTCGTGCGCCTACATGAGATCACGACTTTCTACATCTATTTGTACACCCCCAAACTCATGTGGCATGAGAGATGCACGATGGATAGAACTTGCCGGAACAAGGACTAGAAATAGGGATTTGTGCAAAACTTTCCAGGAAGTATGCTCTCTAATCTCAGAACCCACGTTGAGATCAAAATCAGATGATCACACAAGAGTTCCTCTCTGATTATCTACGATCCAACGACGGATTTGACGACACCCGCAGGCAAACCCACAGGAAACGTCGAAGACACCCGATGGTGGGAGAGCTTCCACGCACAGAGGAAGACCGGGGGGGGAGGCACCCGAGGATGGGGGGACTTCCACGCACAGAGGAAGGCGGAGGGGAGGGGGGGTGATAGACAGGGGAAAAGGAAAATTATATATATATATATATATATATTTTGAAAAAATGATTCAGAGCTTTGGCTCTGATACTATGTAGAAGGGGACTTAATTGATTTATTGCTCAAAGAGGAGGTACATATATATATAGGAGGAGAGGGACTTAATTGATTTATTTCTCAAAGAGGAGGTACATATATATAGGAGGAGGCTAGTCTCCTCCTTACTTTCTACCCAATGTGGGACTAAATAAGTTCCCATAACTCAACAGGCTCGATGCTTACAACCAGAAAGATGCAGGTTCGGAAACAACCTCTCCATATACTGAGAGTAGTTTGTATTTTTCTCAAATTGTCGCAGGAAACATATATCAGAATTGCAAACACCCGAGGGGCAAAATGGAGTAACGGAAGACCCTGAGTTGTCGGTCGATCAACAACATAATAACCTATTTTCCAAAGAATGAAACAAGTTACAACGGAAACCACTTTCAACAAAAAATTTGCAGTCTATATACAATCAAGCCAGTGCAAGCTACAAAATAATTTAGTCACAAGTCAGCACTAATACAAGTTCCATTCACCAAAAACTAGCCCCTCCCTAATCGAATTTCCAAGCAGATTCACAGAATATCAAGAAAAAGAAAGACCATGATTGTACTAATCCATCACAAGTAACTCTCTTTTTTTTTCATGATACACTTCTCCAATGTACAAAAAGAACATAGCACAAGAAAACTAAGATATCCATCAAGTTGTCCAGTAAAATTCACTGCACACACGGCCCATGATCAGTAGAGCCTTATTCTGGTCACAATCTCGGTCCGACATATGGGGCATGACTGAAGGCTGGGTCCACAATCCGTGCACGTCTGCATCAATTCAGAGGAAGACAAAATGCATAAATAAAATAAAATAAAAACCCAGCAATATTGTATCGGTGGGTATATAAAGCATTGTGCAGTTTTAAACACTTCACCTGGTGCCCACAACCAAAGGCCATGTTTTTTGGATTCGTGAGGCAAATTGGACAAACCTGCTGAGAATTGAACAAGATCACAAACTAATTAGCTACAGTTTAGAAAGATGTCACTTCAAATTGATCTGAGTTGGAAGAATATGAAAATTGCTAATCAACTGTTAAAGAAGCAATCACCGTTGACAAAGGTAAAAAAAATATTGTATCAAGGATCAAAAGAGAAGAACTGCAGAAGTTCTCTTACAAATTTAAAAAAAAAGGGTTTGATTGGATGGCTACCTGGTCATTCGACGAAGAAGATGGTGGAGCCATAGTTACTGGAGGTTCATATGCCGGATAAGATGGTGTTTTCTGCTGGTAACTAGTACTCGATCGCAACTGTTTCGAACTCATGGATGGTGCACCGTAACTTCCAACAGGTGTTGGAAGGGGAACTCTCTCTGGGGATTTTCCTACATGCTGACTGCTTCAAGCACACAAAAACACATTAATCAGAGGATGTCATGGATAGGAACTAGAAGACAAGACTAGCACAAAAAGAAAAAAAAGGCTTGTTCATACCCTAAGATCCCAAGCTCTATTGTTGCTTTATACTGTGGAGGTATTTCCATCAATGCTGCAAGAGCAAACTCTGTCTCCTTTTTGGACTGGGGAATGTTCTTTGACATGATCTCCGTGAAATTAACAAACTGGGCACATAATTTCCATTAATAAAATAAATCATGGATGAGAAGACTACTTCATTCTTGTATTTGACTCTTACCTGGAAATTATCAAAGGCTCTGGCAGGAATATTGTCATCGAATTCTTTCATGGTGTCCCAGGGGCCATCGCCAACTCCAACTAGAATTATTGATAAGGGAAATTCGCTGCAAAAATGGGGAACAAAGGACAAGAAAGGGATTTTAGAATAATCAGGATAGAGCATGTTTACTTATAGCTGCTAACTTTTTAAAAGAAAATGTTAAGCCACAATGACTTCCAGTAATGATCCATGCAGAGTGGATACATTCATCAACTTATATTATACAAGATCGCAACTTAATTAATAAGAGGGATAAATCTCATGAAGGACTTTCTGTATATACAAAAAGGATACGAAGGTTTATAGGTTTGTATATATCACAGATTGGTGAAACCAGTATTACCTGGCTCTGACAATAGCATCGACGGTCTTCTGTTCTTGAGAGCTTAGCTGTCCGAACTCAAGATCAACACTTCTTGTAACCTGCACAAATCACAAATTTAGTTTTATGAAAGAAAGGCAATCACATCCACAACTTCGCGCAGCATACAAAATTGTGATTCACGAAGACAAGAATCACACTGGATACTAGGAAATATATAAAAATAATAAACTGTCAACTAAAACACATCCAAAAGGGGACTATTGCCTCAAGTTTCATTTATCACAATTTATCATTTTTGTGAGTTGAGGAGTGAAATGGAAGCAAACAGATGCAACGAAACAGTTTAGAGTTACTTAGCGTGACACAGCTACCTACGCCGACATGTGTATGTGCACAGGAATGGGTGCGGGAGCTACCCCCTGGTGCTTTGCCGGAAGCCCTTCTTCATCCATTTCTATATTATAGATAAGAAATTCTATATACGCGCAAAGGCTTTGGTCTAGAGAAGAACCTGGGTTTGACCTAAGAGCTTACCTGTTTCCGAGACTTGATTTAGCTTGTTCACATCTTGGATCGGACTTCTTCTCTGTACCGGAAGTGAATTGCCTACCTTCCCAACTGAGTCTTTCCAGCCCGGAATAGAATTTCCCGGATAACCTACTCATTAATAGGAAGACCACTGACTATGTGACCTATTCCAAGCATCTCTTTATGCAATTCTTGTCCTTCTCTGCTCGCACCTTCCCTTCAGTCTAATTGGCCTAATTGCCTTTTGAATGGGCGTGCTGAACGAAAACATCGCCACATCATGGAAACTCTTCGTGGACAAAAAAGAGATTTCGTGAAGATATCGGCTATCTGATCACCGGTCCTCACGTGATGGAACATTATCATTCCATTTTTATACTCATCACGGACGAAATGAGCATCAATTTCAATGTGCTTCGTTCTTTCATGAAATACAGGATTGGTAGCAATATGCATAGCAGATTGGTTATCACACAACATATCTGATGCTTTAGATCCTGCTTCTTCTCCCAACTCTTGTAGAAGATGCTGCAGATATAACACTTCTGTCGTGCCATGGACAATGGCTCGATATTCTGCTTCGGAACTTGATTGTGCGATCACACTCTGCTTCTTACTCTTCCATGATACCAAGTTTCCGCCAATAAATACCGAGTAACCAGACGTAGATCGTCTGTCTGTCTGTCAGGTTGGCACCCCAGTCAGCATCAGTAAAACACTCAACATTTGTATGTCCCTGGTTCTCCATATGAATTTTTTTTCCAGGATTCTGGACTAAATAGCACAGAATTCTAAGAACTGTCTGCCAATGTGGAACTCGTGGAGAAGACAAAAATCTACTCGCAACACTGACGGCAAAAAAAATATCTGGACGAGACATAACTGCCATGTAGTTGAGTTTTCCAATCACTCGACGATATTGATCCGGATTCGTCATCAGGACCCTCTCGTCGGGGAGTAACTTTTCTCCTGGGTCCATTGGCAATGTTGCATCTTTGGCTTGCATCATTCCTGCACCATTCAGTATGTCTAGCACATACTTCCTCTGTGACATGACAATGTGCTTCTTTTTCGGTACAACTTCAACACCCAAGAAGTAGTTTAATGATCCCATATCCTTGATCTGAAACTGTTCTCCCAGAAACTTCTTCAGCCCCGCAATGCCCTGACTGTCGTCTCCTGTGATCACAATGTCATTAACATAAAACACCAAGTAGAATCCTTTCCGTCGATGTCTGTCGATAAAATACTGAGTGATCCTTCTTCGATTGACTCATGCCAAACTGAGTGACTACATCTGTAAACCGACCAAACCACGCACGAGATGATTGTTTGAGACCATACAGGGCCTTCCTAAGATGACACACTTTACCCTCCCTTGCAACAAACTCGGGAGGTTGTACCATATATACCTCTTCATCTAGGTTCCCGTGGAGGAAGGTATTCTTGGTATCCAGCTGGAGTAGCGGTCAGTCATAGCGAACAGCTAAGGCCAAGAGTACGCGTACAGAGGTCATCCTGGCAACTGGGGAGTGTCTCAAAATAATCCTCACCATAAGTCTGAGAATATCATTTAGCCACCAGACGACCCTTTAGTCGATCAAGGGTGCCATCTGGTTTCACTTTGATCGTGGACACCCATTTGCAACCGACAGCCTGTTTACCAGACGACAAATTTACCAAGTCTCAAGTATGGTTCTCCCAAAGCGCAATCATTTTCTCTTCCATAGCAGCACGCCAACCTGGATGTTTGAGACCCTCCTCGGCAGAATTAGGAATCTGAATCCCATAAATAGTAGCTATTAAGGACCGAGTGTGGCTCACAAACCCTTTGTAGTTTTCAACATACAAGGGATGATCACGACAGGCACGACGAGGTCGAGATGGTGGAACATACGGAGCCGAAGGCGGAGACGAATCAGGCGAGCCAGAGGAGGAGGATGACTCTGTAACCATGGGCATTATCTGCGACGATCGATCGGGCGACGACGGTGCTGAGTCTGTTACCATGGGCAGTATCTGCGACATGTGATCGGGCGATGGCTGTGCTGACTGAATCGGTGTCTGCGGACCGTCGGACTGGAGCACTGACTCGGTAAAGGAGGGCAGCCTAACAGTGGACTGTTATGCTTGAACCGGGAGCAACAAGTCTTCTAGGTAAACTTGGGACACTGGTCCTGTAGTTTGTGGAAGTGGAGGAAACTCGGTTTCAACAAAGGTAACATCCCGAGAGAGAAAATACCTCTTCAAGACGGAAAAAATATCGATACCCTTTCTGATCCTTAGGATACCCAAAGAAAATACATTGGATAGCCTTGGGATCTAATTTAGAAAGAATTGGTCGGGTATCCCTAACATAACACAAACAACCAAAGATTCAGAGAGGTAGAGGAAACGGCTCTCGTTTAGGATATAACCGAGAGAAGGGAGTACCACTCTATTGAGGACAGACGACGACATGCGATTAATGAGATAGCAAGCCGTAAGAACGGCATCCGACCAAAATTTTTTTGGCGTACATGCTTGGAACATAAGAGCACGCGTTGTTTCTAAGAGATGACGATTTTTACGTTCCGCCACACCATTCTGTTGTGGTGTGTAAGGACATGAAGTTTGGTGGATGATATCATTCTGAGACAAATGAGACAAACTAACGAGACATATACTCACGACCATTGTCACTTCGAACACATTTAATCGGAATACCAAATTGTGTTCTGATTTCCGCATGAAATTGCACCAAATGTTAAATAATTCGGAGCGATTTTTCATGAGATAAACAAAAGTGACGTGAGTAGTCATCAACAAAGGTAACAAAGTACTTGAATCCCATCACAGATTCAACCGGACAAGGCCCCCATATATCGGAATGTACTAACTCGAAGGGAGCGGAAGCAATTTTATTCTGACTAACCGGATAGAAAATCCGGTGATGCTTTGCCAAGCTACATGACTCACAATGAAAAGAAACATCCAAAGATGGGTACATTTTCTGGAGTGCTTGGACAGATGGATGTCCTAACCGGCAGTGTAACTCCATAGGATCAAGTTCCACACCAGCACAGGCAACAGAGGAAGGTTCGTCAAACAGGTACAAGCCTCCAGCCACGTACCCTACCGATAGTCCGTCCAGTCGTTAGGTCCTGAAAAACACAGCCATCAGGAAAGAATGTTACCGAACAGTGCATATCGCGAGTAATCCGACTAATTGAGAGTAAGCTGAATGTGTTTCCAGGGGTATGTAGTACATAATGTAGTGACAGTCCCGAAGAAAGACGGGCAAATCTTTTTTCACGGACTGTCAGCGAACCACCATTGGCACATGTAATATTAGACATACGGCCAACCGGTACATAGTTTCGTATCATACCTGCGTCGCCTGTCAAGTGAGCAGACACACCAGAATCAAGGACCCACTGTTTCGACTGTACCACACATGCCGCTGAGTACCCTGCGGTGGACCCAAAAGTAGAAGCTTCACCTCGAGGTTGAGCTTGAAACTCAACAAAGTCTGCATATGCTTCATCAGTCATTTGGACGGATCGACCGCCAAGATCAGGAGTATCTGAGGTAATGTTGGCGGCAGGAGCTTTAGTACAGTGCCACTGGTAAATGACCATGTAGGCCACAGTTGAAGCATGTGCGCAGTCGACCTCCATCACGACCGCCAATACCTCGTCCACCATCACGGCCACCATTTTGGCCACTACGTCGTCCACTACGACCACCACGAAATCCAGTACGAGCGGCACCAAGAGCAGATCGATCAACAAGAGCATCGCTTGGAGAGGTCTCAACGACCTTTGCAGCCCGTAGGACACAAAAATGAGCTTCCATTAGAAATGGAACCTCAGCTCCAGCAATGATCTGAGAGCGAGCTGAGTCTGCATCAGGACGGAGAGAGGCAAGGTATGCCATCACATGTAGCTGCTCACGTTGATCCCTTGCTTCATTGATATACGTAATATACGGTCAACTCCATCGACCATAGCCTTAAAAGCCCGGAAGTGGTCCTTATGAGACTTGTCGCCATGTTCTGCCCGGTAGACGCCAACAACCGAGTCGTAATACTAGACAAGTCGCGTTTTCTATCAAACGCCGTCGCTAGGACCTCCCATACCTCCTTTACTGTGTCAGTGTTTTGAACCATGTCCTCTACCGATGGTTCCATGGAGTTCATCAACTGGGTAAACAGTCGACTATCATCCGTCTCCCACCGCTTAAACGTGGGATCAGTCGTCTCCAGAAGGTTGTCAGTCAGATGCTTGGACAACTGCATATCCCGAAGTGTATTCTCAACCTTCTTCCGCCATGTTGAGTATACGTCTGGTCCGTCCAACCGCTGATCGACGAGTCGAATCGAAGAGATCGTCGTGCCAGTGCCCGTTGGTTCCGCCAATGTGTTTTTGATACCGGTATTATTGCTAGCCGCCTCAGAGGTTGTCATAATGCTCTTGATTCGACCGCTGCTGATTCTTTCCAACCCCAATAATCACATCAACTTTCCCAATGCTCTATCAACGTGGCCAGAACCGACACGCGCATAGAAATATCATATGGGAATCATACACGCTAGGACACAGAAGTAACCCAAGTAACTCTTTGTGTAGATCCTGATGCGGATATCGGGGTAGGAAGGAAACAAAGATCCACGTAAACAATCAACTTGTCTACTCTTTGCTAACTCCTAAAGTCGTAGTCTAGGAACAGAGGTTGTGCAAACAAATTAATGCCTGCCTTCTGGGTTCGATATACGACTTTTTCTTTTTCTTTTTTTTTAATTAGGGTTTATACAGAAAGTAGGGGAGGCGGTCGCAGAGGTGTGTTAGGGTTAGGGTTTTGGGTTGCATAGCGGGCCGGGGGTGGCGGGGCGGCGGGAAGGGGGGGCGGGCGGCAGCGAGAGAGGCTAGGTTTTTCTTCTTCTTTTTTTGTGGAGAAAATTGGGGGGGGGGGGGGGGGGGAGGGTTATGGCTCTGGTACCATGTAGAATTAGAAAAATGGAATAATTTTCATAGATGAGAAAGACTACATATATATAGGAGAGGTTGACCCCTCTCTCTATTATTCTCCCGATGTGGGACTAAAGCCCACTACCTAATATAACGCTTAACATGAACATTCACAATACAAAGCAAAGGTGTTTTTTATAGTTGTCCTGTAGAACTCCCATGGTAACCCTACATCCATATTACACTCGAGAAGCACTTCTCGAGTTGATCCTACTTAAATTCTACAGGAAACATCCAACTGAATCTCCACATGTTGATGATATCTTAACAAAAGATGGTCACTCTTAGGTAAACCATCCCTGTGAATCCCCCCCCCACCCCCCCCCCCCCCCAATCAACAAATAATATGAACGGTTTTCTTTATATAAAACGAAAAGGGCCAGGAGGCCTACAATATGAGCATGAAGCATTACAAGTGCTGCAATTACATATTGAGATGAATGACAATAAAATACAACTTATACTAGTTGGTGTCTAAGAAATTTTCAAATAGATTCTTGCAACCATCATAATAAAGAAAATATAATACCTCATCCTCGGATCACCTATGGAAAAAAAAGGTAAAACAAAAAAGAAACATTTATATATAGAAGAATACCTGCCCATCAGCAATTATCACTAAAACATGGTACTGCCCCCCACTCTGTGCCACTATGGTCATAGCCATTTCAATAATAGGAGCAAAGGATGTTGGACCTAAGAAAAAAGAACAAACATTATCGAACAACAGTTAAATATGACCGGATGTCAAGATATGAAGTACCAAACTGCAAATGATAAAAGGAAAAGGTGAAGTGGAAAATCTACCAGACAACCGTAAATCTGGGACAATTTCTCTGTATCGCGATAGAGCCTCTGAAAATCCATTACATGGTCTCTCATCCGGATAGAAGCTAAAAACATCTTGGTCATGTGTCGATGCTGTTAAACAGTATCCACATCTCATTTACCTAAAATATATATGAATAATACTATTGCTAAAAAGCCCTTATAGAAATATGACAGTACCATCTCCAAATCCAAAACATGGGATCAAGTTATCCTCATCAAATGCTGACAGCGTTCTTCCAATGATGGAGATTGCTTGTTCATATGGATTTTGAACGTCACTAATATGGTGCAAGCTGCGACGGTTGAATGAATGTTTACCTGCAAATAAAAAAAAAATCAGCTTTTTTTCTCTTATTTTTGAGATTCTTTCATCTTTATATTCAATAAACGTAAGAAATAGTTAGCATATAGAACTTTAGATTATAACCTGTCCATTCATTGCTCTTTGTGAAGTCAATACCAACAATAAGATTTGAAGACTCAAGACCAGCTTGTGCAAGAGCCTCAGTAACCTGCAGAGATGATTTAACACGCTGATATTTCTACATACAAGAGGCAAATATCTTTACTGAAATATAAATGTAGTTGAAAATCTTTAGTACTAGAATGTGATCTTGTTTTATAAGATAACAAGATTCACATTTCTGATTTCTGTATTATACAAGAGTAGGATATAACTTTAATGAAAGGTTTGATATATATGGAATCACTAAAGGTTCCCTTGTGTGATAGATTGCAATTAAAAGAGGAAACCAAAAATAAAAAGCTAAAATATTACTATTGCTAAGGGTCCAAGACTGTTATTATTTATGTCAACATTACACATTTGTTGAAGCTAATTGATGAATTCTAAATCTAAGTAGAACGAAAAGGATGCGGAGAGCCTTGATGAGGACAAGAAAATAAGAAGAGATTGGGTAACAAGAAGAAGAATTAATTCGGAGAAAAAAAGACGAAGTTTAGATGCTCTAAGATAAATTGAATTGAAAATGATAATTATTAGATGATTGTCTTACATAAAAATGAAATGTCCATCTCTTATTTATAGAGGTGGACAAATTTTAAAAAGAGTTTCTAATTAAAGAAGTCACTCACCATATAAATAAGAGTTAGTAACTATATAAGAGTCCCACTAAGTAGAATAACCAAATAGGAGTCCTACCAAATCAACACTATAATAGAAAAGTTAGCATTAAATATAAACCAAAGTAATTCGGTTACTTATACTGCTAGATGTCCTACGTCAATCTTCCCTTCTTTGAAAAGACATCGTGTTAGCACTAGAAAGATCTTCGTCCTCACCATAGAATGGAAAGATATCTTGCACATTGAAGGTTTTGGAGGTTAAAAGTGTCAGAAAGATTGATCACAATTGTTACCGAGTTTGTGCAACACTTCGAACGTTCTTCCTCCATCTTGGTTTTATTGTCTTTTTATTTTTATGTAAGAATATCATCACAGTATCTCTTTCATTAAATGTCTTTAATCTTCGATGTTTAAAAGCAAGATCCATTCTCTATCAGCATGGGTCGATAGAGAACTATTCACAAGACAAACCCCAAGGATTGACAAAAATGGTTCGATCAAGAACCATTCTCTATCAATAGAAAATAGATCTGGCT